>JAJEJO010000579.1:376350-437401 GCA_020662805.1 Glaucomys volans | reverse complement strand
TTTTTTTTTTTTTTTTTTTGGAACCAGGGATTGAACTCAGGGACACTCGGCCACTGAGCCACATCCCCAGCCCTATTTTGTATTTTATTTAGAGACAGGGTCTCACTGAGTTGCTTAGGACCTTGCTAAGTTACTGACGTTGGCTTTGAACTCGAGATCCTCCTGACTCAGCCTCCCAAGTTGCTTGGATTACAGGCATGCGCCACCACGCCTGGCTAAGGAAGCACTTTTTAAAATATTTTTTATGGTCACAGATGGACAGTGGGCCTTTGTTGATCCATTTTTATGTGGTGCTGAGGGTCAAACCCAGGGCCTCATGCCCCAGCCCAGCCCTAAGGGAAAACTCTGGCAAGGTAAGATGACCGAGACTGGACGGGAGCACAGGCCTGGTGGGCGGAGGCAGGCCACTCTGAAGGAGGCCAGCCCAATGCACCAGACGTCAAGCCGGCACCTCAGGTGTGCTGGTCAGCCTGAGGATGCATGGTCCAACAGAGTCCAGGTGGGAGCCGAGCACAGGGGATCCAGGTACCTGGGAGGGGCTCTCGTTGGTGGGTTTAGAAGCAGGCCCAGCAGTGCTGCAGGGGCCGGCTGAGCTCCTGGGCTCATGGGAGCCCCCCACCTGTAGCTGGGACCACAGTGACCACAGTGCCAGGCTCTGTGGGGGGATCTCAAATGCAGGGGGAGGCCAGGGTCTCTGTTGGCCACTCAGGGCAGAGGGGCTCTACGGCCGCCCTCCACGGACGCCCTTCTGCTGAGCTCCACACACCCAGCCCCCCCGCTCTGCTTCTCTCCAAGAACGTCCCCCAGATGCCCACCTGCAACACGGCAACCCTGTGGCCAGGAGAGGAGGTCAAGGAGAGATGCACAGGGCAAGGAGACAGCTCGCTGGGCAGGCAGGGCTGCCATCCAGCAAGCCCCTCTGCCTTCGTGGCCCACTGGTTAAGGCCAGAAGGCAGCCTCCAGCCTTTGGCACTGAGGAAGCTGGGCCTGCTGAGCCCCCCGCGCACACCCTCAGGTGGGGAGGCTCCGAGGTGGTTCTGTGGCTGGGCCTGCTGGCTGTCCTGGTCACTTGCTGACCCGATGCTCGGCCCCAGTCCTGCCTGTCCTGGGTGGGGGGGATGAAGACCAAAGCCCGGTCTCCACGCCGCTGCCCTGGATCTCGCACCCCACGTGCCAGCAGCTCTTGCCTCCTCTCTGGCTCCCGTGGTCTGCAAACCCTGGTGCATGGGCCTGGAGCCCGAGCTCTGGCCCATGGGATGCTCCAGGGAGGCCCCAGGAAGGAGGTCTGTCCTCGCCCACAGAGTGGCGCCAGGCAGTGTCTGAGTTTGGCTTTTGGGAGAGGACAACAGAGACAGAGCGAGATGAAGACGCCAATCAGTGAACCCAAACAGCCAGGTGTGGCCACGGATGGCACCGCCGCGGCCTCGACAGCTGTCAGCCCCTCCACTCACTCGCTGCCACTCACAGGACAGGGTGCTGGCCGGGGTGGAAGAAGCGGCAGTGCTGCCTCTGCTGAGGGGGACGAGGACAGGGTCAGGTGGGGCCCAGGGAGGGAGGCCCGGAGGCTCACTCCACCAGGGTGCACCCACCTGGGGAAGCTCAGAACACAGACGAAGGCCAGGAGCAGGCACTGCGGAGAGCTAGTCCTCCACCTCCTGGACGTTGTCTGCACCCAGCACCCAGCACCAATGCCCAGCATCCAGCTCCTGCGCCCAGCGCCAACACCAGTACCCAGCATTAGTGCCTAGCACCCAGAATCAGGACCTGCACCCAATGTTCAACTTTGCACTCAGCACCAGTGTTCAGCATCCAGACCCAGCACCTGCACCCAACACAGTGTTTAGTACTCAGCACCAGAACCCAGCACAAGCACCCAGTACCCAACACCTGTGCCTAGCACCAAGTACAAGGACCTACACCCAGCACTCAGCATTGACACTTAGCACTAGCAGCTGTACCCAGTGCCACTGCTCAGCACCCAGAACCAGCACCTGCACACAGCACCCCAGCCTCAGAGCCCACCCTCTCCCCATGGGAACATCACTGAGACCCCTCACACAGGAGCTACTAAAACGCACCCTGAGAGCTCACCCGCTTTGCAAAGAGGAAAGCAGAGGCCTTGGGCCTGCGGGACAGAAAGGATACATGTTTTCCTGGTGCAGTAGGTGAGGAATGTGGCTCAGCAGTGTCACTGGACATCCCCAGGGCCACCAGCTAGGGAGCCAGGACCACACTGGGAAGCTGGGAGCCTGGGTCTCCACAGTCCCCTGCCGCAGTCCCTTCCCCGCTGTCCCTGCAGGCAGCACCTCAGGGCGGTCCCCAGCCAAGCAGGCATCTCAGAAGTGCTCCTGCCCCAGCCCACCCAGAGAAGGAGGCTCACCCTCCCCAGGTGCTGGGTGGAGCTGGAGGAGGGCTCTCCTGGCCCGGGGGGGGGGGGGGGGGTGCTGGAGAAGCCTGCACAGTGCCACGTCCCCTCGCCAAGCCCCTGGCCCCAGGCTGGTGGCCTCGGGTGGGGGCCTGCATCAGCAGCTGCTCCGAGGCCTCAGGATCCCCCCCGTCCCACCCGTCCCCAGCGGGAGACTTTGGCAGACACTGCCGGAGCCCCACGCGGGCACCATCAGACGGGAGTGCCTTCCCCGCCAGCGCTCCCGCCAGCCAGGAGGGAGAAGGCGGCACACGGAGCAGGAGCCCTCCACCCGCCACAGCCTTTGTCCCCCAGCTGCCACCCTGCGGGGAGGGGAGGACGTTCTGCCAAGGCGAGGTCTTGCCTCAAGTGTCCTTCAGGCCGCCAGGGATCTGGGGCAAGAGGCGCTTCTGCCAGCCAAGCACACAGCGTCCCCGGAGAGGCCCAGAGTGGGTGTCTCACCCTCAAGTGTTTGCTGGCCGCCTGCTCTTCAGACGCGCGGAGAGGGTGCTCCTGCCTGCGGGCGCTCCTGGTGCGAGTCCTGATGTCAGGACAGGTGCACCTGTGACTGAGAGCCACACGCCCGCCTGGGCCTCACCTTCCAAGACCCTTCTAGCCAGGGATGCCCAAATGGAAACCAAGAGCCTCCACTAACACAGTGGCGGGCTGTGCCTCCGCCCTCCCTGACTGGTGATGAAATGTGGGTGCAGCAGCAGTCACCTTGAGACCATGAAGAGGAGGCAGAGTGGACGGCCACACTCAGGGCACACGGAGACACCTGACACCTGTCACCTGCACAAGTCTCTCTCCCTCTGATTCTGTTACTGGCCTCCAGAAGCAGCCTCCCCACGTGAATCCGGAGCATCCCCTCAAGATCCACTACTCACGTGCAGCCAGTTGAGCACGCGACTCTGCTGTCCTCCCAGACACCGAGGACCCAGGCCTGCGCAGCAGCCCCCAGCCGCCCTGCTCAGGGACAGTCGGGAGGCCTGACACACAGCCAGAGACCAATCAGGCAAAAGCAGGGAGGGCAGGGCCAGTGGATCAGGCAGCCCAGCCCTGGGGGTGGGGTGGGATGGGGACACGCCTCACCCCTGACCTAGGCCCCGGGCAGACCCCCCACAGGACACTGTCCACACCAACCACACTGAGGGGCCCAGGAGCTGCCTGGGCTGGAGGAGAAGGCACAGAGGCCCTGCCAAGGCTCTGACCACCGTCCAGGCCCGTGCTGGCCCTGCAGCCCCACGCTGGCCGAGCTCACACCCCATCTCCTCTGTGGTCCTCAGGGTGCCACATGCAATGCACCATGGGACCCAGAGGGTCACACCGAAGTAGAATGGTGGGTCAAGGTCGTCTGGGCCAACATCGCCACTTCCACCTCATTCAGCCTGACAAGAGTCCATCACCCTCAGCTGCCCACTGGCCCCCATGGGGCGACATAGCCCAGGGCCCTGGGCCACCTCCAGTGCGCCCTGGTGGCTCGAGAGTCCTGGGTCCTTCCAGATGTGGCCGAAGCACCTGGCCACTGAAGGTGGCCTGTCCCCACAGAGGGCAGGAGAGACCTGAACCACAATTTCCTCTTGCAGTGGCCATGATACATCCTGAGGGATCCAAGGCCACCGAGGCCGTGAGGTGTCCCCTGGGGGAAGGAGCAGCTGCAGCTGGAGGCCAAGTGCCCCGATTGGACCCCAAGAGGACTCCCCTCCACAGCCCTGCCTGCTGGAGGTAGAGGACCCCAGGGCGGCCACCACGGCCAGCTCAGCACACATGCCGGGCCAGCCGTGCGGGCAGTGCTGCTGCCAAGCCGTGGCCTCGAGGTGGCCGGTGCCAACTCCACACACTGTATTGGGGCCTGAGGCCGTGCTGGGCAGCGGGCAGCACTGAGGGACATGGGACTGCCCAGTGCTGAGCACACAGGCCTCAGGGGCACCTTGGTAGGTGACAGGCCATGAGGATGCGGTGCTGGGGACACGTCGGTGGCGGTGTGTGCAGGGCCCCAGTGCAGAGGTCCCAGGATGTGGGAGGCCAGGAGGGAGCGTGAGAGAGGGCTGGAGGGCTGAGCCAGGAGGCACGGCCCTGGCAGCAGAGCAGGGGTTGGGCTGGGGCTGCGGGGCCCAGGGGCTGGCCAGGCCCTTCCCCATGCTCTGCAGGCCACTCGCTACGGTGGCTCACAGTCACAGTCTGTCCTGGACACGTCCGCCAGCCCAGCAGTGTGTGCAGGGCGGGGCCTACCCGGGCAGGTGAGCCAGAGAAGAGGGACAGCAGAGGCCCTGTGTCACGGCTGGCACGTCCAGGACCGCTCCTCCCCCAGCTTGGGCCCTGCAACAGCAGGACACGCTGTGCTGGACCTGGACCCGGAGGAGGCAAGGCCTGCAGAGAGGGCCCTGCACCGCAGAGCCCGGGGTCTGAGACCCGCAGCTGCCCCCTCACCTCTGCCCCACGAGAGCCTTGCCTGAGGCTCAGGGCAGGTCAGACAAGCTCCTGGGACACGTGTCCCCTGGCCACTCCCTCCTTGCAGAGGACGCAGCCTGAAGGAAGAAAAGCAGGATTGAATTAAGACACGTGGCACTGAGGCCGTCTGCAGCCGGGTCACCAGGACCCAGAGGCGGCCCCAGGCACCTCCTGCTGAGGCCGTGTGGTCCCCAGCCTGACCGCTGCTCAGCCTGCATGCCCGTCTCTCAGCCGCTCCTGTGCCCGTCGGTCCCGGTGCTTCTGAGTGCACGTCTCTCTGTTCCCTGATCTCTGCGTCCGCGCTGCTCTTCCCTTGCCTGTGCCCAGCTCCCTGATGGCTTCCTGGGCCCCTCCTGCTCCCTGGCCTGCAGGATCCTCCATGTCTGGGGCTCAGGCTGTCCCTAGGGGTCTCTGCCAACCCCTGACCTTCAGTGTGGACCTGTCCCCTTCCTCCGCCTGGCCCAGCCTCTGCCTCACTCTTGCTCACACACACCCTGAGCCCAGAGTGATGCCCACAGGCAGAGAAGAGCATGGAGCCCAAGGCCACGCGGCCAGGAAGCCGGGCAGCCAGCCCCGCCCCCGCCGGCCACACTGCAGTCTCTGCAGGAGGAATAAGGGCAGATGCAGAGTGCCTGAACCTGCGCAGCCCAGCACCCAGCCACTGGCCACCCCCGGGGCCCCCACCATGCTGGCACAGCCCGCCCTGGCGCCACTGCAGGAGAAACTTTGGGCTGACATGAAACAAAGAGGGAATCCAGGCTGGTAATTACCCAGCTAATTCCAGCCATGTAGACAGCTAAATCAGATATTTCAGTTTCCTTAAAAGCCCACCTCAGGCCTGAATTAGCCACCTAATTAATTATCTGTGACAGCCTGGGACGCGCTGGGTAGAGCCCGGGTCCTTCCCCGTGCAGGATGCCAGCCTGTCCCTGAATCACGTCTGGTGACGTGATGGTTATAATCAGCCTCAGCCTCAGCCTGCCTCAGCCTGAACCCTGGGCACAGGCCAGACTGTCGTCCACTGTCTGGGTGGAAGTGCTCTTGCCCCCCAGAGACGCCCAGTGTGGCACCTGCCTGCCCCGGCCTCGTCCTCTGGGGCCCTGCGGCTCCCAACCCTTCCCCATCACCCCTCCCGACACCCAGATGGGAACCACAAGGGCCAGGATGTTCCCCATTCAGGCCACCAAGGGCACCCCCCCAGGGGGAGGATTGGGTGCTGGCCACAGTTTCCCCTCACAGGGAGCTCTGGGCACCAGGGAGCTGAAGTGCCCAGGGTGGGTAGACCTGAGACCCACCTAGGACAGTCCCAAGGCTCTGTGGGCCTGAGCTGACCCGACAATCCTGCCCAAGTACACCTGTGCCAACAGGGACTAGACCCTCTGTCCACTGCCCTGGCCCCCTGGCCAGGGACTCAGCCCCCTTCCTCTGCCAGCATCATGTCAGGGCAGTCTGTGGCCACAGTGATGGCCCTGGGCCAACGGGGACAAGACTCCTTCAAACAGCGCTCAGCAGGCTGCAAGAGCATGCCCTCCCCAACACAAACGAAGGAGGCCACACAGCTGTTCTCTCCTGTCCCTGTGTTCAGTTAGCCGTGGATTCCTGGGAACAGTGCTGCTCCCCCAACCGCGAGAAACCACGGGGCCCTGGCCCAGCCCACACGGGCAGGCCCCCAGTCCTCTCTGGGCTCCGGGGCTCGGCTCCAGGACCAGCTCCAAGCTACCCTTGGGTCCCCCTCTCCCCGAGTGGGGTGTGGCAGCTCAGCCCTTGAGAGGTTCTATACAGCCCATGCCAGGGGCAGCTGAGATCCCACGCAAGCCCTCCTCCGTCTCCAGTCCCCAGGGCTGTCCAGGGCTGAGGGCTGACCCGGGTGAAGTCAGGGTGGCCTGCGGCTGTGCTCTCTGTGCAGTCGGGAGACACATCTCTGGGTGTCCCTGTATGCCGGCCCCTCCCTGGTGGCCCAGCCCCACGGCCCTCTCCCCATGTCCCACCTCTTACCTCCCAGGGCCTGTTTCATCACGAACTCCATGGCGATGGCTTGATTCCTGGCGACCACTCCTGGATCTCACATGCAAGTGGGGCAGGCGTCCTCTGCCTAGGGGAGAATGTAGGGTCACAGGCGCCCTGCCCAGGCCTTCCCCTGAGACCATCACCATTGTCACCGTCACCGCTTCCCAGTGCCCTGTGGGGCTGAGCCACCCAGGAGGGTACCTGGCAGGTGGGTATGTGAGGGACACCAGGATGGGCAGGTCCAGGGCTGCAGTGAGCCTGGCCTGAGGCCTGCGTTGAGCGGCTCCTGCCGGGGCGCTCCCAGCCCAGGGGCACTGCTCGGTCTGGCACCAGCCTTCGAGCATGGGGGCGGGGCCCAGGGGGCGTTTGAAGGTCACTGCTCTGCTTCCCAGCACAGAATGGAGCTGCTCGACCTCCTTGCTGGTCCTGACCCGTGGGGCAGGGTGGGCAAGGGTTAGCACGGCCAGGCCCTTGAGTGGTGCCCTTTCAGAAAGGCGTGTGTGGCCCCTGACCAGTGTCAGGAGGCCAGGCTCTGTCCCTGAGGAGAACGCGTGTCTGCAGCAGGAGGATGGGGTTAGGAGAAATGGCAGGGGCCAGCCTTTCAGTGCAGTGGGGCCTATGACCCCCACCTGCAACTGCATGGGGTCAGTGGCCAGGAGTAAGTGCCCAGCTGGGTGGATTCTGTGGGGAGACCTTCTTGCAAAGCCACGGCTCTGCCTGCCCCCCTTTGAAGGGTCTCTCCTCTCAGGGAGCCCCAGCCCCCTGGGGATCCATTGTTTCGCGGTTCTCCCTCTGCAGACCACGGAGACCCGGGGAGGGTGAAGGGCTGGGGTCTACCCTACAAGCTCTGGCGCACAGGGGCGCCTTTGCGGCAAAGCCGCTTCTCTTCCAAACTTCTCCCCTTGCTCCTGGGGGAGGGGACGGCGGGCCCAGCCGCAGAGAGGCGCGGACGCTGCGGGAGCTGCGGCGAGACCGGGAGGCGCTTGGGGCTCCCGGCCGCCGCACCCTCGGCTTCGCGGGCGGCCTCGGGCGGCGCGCGCGGGGAGAGAAGAGCACGCCCGGGGACGGAGAGGAGCGAGGGACCCGGGGCCGCTTCAGCACCGCTCGGCGGACAGCGCCCGCTCGGCCAGGAGGGGCCGGGCCGGGAGGGACCCGGGAACCGGAGCCGGGGCGCAGCGGAGCAGGGGCGCGGGGGGAACTGGAGCGGGAAGGAGCCGGAGCCGGGAGCCGGGCGCGGAGCGGGCGGCCGGCCGCGCGGGCGCGGGTTACCTTCCCCTGCGGGCGGGCGGGCGGCGGCGCTCAGCAGCAGCGCGCGCTCGGGCCGGTCGGGTCCATGTGGCGCCTGGGCGCTGCGGCGGCGGCTGAAGGGCACCGCGAGGAGGGCGCGTCACGCCGAGGCGCCCCCGCCCCCCGCCCGCGTCCCGCATGACGAGGAGGGCGGGGCGCGGCGGCTCCGCGGGTGCCGGCGGGCGGGGGCGGGGGCGACACCAAGCCCCGGGGCCTCTGGTTCCCTGCCCCGGGCGCCTCGGCTCGAATCCCACCCGGGTCCGTCCAAGTGCGGGGCACCGACCCCCACCGCGGGGCCTCGAGACCCCTCGGAGGGCAAGGGCGGGGCTGGGGTCACCGTCTCCGGCCCGGACCGGGTTCCTGGTGAGCGGCCCGGCCCTGCAGAGGCAGGGTGGGCGAAGGGTGCCTCAAACCCCAGACCCACGGAGACCCTTCCGGGAGAGGCCCGCCCGCGAGCTGTGACCTGTGCAGCGGAGCTACCAAGGTTGGCAAGAGATCCCGAGGCCAAGAGACCCAGCTGCCCCACTCCCAAGGCTCTGGAAGACAGGAGTGGGCGCCAGGAGGCGCGGGGTCCGCGGGTGGGGGGACACCTGACGGTCACAGCTGCGGAACTGGGCACACACTCTGCGGGACAGTCGCCACAGCCCCACCTGCTGGCAGCTCCCCCCCCTGCCCCCCCCCCCCCTGCACTGCAGGCTGCTGCCCCAGGCCCCGCAGTCCCTGCACACGGTCCCTCCACCCCCACCTGGCCCCGCTCAGAGGGGCCTAGAGCAGCTCAGGGTCCTGGCAAGCCTGGCTCCAGGCCACAGGTGGCGATGACACTGCACTAACCTGTCCCTCCTGCCTGAGTCATCCCCTGGGCATCACCCAATCCAGGGGAGACCACCCCTGGGGGCCCCATGTCCAGGACCCCAGGTGCCCCTCTGCACTGTGTTTCCTCTGCTGAGGCTCCTGCACTGGGTCTGGACCCAGGCGAGGGTATGGCCAGGGACTGGCAGTGCTCCAGGGGGCCGAGTTCTCGCAGCGACCCCACCCCTGCCCCCTGGCAGACCCCAGAACCACAGGAGGCCCTGTCCCTCTCACCTCAGGCCCACCTCACCCTCGCCCTGCACATTAGGGCTGGGTGCACAGCTCCCATTCAGTCCAGGTTAGCTGTCTATGGAATGAAGGCCCCGGTCCAGTGTGCCGGCCTGGCCATCCAGGGTGCTCAGGATCTGGGGGTGGGGGGACAGTGAGGGAGGGTTAGTTCAGGTAGGAGAGTGGTCTCTTCCCTCCACAGGCGCCTCTTCTCCATCAGGTAACCCCACCGCACAGAGAACCCCAGGGTGACTTCCTGAGCCCAGAGTAGGTCCTACAGCTGACTTTAGCAACCTCTGTAAGACCCCTGCAGGGAGCTGACCTAGTGTCTTAGGGTGGGCCACTCAGGGTTAGGGAGGACAGCTCCTCTAGCGAGAAGTCCAGGTGTCAGTGCTGGACGTCAGGGCCAACTGTGTCCACTGCACAGACCTTAGGGAGCTCCACACTCCTGAACATCTCTGCTGGGCTTTGAATTCTGCCCGTCCTCCCTCAGGTTCCCTCTTGGTCCCTGTCTCTGTCTCCTCTGTCTCTCTCTCTTATCTCTCTCTGTCCCCACCTCCATCTCTCTCTGTCTCTCTCCCCCCCTCTGTCTCTCTCTCTCCCCCTCTCCATCTTTGTCTCTGTCTGCCTGTCTGTCTCTCTGTCCTCGCCTCTGTCTCTTCCCTCTCCTTTGACTTTGTCCACACACAGTCACTTTTTCCTGCTCTTGCTCATCCAGCTCTTGATCTCGGGGAGAGGGCCCAGCCAGGACTGTCCTGGGGGCCAGAGAGTCCCGGGTCCCAGCACTAGGGTCTGGGCAAGGAAGCTGCTGGGAGTGAGCTACCCACACTGGCTGCCAGTGAAGCAGGGAGCACAGACGGCTAGCAGGAGCCCCCCACATCTGCTTCTGGGAGGTAGCACTGGACCTGAGACCTGGACATGGGTACTGGTGAAGGCCCAAGTCCCCAGCTGTCCAAAAAGCAGAGGCCACTCCACAAATGTGGAAGATGGGGGAGACCAAGAGGCTGGGAGAGCCAGTCACTCCTGGTGGGGACCCTGCCAGGGCCCCTCCTCTGCTGCCCCTCAAATGGCTTCAAAGACTCCACCCTCCAGAGAATGGCCAAGCAAGGCCACAAAAGGGGTTCTGTGAGGATTCCTGGGCTGGCCAGAGCCCTCCACCCAGGGACCTTCCAGAGAGCAACAGAGGGCCACCCTGCCCACCCCACCCCAGCCCCTCTGGAGGTTCTTCAGAGCCTCCCAGAGAGCTGTGCAGCAGTTCCCGAGTCCCAGGGCGCCGTCTGGCAGGCACCGTGGGCAGGGCTGGGGTCCTCGTCACGCTGGTCCAAGACAGAAGGTCTGCATGCAGGCTTTACCATTCACGACACTGAAACGTCAGCCCGGGACGTTGCCATCCACCGTGCTGCCGCTGCGGCTCTCGCTGTGCTCTGAAAGGGCATGGCGCTAAAGACTGGAGGGAACTCGTGAGCGCTGGGGCAGTTTGCAGGGTCTTCGCTTGCCCCAATGCCGGGGCCTCCTCCTGTGGCCTGTTCCCAGCTACCATCTGGTGACCCAAGTCCAGCCTCTGGAGCCCAGATGACTGGACATCAGTGCCAGAGGTGCTGCCCTGCCCGCAGTGGCTTCCTGTGCCTTGGACCCTGTTCTGGGCCCAGGGCTCCAAGGTGCCAGTGGCAGTGGCCACCATCATGGCCTTGGCCCACCTTCCTACAGACCCAGAACCTGGTCAGACAGGCCTGGCACTCGTCACACCAGGTCTGCTCCCCAGGGCTGCAGGGGGTGAGGCTTGGCCCAGAGAGTGGGAAGGGCATCCAGCCAGGCCGGGCCTGGCACATCCTGGGTGCTCCAGGGTGCTTGTCTCAGGGCCCAGGCTCACCATCCCCTGAGCACTCCTCCACGCGCCTGGTGGAAAGTCCCCTGGGATGCAGAGCAGTGGGCCCTGCCCCAGGACCGGCCAAAGGCAGGGCTGCTCCAGGCCACCAACTCGGCTTCCTACAGGTCCCAGAGGCCAGCCCTGACCACCTGTCCCCTTCAGCAGGCATTTACCCTGTGCTTCCCTCCCACTCTCAGAGGCTGGCTAGTCGTGAGCGCAGGAATGCCCAGTCACCCCACCACACACAGGAATGCCCGGTCACCCCACCACACCCAGGCCCCACAGAAGAGCTGCTTCCAGGCTGACCCAGGCAACACAGGTCAGGAGTTTGGCCAAGTGGCTGTGAGGACAGCACTGAAGTGGTCTGAGGTCAGCTGCACCTGGACAGCCCCTCCTTTCTGCTGCCCAGGTGGCTGGAACATGGCCGTATTGTTCAGCATGGCTCACAGCCCACCCCTGTTCCTCTCTGGTCCCTAAAACCCTGGACACTGGCCCCAGGCAGACCCTGGGCTAAAGTAGACACAGGAATGAGGCCTCCACACGACGTGGGCTTACAGGGCCCAGGGGGTCTCAGGGCCCTGCTGACAGCCAGGGTCTCATGTCCACTGTGGACAGGGAGCTCCAGGCTGCGTGGGGTTGACACAATGGTTGGACCGTCCTGCATACCTCCTCCCTCACGGCTCAGCACTGAGCCCAGACTGGACACAGGGCTGGGTCCTGGATGGCCCACCCTGGGCCAGAGGCAGAGCCTCAGACCTCAGACTGAACACTGAGCTGGGGGTGTGCAAGCGGGGGGCCTCCTTTAGCAGGTGCCTGAGCCTGTGAACAATCGAGCTGGCCCTGTGGAAAAGGATTTGGAGAGAGACCCTCCCCAGACATGGCAGCCAGGAAGCAAAGGGGTCTTGCTGTGGCTTCAGAGCTCCTAGTGCCTCCGGGACCCAATGGCAGTGGTCGCCAGCCAGGAGTGGGTTTCAAAAGCTGAGGTCAGGGAGGAGGAGGCTTTGTGAGTCCCTGGGGGCATGGACTGGCAGAAGGCTTGTTCAAACGGGGAGCACAGGTGGGTGCTGGAGTCTGGAGCCCAGGCCAAGCCTGGGCACAGGCAGAGAGCAGGAGAGCTGAGCCCAGCCCTCCCAGGTGACGCGTGGCTTCCCTCCCTCCTCCAGGCTCGTGGGGAGGCCTGTCACGTGGGGGTGTTTCTGGGAGTGCTTTGCACAGGGAGGCAGGAGGGGGGCTATCAGGGACCCAGGAAGTCTGAGTGCTCAGACACAGGATGCACCAGCTGTCCCTGGGTCCTCTCGGCCTCCTGGGCCTAGACCTGTGGCTGTGGGCCTGGTGTCCACAAGGCATGGGTGGACAACAGAATCTGGATCAGACCCTGGCGAGTTGGGGAGTGTCCGGGCAGGTGGGACTTTGTGGGGGTTTGGCAGGAGTGGGCGGGCACGGCTTGGCCAGCACAGAGGACCCTGTCCAGCAGACCCTGGGCAGTGGCAGAGTGGGAGGAGGCCTAGGCTGCGGGTAAGTGGGGCGGACTGGACGTTCTTTCCTCTGCTTGTCCCTCGGAGCCAGCAGGCCCGTCTCAGCACGCCACTCCTCAAGGGCTCCCGCCCAGGCAGGGCTGGCCTGGCTCTGCACCCCAGGGAGGGGCCCTGCGTGGGCCCTCGGGAACTCCCCTGTGGAGACCCCCGCACGGAGAGAAGTTGCCCGGGCTCAAGGCCTGAGACACCACACCAGCCACTTGTCCACACTGGCCCCGCAAGGCAGGAGTGACTCGCTCATCATCATCCACTTCCCAAGTGGCCTCTTGGTCAGTTTATGCAGCAAACCTCCGGCAGGCAGAGGGGAGGTGGCCTGGAGGGCCTCCCCAGGTCCTCCCAGAAGGAGGCAGCACAGCCAGAGTGAGGAGGCCCCGCTGCGCGGAGGCAGCGGCAGAGGGCAGGGTCCTGGGCCCCACCGGCCCGAAGCTGAGCCTCCTAGGCTGGGAGCTGGTGGGCCAGGAACTGCTGGACAGCAGAGGTGGCACCTGATGTCTGAGGTCAGTGTCCCTGGGCGGGGGCAGAGCAGGGCAGCCTGTCCAGGAGCAGACCCTGTGAGCGGGGCCGCCTGGAGGGTGGAGGCAGAGGGGTGCCCACCTTCTCCTTAGGCTTTTGATGGAGTGGGTGGCCTCTGGGACCCCTGAGGCTAAACTGATTGTCCCTGACTGGTTCCTTGGTTGTCAACCTGGGGCAGGGAGGGGGGAGGGTCTTTTTGTTTGTTCTGCTGTGCTGGGATTAAACCCAGGGCTGCTCTACCAGGAGCTACAGCCCCAGCCCTTTCTACTTTTTATTTTGAGACAGGATGTCCAGCAGGCAGCAAAAATTTAGGAAACCAAGATTACAGCTTTTAAAAAATGTCAGGAACCAGGTGTGGTGGCACACACCTGTAATCCCAGCACTTGGGAGGCTGAGTCAGGAGGATCACGAGTTCAAAGCCAGCCTCAGGAACTTAGCGAGGCCCCAAGTAACTCAGTGAGACCCTGTCTCTAAATAAAATACAAAATAGGGCTGGGGATGTGGCTCAGTGGCCGAGTGTCCCTGAGTTCAATCCCTGGTGCCAAAAAAAAAAAAAAAAAAAGTTGGAGGCCAGCCTCAGCAATTTATCAAGACACCGACTCAAAATTAAAAAAAAGCGAGTAGGAACTGGTTGAGCCAACCCTGTGGCAGAGCGCCCGGGTTCAATCCCCAGTGCCAAACACACATCATATGTATGTGTTTACATATATTTATTACCACATACACACACACAAGATAATTTAAATTTTTTAAATGTCAGGAGAGGGAGGAGGCCGGCTGAACACCAGTAATGGGCCTGTTGTGCTAGCAGGGCCAGAGGGCCGTGGGCTGTGCTCCAGCCAGGGCCGCCTCTGCAGAGACCAAGGGCGAACAAACACGAGCGCAGACACCAAGAGCACACAGCGCCTTCTGAGGGCAGGTCCGTAAGCACTGCAGCCTCCCACCACCGGGCACAGGCCTCCAGCTAGCGGGGATGCAGGCCCCACAGCGAGGCCCTGAACGGGACTGGCTCCCACCAACACACACTACCTGCACAGCCCTGGCGTAGGGGGCTGGCCAGGAGCACGGGGGGAGGGCGGTCGGGGGCAGTCAGGCTGCACTTTTTCCTCAACTAGCAGATGCCAGCTCAGGTACGGGCCCAACCATCCTTAGCCTGGGATCCGGAGAGAGACCCAGAACCCCAAGGATGCATCTCCCTCACACTGGGCTGCTCACATTGAGGAGTGAGGGGGGAGGAGGGAGGGAGGAGGAGGAAGGAGGGAGAAGGATGAGGGAGGACGAGAAGGGAGGGAAGGGGAGAGAGGGAGGAGGAGGAGGGAGGGAGGGAGGGAGGAGGGAGGAGGGGGAGGGAGGAGGAGAAGGAGGGGGTAGGAGGAGGAATGGGGAGGAGGAGGAGGGAGGGAGGATGAGTGAGAGAGGAGCAGTGAGGGAGGATGAGGAGTGAAGGAGGAGGAGGAGTGAGGGAGAAGGAGGAAGGAGGGAGGAGGATGAGGGAGGACGAGAAGGGAGGGAAGAGGAGGGAGGGAGGACGAGGAGGGAGGAGGAGGAGGGAGGGAGGGAGGGAGGAGGAAGGAGGGTGGAGGGAGGGAGGAGGAGGAGGTGGAGGGAGGGAGGAGGAGGAGGGAGGGAGGAGGAGGGAGGGAGGAGGAGGGAGGGAGGGAGGAGGAGGAGGGATGGAGGCAGAGTGAAGGAGGAGGGAGGGAAGCAGAGTGAGGGAGGAGGAGCAGTTAGTTGAGGACAGCGGTGAGGTGTGATGGGTTGGACAGTGAGGACACTGGCCTGGTCTGTGGAGGTGGGGTCCCCGAGTGGCCCCCAACCAGTAGGCCTGAGCCACGTCAGGTGGCTTGGGCTGGTGGCAGGACGGAAGGCCCCTGTGTGTCCCCTCGCTCCTAGGCCGTGAGGCTGCGTGCTGCTGCCTGAGGTCCTCCCTGGGGCTGCCTCCACCTCCTTTCTCCAGAGCCCACCGTGCTCCTGGGCTCTGCATGACGACCCTCCTGGCTCATGACGAGCAGATCTTACTCCATGTTCCAGGCGGGCAGGAGGCCACACAGCCACAGAGGCCGCGGGGTGGAGCCAGGCCGCCGTGGCAGCTGGAGGCAGAGGAGCCCGGTCATTCCCTAGGCCAGGCGATGCAGCCGGTGCCCCAGAGCTGTGCACACAGGACAGTGGTGACACCCCAAGACTGCAGCGCCACCTTGCCTGTGAAGGAGGAACAGGGTCTGCCTGGATGGGCCAGTAGTGCTTCCTCTGGGCAGGAGGTGGGATGTGGGCCAGCAGGACTCCACTGGTAGGGGCACTCCTAAGACCCTGGACCCCATACCCCACCAGGCCTCCTAGGGATGGGCTGAAGGTGGTCTGTGAGCTGAGACCCCCTGGAATGTGCCCAACGCAGGCCGTAGGGACAGGGGCAGGGAGGCCGTGGGTAGTGGGCTGGAGGGCCCGCGGCAGAGGTAGGTGATCAGGCGTCCTCTGCAGGATGAGGAGGGTCAGAGAGGGTCACAGGCTGGCTTGAAGAGGCTGTCACCATGACAACATGCGAGGCTGGGGAACAGCAGGGGACAGTGGAGACCGGGGCCTGAGTGGGCTCCACTGATGAAGGACAGGCTCCTTGGGGCAGCCTCGCGGCCATGCTGAGGAGAGGCTGTGTCCTGCCAGTCCTTGAGTCTGAGCTGATTTGCAGCCTGGCCAACCCGAGGGAGGGCTCTGCAGTGCCAGGCCAGTGTCCACTCCAATGCCCAGGCCACAGGGCCCCCGAGGGTCCAGGGACGGCGGGTCTTGCCGAGGGTTCCAGGAATGAGATCTCAGGTCCCCATGCAGTCAGATCTCGGAGTCCCTGGTGTTGGCCATGGTGACCCCAGCCAATTCGTGTGTTCCGTGAGACGAGGGGGCATCTTTCTGGCCGAGGGAGCTCAGGGGCTGCGACACTGTGTGCTGAAGACATCTGGCTGCGTGGGCCCCATCGGGATCAGCTGAGTGGTGGGGGTCCTCTCCTGGGCCCGGGCTGCCCTGCTGACCCCAGCATTGCGCCATCTTGGCTCGTTGGCTTCAGAGTCAGCCTCAAAGGCCGGAGAGAGGGGGCTCCCACCTGCCCTTTCCTGACACCTTGGCTTAGCCGGTTCTTCTCTCTCCATGCGTTTTGGAATCCACTGTGGGAATGGAAGGTCAGCTTCAAAGGTGTGTGTGGCGTGGAGAGAATGGGTGTCTCCACGCTGCTGGCTCTTCTAGCACACGTTCACGCAGATCTTTTAAATTCCAGCAACTGGTGGTAGTTTTTATTTTTATTTTTATTTTTTGCAACAAGGCCTTTTTGAGTAAATGGGGTTTGCAGATATTTGTGAAAGAATCTCAAAGCATCTCACGCTTTAGACGCTATTGTGATGTTTCCTGCTCATTTCCAAGTGCTCTCTTGTGGATAGGAAACGGGTTCTTCTGTGGTGCTGGGACCTGAGCCCAGGGGCTTGCAGCTTAGCCAGGCCCTCCCCGGGGGTTCCCTGGGCCCTCCCGTGGGTGGAGGGAGCCCCTCTTGCTCTGCCCCGGGGTTTGTGTGCATGGCGCTCACCTCTCCCGGTACCCGGGCTATCTGTGGTGGACCTCGCAGCTCGGGTGAGGCTGTCCTCTGACACCCAGGCTGTGGACACCAGGTTCCTGAGCTGCCGCCTGCTCACGCTGCTGGGTTCTTCTGACCACGTGTCCGGCCGGGCCTGTGTCCCTCAGCCCTCCTGGTCTCTGAGCGGCCCCCCCCCCCCCGCCCCCGCACTGACGTCACTGCAGCGAGCAGGGCTGGGCCTCCTGGTTGTGGCTTGTGTTTAGAGCGACGTCTGACCTAGGGCTGCCCTGATGTTCCAAGGTGTCCCTACGTCAGGAACCGCACCGCTGCGTCTCCCCCATGAAGCTGTTCGTGACGTCCCTGTCCCTGTCTGTGGCCTGCTGGGACGTCTCCCCTGGCCTCCCTCATGGTGGTGACTGTGTTTTCTCCTCCTCAAGCAGTCTACAGATACCTATCAATTTTATTGATCTTTTCAAAATTCAAACTTTAGGTTCTGGTTTTCCCTGGTGTTTCTTTTCTTTTTTTCACTCAAGGGCACTTGGCCACTGAGCCACATCCCCAGCCCTTTTTTTATATTTTATTTAGACACGACTCACTGAGTTGCTTAGGGCCTCGATAAGTTGTGAGACTTTGAACTCACAATCCTCCTGCCTCAGCCTCCTGACCTGCTGGGATTATGTGTGTACCCATCGTGCTTGGCTTTCTTGTTGTTTATTTTCCATTCCCCTGATTTATAATAATAATAATAATAATAATAATAATAATAATAATATCATCATCACCGTTATTATTATTTGGTACTGTGGCTGAACTGCACCCTGTGACCTTTATTTTTCATTTTGAGTTGGGGGTCTTGCAAGTTGCTGAGACTGGTCTCCAACTTGTGATCCTCCTGCCTCAGCCTCTATCTGTACTATCTTTACTTCCCTCATTGAACTTACTTGGGTTTGCTTTGCTCCTGGCCTTGGTCTTGCCTCCTTACTGGCATAGTAACCAGCATGGCAAACTTCCCTGAAGCAGAATCAGTCTCCCACAGATTTTGGCACATTTATACTCATTTTCATTCAGTTCAAAATATTCCCAGTTTTCTTGGTGACTTCTTTTTTTTTTTTTTTGGAACCAGGGATTGAACCCAGGGCCACTGGGCCACTGAGCCACATCCCCAGCCCTATTTTGTATTTTATTTAGAGACAGAGTCTCACTGAGTTGCTTAGGGCCTCGCTAAGTTGCTGAGGCTGGCTTTGAACTCGCGATCCTCCTGCCTCAGCCTCCCAAGTGCTGGGATTACAGACACCCGGCTTCTTGGTGACTCTTTGATGGTGTTATTTTAGAAGTTTGTGATTGAATTTCCAAGTTTCTGGGGCTGGGGATTGGACGACTTAGTCCCGAGTGGTCAGAGAACACCCTCGGCACCACTGTTGAGCTCTGACGTGCTGAGCTCTGGTCTGGTCCGCCTTCCGCAGTCTCATCATTCACTGAGGACGAGTGTGACCTCCGTCCTGGGGGATCATCCTCCCAGTGTCCACGAGGCCACATGCCAGGTCTCTTGTGCCCTCCTTGATCCACCTACTGTTTGCCATTGCTGGAGGAGGAGGGCTGAGGCCTGGTGCCCTACCTGGCACCAATGTGGCCACTCCAGCCGGCGTGGCTCCCCTGCACATGTGGCTCGTCTGGGGTCTTCAGAGGGCAGCCGGACCCGCTCCTCGTGAGGTCCTCGTGGCCTCAGAGGCTGTCCACCCAGCTCTCTGCTACCCCTCCAACGGCTCCTGCTCCTCCAGCCCCTTCTCACTCTGGGCCCGGTCAGCTGCGGAGGCGTCTGTTCCACAGCCCAGATTTCAGCCCACCTGCCAACCTTCCGCGCGTCCCAGCTGTTGCCAGGGAGACACAGCTGCCTCCTGGGTGGACACTGCTTTAGTTTAGCAATTTCTTTAAAGATGAGTCTGCAAACAAGGGCAGCCTTCTGTGTCCAGGGTCAGGGGAGGTTCTCGGGACGTCCCCTTTCTAGCCTCCCTCCTGCTGACTCTGAGGCCCTGCGGTGAGCGGGTACTGGGGACCCTGCTCTGTGCCGCCTGCCTCTCAGGGCCCCAAACAGCCGCCCTACGCATTTGTGTCCTGGCCGCGTCCACTCCTTGTGCCCGATCCCAGGTGGCAGAACAGAGTGAGCCTGTGTCCTGGGGCATCCAGGCCCATCTGCAGCAGTCTGACGATCCTTGCCAAGTCCCAGGAGGGGCAAGCCCTGACTGACCACAGTGACCCCTCTCCTCGGCTCAGGAAGAAGCCTGGGGCAGCAGGCCAAGGGGCAGTAGCAGGTGCTCAGGTCAGTGTCAGGGAAGTGCCGAGACGATGGCGCACTCTGCTGGGAGGTGGTGACCCTGCCCGAGGGAGCCATGCCCTGAGCTGCACATGGCCAGAATGCTCCCTGGGCCCTCCACGCAAAGAAGGCCACCCAGGTTAGGGTTTGGCTTGGACCCTGATTCCACCAGGCCCTGGGTGGGCCGGTGGCACCGGACCCACAGACCAGGGGAGGGGCTCCCCGGAAGCGGGAGCCGCAGAAGAGGGCGGGCACCCCACAGCCCTCCCACACAGTGGCTAGGGACAGGTCCTGAGACCGGGCCTCGTCTTTTCTCCCTGTCCTGGCCCCCTGACCGCCCAGCCCCCCAGTGGTTGGCAGGAGCAGGGTTCCCACCCAGCTCTGCACCTGCCCGTGTCCCTCACAGGACTCCTCTATTCCTTCTGCCTGGCTTTCTGTCTGCAGCCAGCTCCTCACCCAGAGGGGCCCTGGTCTGCCACGCCCCTGGGCAGCCTGGGCTCCCCCAGTCCTGGTGGGGTCCTTCTCAGACTCCACATGCTGTCCCTGGGCAGCTGGCAACAGGGCTCCAGGGCCCAGGGCATCTGTTGAGCCAAGAAGCAAGCGCATGCTCAGCCCAGGACCAGGCAATGGACACCCTCTGGCTCCCCACAGCGAGGGCAGCATTTCCCCTGGAATGGGCACCAGGCTGTTCCAGGTCCACCCCCGCCTGGTGGGCGAGGCGGTGAGGACATCCTGACCTGCGTGACTGGGCTGCACCCCTCCTGTGTGGGTTTAGGGTCACTGTGGGAATGCCAACTGCCGGCAGGAGCTAGGCCACCAGAGGCCACCGGAGCTGGGCGCTGCCTTGACTTTGAAGTGAGGACAACCACTTTCTGAGTCTCCTGGGAACAACGAGGACCTCCAGGGGGCCGGATACGCCCCTACCTGGCTCAGTTGCTCCTCTCCAGCTGGGGAGGTGCGGGGGCACTCCTGTGCTCCCCAGGAGCTGTGCGCGGAGAAGGCGGCAGGTAACAGGAGACTCCTGTGGGCCGAGACCTAGTGCCTGCCGCCTCCCACCCATGCCAGACTAGCTGGAACCCCAGCCGCAGCCCTCAGCTGCCTCACAGGGCTGTCTCAGGGCTGGAGGGGGTGTGGGCTGTCCAGCCTGGGGCTGGAGATGGTGGGCTCAACCCACCCCGCCTGACAGGCTGGACATGCTGCCCCTTGGGTCCTGTCCCTGCAGCCTGCCCAGGACCCTGCCCCACCCGTCTGTGAGGTGGGCTTCTGCCCTCGCAGCTCTTCCCCCTGGAGGCCCTGGGGACAGGGGGCTGCCCTTCCTGGGTTAGAGGCCCACCTGCACCAGCCAGGCTCCTGGAAGCCGTTCCGTCACCCACGGGGTTTACCATCCAAGGTCTGAGCCTCCCGGGCAGAAGCAGAACACCTGGGGGCGGAGCTGGAGGAGCCCTGCGCCCGATGCCCACAGAGCCACCTCCACCCTGGGTTGTCTGCAGAGCAGCTGCCCGTGCGAGGACCCCAGGAGACCACAGGACACGGGCTCCACATGCCTCCTCCCTGAGTGTGAGCTTTACGATCGTCCCAGTCGCCCTGTGGACGCCCTGCCTGCCCGCGGCCCTGCTGGTGTGCAGGTCTCCACGGCCCGCGCGGCCGGTTAAGTTGGAGCAGGGGCTGCGCAGCCGTGCGGGGAGTCTAGGCTTCACTTCTGAGAACTGCCAAGCTTTCCAAAGTGCGGTGTGCACAGCCTGCATCCCCACAAGCTGACAGCCCCCGTGGGCCTCTGGATCCTAGCCAGCCTGAGTGGGTGTGACGAGCCTCCACCTGGCCAGCTCTGCTGGTCATCGCTCTGAGGTGGGGGCTTTCGTGGAGGGGAGCAGCCCAGGCGCCCTTCCCAGGTCTCCAGTGGGGACCGAGAGCCCAAAGGCCTGCGCTCACTGGGACAGTGCAGGCCCCGGAGCTGGGTGTTAAGGAGCATGTGTCACCAGCCCCTGTGCAGCTGCTCTGTCCACGCTCACATGACCGGCACAGCTCTGCTGAGGACATCTTGAGGGCAGGCGTCCCAGGCACGGCCCACAAGTTCCTCCTGGGCTTGAGTGGGCTTGGCTGGCATGTCCCTGTCCCGCAGCCAGGTCCCCTCCCTGATCCTCTCCCCACCTCCCTCTGCAATCTCAGCGGAACCTGGACACTGCCCTCAGCTTCTGAGCGAATGGGATGATCTTGTCCTGTGGGGCACGGTGACCCTGTAGGACTCGGGGCGGCACTGGGGTCTGGGTGAGGGAAGAGGGGTTCTGCTCAGCATGGACAGAAGAAGAAGCTCCAGGAACGGCCAGGGGCCAGGGTGGCTGGAGTTGAAGTCCATCCTATCCCCAGGAAAGTGGGAGGTCAGCAAGGTCCTGCCTGCAGCCTGCCCCTTGCCCCTTCTGTGACTCCAGGGACCCTCAGGCCTGGTCCACCCTCTTCCCAGCACTTCTGGCCCCAGGGCCCCTCCTGGTGGTCCTCCCAGGGCTCTGCGGACCCTTGGGTCTCAGTCCTCTGCTCCAGACCCAGGGTGGTAGTGTGCAGGACTTCCTGTGCCCAGTGCCCATCCCCAGCAGGGCACCTGGGCTCCACGGGCCTGCCTAAGCCCTAGGGGCCTAAGCTGGAATCAAGAATGACTCTGATGTGAAAACCGCTGCGCTGACCAGGCTTTGGGCTGCTCGTGGGGGACAGGGTGGGGTGGGGAGAGGCCCAGGTCAGTGGAGACGGGCAGATGCAGCCACTGGGGCTCTGAGCACCTCTGGGGGTGGCCATGGAGCCAGGGCTGCGAGGCGGGGCTGCCTCAGGCTGTGGCAGGCAGAAACCTCTGGGTTCCTAGGGGACCACTTCCCTTCCTCAGGGGTCCTGCCTCCTGCCCTGGCATCCCCCTGGGAGCACTGTGGTCTCCTCTGGGCCCTCTGGAGAGATGGGTGAGTGGCTTTCCCGGGTGCAGAACCTTCCCCACATCCTGTGCCCCGCACCTCAGAGACCAGCCTTTGGCCATGGCCCAGGGGGCAGCAGCTTTCTCCATAGTAGAGTTGAGGGGGCGAAAGCAACAGTGGGCTTTGGGGAGGGAGCAGCTCCAGGCCACGGCCTGCCCCTCCCACTGGCGTCCAAGTGCCTCATCCTGCTCTCACCAAGGGGGTGGCCCCCGGCAGTCCTGGGTCCTGCAGGTCAGTGGGAGGCTTGAGGCTGACCAGTGTGCCCCAGCTGCCAGAGTACAGGACACCTGCTCTGGTTTTCCCAGAGAGTGTGGCTCCCAACAGGCCCCAGGGAAGGGAGCATCCCTGGCACTGAAGGGACCTGGGCTCCCAAACGTTCCGGACAGAACCTTCACCCAGACACAGCTGCGGGGGCTCCTATGATGGACACGCTTGCCCCCGAACACACACACTGGACAGGCCCAGGGAAGCAGGCCCTGGTCCGCGTGTCCAGCTTTCCCTGGGTATCTCGCTGGCTCAGGGACGTTTTCAGAGGGAGGCTGCACAGGGATGCTCGTGAGCCTGCGGCACTGCCCTGGCTTCAGGACCAGGGACAGCACCAGGGCAGGCCCAGGGTGGCCACTGCATGGGGCCTGCAGTCCACACAACTGCCTACAGACCCCCAGAGAGTTACAAGTCCTGTAATCACAGGCATGGCCCACAAGGGACAAGGTCCCCAGGGCCACCCACTCACATGCGACTCAGCAGCCCAAGCAACTGGACAGTGCACCTGGAAGGCAGGAGCCCCTCCCGCCCGCTCGCTGCAGGACAGCCAGCAGGCTGTGCCTGCAGCCCTGCAGGCAGAGGGGTGCGCCCTGGAGCCTGCCGAGACCACGCCGCCCTGAGCCAAGCACCGGGGCTGTCTGGGCGCCCCAGCTGTTTCCTGAGGCTTTCCCAGACCTGAGGGAACTGCACCGCACCGGCTCTGGGGTGGGCGAGCTGCCCTGCCATCTGCTGGCCACACCCTCGGGACCCACTGGTCTTGCTGCCAGCCAGGGCCTGTGTCTTTGGTCCGTAGCACGCTGTGGCCAGTCTGAGAGTGGTCTGGGAGGTTCTGGGACAGCACAAGCTGCTTGATGACCTGGACACCGGCCCCACGCAACTGCCCTCTGCACCTGCTCCCTGGCTGCCCTGGCCACAGTGAAGGGCCTGAAGCTTAGTCCTGCTCCCCGGCTGCAGGCGACTGCCAGGCCCAGGCAGTGACCAGAGGCTGCCACAGCAGACAGACCTGCCAGTGAGCAAACGTCCCAGCAGTGACCTGAGCCCAGCTGCAGCCACTGAGCAGGAGGGGTCCTGATGCCCGGAGGAGCTCTGACCTCGAGCCAGCACACAGACTTGCCGGGCGAGCTGGGCAAGCCGGGCAGGAGACTCTGCGCCCCGGTCAGCCTCCCTCTCATCCGTCTGGGATGCCAGCAGTGTCCACCACTGGCGATGCTGGTCTGTGCCCTGACTCCAGGTCAGTCAAAATGCAACCGTCCAATGACGCTGGAGACTGTGACAGTCATCAGAAAATAGTTTAATATGTACAGACGACCGTCCGACGGCACGGAGGGCGCCCGCAGAGCCGGGCGCAGAGCAGCGCCACGCAGGGGCTCGGGGTCAGCCAGACACCAAATAAACCACAAACCGCGACAGGTGAGGGCACAGGCACACTGTTCCTCGGGGACAGGAGGACAGAACACAGAACGGCCTTGGAATGCTTCTCCTGTGCCGGAGCGGCACTGTGGGCCAGCCTGGGCCTCCGTGCCTCCGCCTCAGCCCCCCGCCGCGGGCTCCTGGGTGCTCCTGCAGCTGCCCCAGGGGTCAGAAGAGGGGCCGGGAGCCCTGGTTCTCAAACTCGGACCAGGCATCATTGAGCTCCATGAAGATCATCTTGGCGTGCTGCTCATACGGCTGCCCTGTGGCCTGCGGGGCAGGGGAGAGCCGCTGTCTGCTGCCCACTGCCGCCCACCAGCAGCCCGGACGCCCCCTCTCGCACTCACCTTGTCAGGGTGCACCACCAGCACCGCACGGCGGTACTGCTTCTTCACCTGCCCCGGGGTCACCAGGTCAGCCATGCTCACGGGTGTCCAGCGGCTCTCCCCGTCCCACAGCACCGTGTGCAGCGTGGACAGCAGCGCTCGGATGTTCCGCTCTTTGCCTTCGATCCAGTCCAGGAGCTGTAAGACAGCAGCCTCAGCCTTGGGCAGGCCCTGCTGTACCAGGGACGGGCAGCAGGCCGAGGATGCGCGTGGGGGCTGCTGTGCAGGGCGGGCGGCTCCAGGGGAGGCCCACCTGAGGCCCAGAGCACAGTGCCCTGGGGGTCCTGCAGTGAGGTGGCCTCCCCGCTTACCCATCGCCTAAGACCAGGCCCCTAAGAGACCCGGGCCCCTAACAAACTAGGCCCCTAAGAGACCCAGGTCCCTAAGAGACCCAGGCCCTTAACAGACCCAGGTCCTTAACAGACCCAGGCCCCTAAGAGACCCAAGCCCTTAACAGACCCAGCCCTCTAACAGACCCAGGCCCTAGGTGTCCAGGATGCAAGTAGACCCAAATGGCACTGGTGTCCCTTGCTGCCCACCCAGCTCCCCAGAGCTGCACCAAGACCCAGGAGCTGACAGTCGGAGCCAGCTGACCTCTAGGGCCAGGCCCACTGGTCCCTGCAGGCACCCACCTTCAACTTGAGTGGGTCCGTGTCTCTAACGAGGTCTTGCTTCCTCATCTCCGCCATGGTTTTTGGTCCCTTCCTGTCTGACTTGGAGGAGAAGCCTTGGTTGGACAGTAGATCTTCAAAGTCATTCTCTGAGACCTTTGGCTTCTGGGCTGGAAAGACACAGGGGTTTTTAAAAACACTGGTCCATTCTGTCCCTCGCCCACTGCTACTTTCTTCCCTGGTGGGACTTCTATCCTGCTGCCTCAGCAGAAAAGAAACTCTGTCAAAAAGTAGCCCAGAAGCTTGTGCTGAGAGGAAGGCCACAGGCGTACCTGAGAGACAGCTGGTCAGGATGCGACACCTGGAACATCCCTGCTGGGGCCCCAGGGGCCACCAGCTCCAGGGTAACAGGCTCCACATGCGGTCACCCCAGGGAAGACCACGTAAATCCACACCCACAATGGGCACAGGACTCACCAAAGCTGGGTGCACGGACGCCCCTCTCTTCTCGGCCCCCAATCACACTGAAGTTAGTGGCGTAGGTGGGTCTCGGCTGTGCACAGGCTTTGGGGAGTGGCTTGGCCTGGGGGGGCCGTGAGGTGCCCTGGGCTGATGGCCGACTTGTCTGCCAGGAGCCACTGCTTTTGGGAGAAGGGGCCGACTTGGGAATGAAGCCGCCGGGAGGGAAGCCCGCAGGAGAACCTGGGGAGAGAGCACAGGGCGCTTGCCAGTCCAGAGCACGTGGGCTGCTGCTGTTGGCTGCCACCTGCTCACCAGCACCTTCCGCTCTGACCTGAGGGAAGCAGGGAGGCACTGTGGAGGGGACATTCTCATCACGGTCAGACACCAGGAGACCCCCATCTCCCCAAGGGCAAAGGCCAGCGCCCATGTCTAGCAGAGGCACCTGGGGTCACCACCTCGCAGACCCTCCAATGAGCCACGAAGCTCCCGCAGTCAGGAGGCCCCAGGATGTCAGGACATACTTGGCTTCTCCACAGCTGCCCCCTCAAGGACATTCTAGAAACAAGCCCACAAGTGTGGACAAGTGTGGACAGCAGAGGGCCCACGGCCACCTGCTGGCCATCCTCCCACAGCCCAGGCTGGCTGTTGCCAGGAGCATTTCTGGCGTCCTAAGCTTGGTGTCTGCACCTCCATGCTGGGCATCTTCTGGGCTGTGTCCTTCAGGAGGGTGGTGCTGGCACCAGTTGCTGTGCCCACCTGGCTGGAACCTCCAGGTCGGTCGCCTGTTCTCAGAGTGGTTCTGCTTTGTTTTCACTGTTCCAAGTGTTTCCCCTCAATCTGCCACGCACTGTTCCAGCGCTGCCGCGGGGCTGTGTCCCTAAGCATCACCTGCCACAGCCCGAGCCGCGTCCTTCGTGCTCCAGGCTGTGTGGCTCTGCGCTGTGCATCAGTACTGGTCAGTCACCTGGTGGGAGGCCTGAGGCCAGCCTGCGCATGCCTGGAGCCCAGGCCCAGTCCCATCTGCTGGGGGTCTCACTGGGTGGGTCCACTTCTGCAGAGCCAGGAGGTCTCCCCACTCACTTCTACTGCCTTTTAAATAAATGTGCAACGGTGTGTCCCTCTACCAAGTCCCTGCTGGACTCTGGGAGGAGCTGCATTGAGCCTGCAGGCCACTCAACGTGGGCCGGGCCTGTGGACCCCCACCTCCTGTCCCCGCCTCTGGCTTCTCTCCACGCTGCTCCTGAGGTTTTGACTCGAGGTTCCATGTGAGTTTTCCTGGGTTTATGTCGAAGTCGCTGTTAAGTGGCTGTTCTGTTGGTTTCTTGTCTTCCCTGGCCCAAGGGTTCTGTGTGGCTCCTGCCTGCTGGGTCCATGGTGAACACGGGGTTCTAAATGCTCCTGGGCATCCCCTACACACGTGCCCTGTCCCTTCCAGTGGGCAGGACGTCCACTTTATTCTGCTGCCTCACAGCTGGGTCTCCTGTGTCAGGAGGACGTCCTGTCCCTGTCCCGGCTTGCCCACGAGGGCACCACAGCGTCATGGGCCTCCCAAAGCCCTGGCTGCAGCTGCTCCTCTGCAGTGACGAGGAGAGGGGCGCCTGTTCTCTGGCCCGCTGACGCAGCAGACGCCATTCCCTGAGGCTGGGCGCTGAGCCCGCTGCACCCCTGCACCAGCCTGGTGTGGCGGGCAGCTGTTTCCAAGCACAGAGGCTGCGAGCTCAGGTCTCTTGGAGGGTGTGTGCTCCTGCGGCCACTGGCCTGCCTAAACTGGCAGTGGAAGCATCCCCCAGCCCCTCCAGAAACTGGGTGGAGCTGCTGCCTTCCAGCTGTGTCAGTGCGGAGGCGGGGGGCTTGGGCGGAGTGCGCCTCCCCCGTGCCGCGCTCACCAGGAGCCCGCCCTGCACATCTGCCTCAGCCTGGCGTTCTGGCACCATGGCCTCCAAGGAGTGGGAGCCTCCACAGCTGTGATGCCCTGCCCTCTGGACCATGGGCACCGTGTTCGTCTTTGTGGGCTTGGCAGAGCCGTGTCAAGAACCAGAGGGGGGCTGGGGCTGGGAGCGCTTGCTTAGTAGGCAGTTGCCCTGGACTCATCCTCAGCACCACATAGAGAAACAAGCAAAGGCATTCTGCCCACCTACAGCTACAAAAAATTTTTTTTTTAAAAAAGGAACCAGAGCGGCTCCGGTGACCCTTGACTGGGTCCTTCCACATGCCTGCTTAGGCTCGGCCCTCCTCCAGGGAGAGGCTCTCCTTTCCGCCCTGAGGTGCGATCTCGCTGGTCCCCACCTTTGGCTCCCGCTTGGCCCAGTCCCCAGTCCCCATGCTGCCTGGCTCCCGGGGCTCTGGTCACCAAGCCTGCAGTCATGCAACGCCTTGTGCAGAGCTGCCTTGCAGTGGGCAGGCAGCACACGCTGACCGCCACCCTGTTGTCCTGCTGGAGGCCACAGCAGTACGAGAGGGCGTGTGCTCTGCGGCCCTCATAGGGGACAGAGGAGTAGGCATCCCCAGCCATGACGAGGGCTCATCCAGGTTCCTTGCAGGGGCCTCAGCTCTGCTTCCTTCAAGTCTGCTGCTGTCTGAGGATGCGTGAGGAAGGGTCCCAGGTGACACCCCCAGAGAGCTGTAGACCAGCTCTGTCCAGAGCAGGTGCTGCCCAGAGAAGTGCACTCCTGCAGGCATGGGGTGTGGACAGCCCCAAAGGCTGGTGCTCTCCAAAGGTGCCGTCCCACACCCACTCTGCACTCAGATCCGGGCACCCGGGCCACACAGGGAGGCAGAGGCACAGGCAGCAGGCACCGAACACCTCAGGACACCACCTGAGGCAGGAAACCAAAACCTCTGGGCGAGGAGCCAGGTGACAACAGAACCTGCCACATGCACCGTCCCCAGAGCAGAGGAGCAGGAGCCCAGGCTGCGCACAGGAGATGAAGGGAGCTGGGAAAGGGCACAGGGACAGGCACCAGGATGGGGTGTGGCTGCAGGGGTGGAGACGCAGAGCAGGCTGCGCCACCAGCATGACTACCCTAGGGGGGTCATCCAGACGAGGGACAAGAGGGCACACCTCCCCTTCTTAACCAGAGCTATGGGGGAGTAGCCCTAGGCAGTAGTTGCAGGGACCCCAGGGAGACGTGACCCAGAAGGTGAGACCGACATGGGCATGAGCTGGGCCTGAGGCAGGCGAGAAGCCCCATCATTCAGGCGGTAGGGGCACTGCACAGCAGCTGAGTGCCAGGCCTCAGCCAACCCCACGTAGGTCCTGGGTTCAAAGCGCACACCGGGCAGCTCTGAGTCCGCAGATGAGCCTGAACCTCCTTCAGACACACGCAGCCTGCAATGCGCATTACCTTGGAGGCCGGAGCTGAGGTCGCCTAGGTCAGCAAAGGGGTCCAGGGTCTGAGGCTTGGTCTGGCTGGGCTGTGGGCCGGGTGGGGTCGGCTGACCTCCTGGAGAGAAAAGGGTGCCTGGAGAGGCCAGAGGGTGTTAGACAGGAGCCAGCTGAAGCAGACCCATCCGGTCCTGCTCTCGTCCAGGCAGTGTCTCCACTGCCCATGCTGTCCCTTCCAGAAAGTGACAGAACCTCTCGTACTAAGAATTGGAAAGCAGACAGGAGACTGAGGGAGAAGGACTGTAAGTCTGAGACTAGCCTTTGCAACTCGCAAACCCCGTCTCAAAAGAGTGAAAATGGACGAGGGGTGTAGCTCAGAGGGAGAGCACTGCGTCCTACTCAGTCCCAGAAGGAAAACAAGCACAAAATGCCCGGTTCCCACTTTGAATCAGAACCACTTGCTGAAATCTAGCTGTATGGGAATTATTCTTCATACCATGTGTAATACTGTACATAACATGATGTATAATATTCACTTACTGTGAACTTGAGAACATCTTAAATACAAAATCATGAAATAATTAATTATTGTACACCCCCTTGATGAAGGATTATGCATTCAAAACAACAGCTATTCATAAATGAAGGGCTGATAAATCAACAAAAGATTAATTCCCTGCAAGAAAAGAAACAGAGCAGGAAATAACCCGCAAGGAAAAACAAACAGCCCAAAACTCACAAAGTAACACTTGACCTCATTCATAAGGAAGAGATTCAGACTACAGAGCATTGATGGGTGGCCAATCAAATGGTGAGGTATTTCTAAAGTGATCATCAACTGTGGTGGGAACCACGGACAGGACCTGGTCCTGGGCGATCACGTCAGGTAGTGTGCACCCAGGGCGAGCACACCAGTGGCCCGGTCAACAGAACGTGCTGGCCCAGAGTGTGCCAGCAAGGTGAGCCTGTGGCTGCCTCAGACAGACACTCGCCAGCGTTGACACTCCAGGGGAGAAGCCCTGTGCGCTGCGGGCAGCCATTTCTAAGTGCACAAATGGCGTGAGCATGTGACGTAGGCTGAGGTGTGCACAGCAGGTGGCCTCAGCCCATCCTCCACGGGTGCGGAGGAGCCACGGGGCGCAGGAAATGCACAGCTGCAGCACCAGAAACAAGCATGTGACCAACAGCATGGAGCTGTGTTCAAAGCACATGTGCCCTGAGGACAGGACCAGAGAGCCTTCCCTTCCTGGGAGGAGGGCGTGGGTTACGCTGGGGTGGAGGGAGAGGCCCCAAGGCAGAGTGGGCCACCTTGGAGCCCAGGCTAGGTGGCTTACCTTCTGCTGCCGGCGTGGGGGCTGGCCCAGGCACAGCAGCCTCCGCCCAGGCATCCCACCCGCCCAGAAGATCCGGGTGGCTGGAGGAAGCTGTCACCTTGCTGGGCTCTGCCGGCAGACCCCCTGAAGGAGACAGAGGGCATGACTGGTGTGTCCACTCCCACACCATTTGCTGTACACACGCCCTTGTCCCCTGGAAGGGAGCAGGAGGGGAGCTGTCCCAGTACACCTGCCCAGCACACCACGTGGCTCCACGCTCTGGGACAGCCAGAGCTGAGGTTAGCCACCCTCCTCCCGCTGGGTGGGGAGGATGCATCATGTGGCCACTGACTGGCACAAACTGACCAACAGAGTGGCAGGGGGAACAGGGGACAGCAAAGGGGACCAAGCCAGCAGGCACCTGCAGAGCCCCAAACCTGCCTTCTACCTCTCCAAAGCCCACCCAGGCCACAGTGGCCACCACCTGGCTCAGTCCCCTCCTGGAGGACAGGGTCCATAGTTGTGCACAATTCCCCCAGTGGGCCCACAGCCTGTCCTTCCATCCTGCCCCAGCCCCACAGCAGGCAGTGACCAGATTACTCCTGCTCAGGGGGAAGAATGGCACTCCTCTGCCTTAGCCCCACTGGCCACTCCTGCTACCCCAGGGCCTGCCCTCCACATAGACACACTAGCCTCCAACACTCCAGCTGCCCCTTCTTGGCCCCTCCTGGTCCCTGAATCCCTGTCCCACCTCCTGTACCCTTATCCCATGAAAGCATCAGGCTGAATGGCCATTCTGGCAGTGGTCCTGGGGCCAGAGACGACTTGCCAAAAGGCCTGTGGACAGCAGTGGGCACCACAGGGCCCAGAGCCTGCCCCAGCTCTAAGGGGACAGCTCAGGTAAGGTCAGGAAAAGGAATCAATGCCTCCTGACTGGAGTCCTGCCAGACCAGGGAGCAGCACTTGACTGTGGGAAAGGCACCAAAAAGTAGGCCCTGCCCTGCACCCCAGAGTGGAGGCCAGGGAGCCTCGCCCTCAGCTCACCCAAGTGCAGGAAGGTGGTGCTGCAGGATGGGGGTGGGGCGCTGTGGGTGGCAGGGAAGGCAGGAGGGGCTGCTGCTGCAGAGTCCGGGCCAAGGAGCTCCCCTAGGAGGTCGGGTGAGGTGCGGGGCTGGGTTCGGGCGTCCGCTGGCGGCCGGAGCGGGAGCGGGTCGAAGGGGTCTGAGGAGACAGGCAGCACCAGCTCTTTCTCTGGGAACCGCCATAGCTCACCTTTCAGGCCTTTGTGCTCCACGAGGGGGCAGCCTTCACCACACAAACGGCCACCCAACTGCCCTCTCGATGCATGGCCTCTGTGGCCCCCATCTCAGGACAGCCGTCCTGGGGACAAAGCCACGCCTGTGAAGGCAGAGCTGGTGGGGACAGTCGCCATGCAGTCAGGAGAAGCTTCTCCCGAGGGCAGTTCTGTCCTCCCAGGCCTTCAGACACTGGGATGCTCCCGTTCTACTCGGTGGGAATGGCTAGGATACAGAAGTGCATACCTGGGCTGTTCTGCATGCTCTGGGGAGCGGCTGGGCTTGCCAGGAGCAGGTCATCCGGGGCACCCTCCGGAGCAGCGTTGGGTGGCCCAAGCAGGCGGCTGAGCAGGTCTGCATTGCTGCAGGGGGCCTGCGAGGGGGGTACTGGCCCTGGGTCTGCCTCCAAGTGCAGCCCCAGGAGGTCCACACCCTCCTCCTGCAGCAGGGGCTCCTGAGGCACTGCTGAGGGTCCCACTTCCAGGGCCAAGTCCTGATGGCCAGTCCCTGTGGCCAGGCCAGGGGTGTCCTCGCCAGGGAAGGCCGGCTCTTCTTCTGAGGCTTCGCTTCCCTCCTCGTCTGCAACTGGGGCAGATGGACTCTCCTTGGGAGAGGTATTTTCCACACCAGTCTCTGCTTCTTTCTCCTCTATGAAAATACAAGAGACCATGGGCCAGTGGACCCACAGGCTGCTGTAGCCAGAGGAGACTGGGACAGGCTGATGCTGACAGTGCCTTGGCAGAGCCCAGGCTGCAGCCCTGAAGGCCACATTGGTCAGCACCAGGGTCTCTGTATCCACCCTGGTGGCTGTTCTGGGGCTCTGGTGCATGGGACAGACACAGGACACATCCCAAGGCTTGGGCTGCAGACAACCCTGGCGCCCAGTACCACACAGTCTCCAGTGGTGACAACACGCCCGGAGGGCCAGACCTCTCCTCCAGCTTCAGCAGGTCCTCCTACAGCCTTCTCCAGTGCCACACTGGCTCCCCTGCAGTGGGGACACCTCTTGGGATAGTGTCACTGGGTGGCAGTGGTGTCCCCTAGGATGTCAGGAAGCATCACTGGGGGGTGAGAGGTCAAGAGCTGGGCCTGGGATCCTGGTGTGGGCTCCAGGCAATAAAGGGCACAGGCACCCCTGCACGAGGACGGGAACCCTGTGTCTCAGGTCCTGCTGAGGCCTCTTCCCTGTGCCCTGAGCCCCTGGGCAGGGGCCTGTTGGCCAGGCTGCCTGTGGGGACTGATCACAGATCACCTCAACCTCAGGCCAGTATCGGGCAGACCAGCACTTCAGGCTCTGTGGGCACAATGCTTTTTTCAAATAGAAAAACTATTCTTGGTTTGTGAGCCATTTAAAAACAGGCCAGCCTGTGGGGTCTGCAGCCCTCCCGAGGTGGCCACGGTGCTGCCCTGGCCAGTGCCCATGGGTGTGCCCTGTGCCGCTGACCTGCGTGTGACTGCCTGCAGGAGGGTGCGCCTCTGCGTGATGGAGCCTCACTGCCACAAAAGCCACGGTGACCAGCGAGCCCCTGGCACCTTGCTGGACCCTGAGGGAGGAGGGCCAGGCCACCTACCCTGCCAGTCCAGCGTGTGGAGGAAATGGCTGGCCTCGGTGCTGCTGCTCTGTGGTGAGTCTGACTCTGAGGGCGCAGCCTCCGGAGACCCGGCCTCGGCCTCGTACTGAGCTGTGGAGCCCGGCTGCCTGGGGAGCTCCGGCTTCCCTGCCAGGAGAGGTGCGGATCAGGCCGCAGGGCCGGGCCCACAGCAAGCAGGGGCCGGCAGCAGCAGGGGAGCTGCAGTGCCACCGGACAGGCACACCAGGCACACCAGGCTCCGCACACGCCTGCACACATGCACACGCCACATGCAGACATTCCTCAGGGAGACTGTCCTCAGAGGGAAAGTGCAGAGCACGCGCACCAAGGCCAAGGCCGGGGAGCCTGCAGTGAGCCGCACGGCACGTCCTACCTGCCCAGGCACTTTGTACTACTTTTTGGGGAACTTCTCTGAAATAAGATAAGAGACCCAAGCTGAGCAAGGGCCACCGAGAACCAGGGTCCCAGCCTCCAGGTCACATTTAACGCGGTCCTGTTCAGAACACACAACCGGTGTCGGACAGGGGCACACACCTGAGCCTGGAGAAGACCCCTCCTGGTGGGCCCGCACGAGAGCCTGGAAGCAGACCCCAGGGCTCTGTGCACAGAGCAGCACCACCTTGCCTGGGGAACCCACCAAGCCAGACTTCTGGCAGGTCCAGGCCAGGACTCTGCAGTGGTGGCCAGGTATGTGGGGCAGCTGCGGGGATCCCTCCCTGGTGCACAGCCAAGCCCTCGCCCACGCCCACACCCATGGTCGGCACCTTGCTCTCCCTGCAGCCATGCAGCATACAGCTGGGCACAGTGCAGGCCAGGTACAGGGCTCGGCTGGCAGGCCTCTCCTGGCCCCGTGAGGCGAGCCGAGTGCCAAGTTCTGCCTGTGGGTCTTACCAAACTTAGACAGAATGTCCTGCTGCTCCTCCCGGCTGGAGAACAGGATCTTGGGGTTCAGCCCCCTCATGCTGGTGGTCTCCCAGGGGGGGGCCTCCCGGCTCGGCCTGTCCCTGGGCTCCACCTCGACGTCCAGGCTCACCTGGAACAGGTCTGGGTACTTCTCCTGGATGTCACATGCGTCCAGGTCGTACCTGTTGCCAAGGCACACCAGTGAGGATGGCCTGGGAGGTCCTGCTCAGCCAGGCCACCGTGGGGTACATGACTCCTGCAGACATGGGTTGGTGCACCCCAGGATCGCCGCCCAGCTCCCGAGTCATGGTAAGGGTTTTCCGATTGTTGGTACCGCAGGGAGCCAGGCTGTGTTCCCTGTGTCTGCAGGCTCAGAACTGACTAAGCAGACAGAACCGTTAGACACAGCAGCGACCCTGCACCTGGGAAAGGGTGCTCCCTGAGGGAGGGGGGCTCCCCCACCCACAAAGGACCCTGGATGGTGTCGCCCTCACCCCACGACTATGCACATCCTGTGCTCAGTGGGTTCAGATCAGGTATTCCAGAATCGTCAATGCATTTTTCTTTAAAAATGATAATGTCCACCCTTGCAAAAATCTCTAACTTTTCTCAGATGCTTGAAAAACCAAGACCTCTGGAATCCAACTGCCAGGGACTACAGACACAAGTTGCAGTGGGGTCCAGGGAGGCAGAGGGACAGGCAGGTTCCCAGACACTACAGGGACAGCTGCCCAGGGGCACAGGGGTGGGGGGTGCAGCCAGGGTGCCCTGCAGGCAATGGACTATCCTAATCTGGTGGCTCTACAGAGCTCCAAGGAGCTTTCCTAGACTCTGGGGCCACACGAACACAGGCCAGCTCTTTAGCTACATGCCATCTGCCACCCAACGTCTCCACAGTTGCTCTTAAGTTTCACATGTAAAACCCCCAAGAAATTAAAACAGAGACTCAACAAAGTGACGGCTGGATCCTGGAAGACCCAGGCTGCCTGCCCCTGGGCTGAGATCACCAACGCCGGCCGAGGAAGGCCAGGGAACAGCAGTTGGGTGGCAGAGCGAGGGCTGACTTGTACTAAAACCTGCAAGCACGGGGCTGGGGCTGGGGCTCAGTTGTGGAGCACCTGCCTCACATGCACAAAGCACTGGGTTCAATCCTCAGCACCACGTAAAAATAAACACACGAAAAAATACTGTCCATTTACAACTAAAAACAAATTAACAAGACAAAACAAAATAAAAACTAGCAAACAGCCATGGCCACCACGCACAGCCAGGCGCACTCTTCCTGCTCAGGACAGTCACCTGGTGCTCGGGAGAGCGCAGGACAGAGTGGGCAGGCTCCACACTGCCTCCTCCAGAACAGGTGCTGTGCCCGGCCAGGGAGCACAGCTAGCAGAGCCAGCAGCCAGGGTGAGGGCAGGTTGGGACCCGCCATCAGAGGTGGGGGACACAGGGAGCCGCAGTGTCAGCCTGCAGACTCAGCTCCCTGGACAGACAGCAGGCAGCTCCAGCAGGGCTCAGCCCCACCTCCCTGGAGATGCCCAGCTCACGCCCAGGGAGGTGAGGGAACAATGAGGGTCTGTGAGTGGGGAGGGAGCAGCGGGGCCAGGGTCCCTGGATGTAGGTCACTGCCCACAGGCCTGGGGGTCAGGTTAGGCCTGGTCAGCTCCAACAGGGCACTGAGGGGCCCCGACGCCTGGCTGAACAAAGTGCTGTGTAGCTATGGCCGCGCGGCACCCCACTGCCACCTGGACCTTCATGTGGTCACAGCCATCAGAGCCTCCCAGGTGCAGGCACAGAGCCCCTGGCTCACCTGGCAGCACTGGACACAGCTCCTCTCCCCTCCACATCCCTGCTGGAACAGCACCAGCACCCAGGGTCCACAGCAGAGCTGTGTGCCTTGTAGCTGGCGTGTTCTGCATGTGTCATGTGTCACAGAACCAGGTGCTAGGAACAGGACCCCAGCTGTGAGGACTGGTCATCGGGCCACAGGCTCCCAATGTGCAGTGGCCACTCCCCTGGGTGCCCAGGAACACATGGGTCCCAGGTGCCCTTCCAGTCACCTTTCCCACCTCTGGTGGCCTCAGCCCTGCTCACAGTCAGGGCACTGTGCTCTCATCTGCATTACTGCCCATGGATGGTAGTGAACCACTCTCCACAGAAGCACTGACCCTCCAGGGCCCTCACTGGGGAGCACCTGCCAGCTCTGCCTGTCCTAACTGGGTACCCTGGACATGCCCTCTGACACCTCCCCATTACTGCTGCCCAGCAGCCTCAGGGTGTCTACTTGGAAAGTGCTGAGCCTCAGTGGCACAGCCCGGTCTGTCTGCCCACGCTGCTGCCTTCTGAGCTGTCAAGGTGCTCAGGTACAGGAGGTGCCTGTGCTCTGACCTGCCCTTCCAGCTTGCCTGCCCCTGTTGCCCAGGGCTCCGACAGGAGCATGCTGTAGGGCCCCTTCCCAGGGGCCCCGGCATGTGGGGCTCCACATCCCTCCACTGCAGCTTGTTTGGGTCTCCTGCAGGTGTAGGCTCTCGCAAATGGCTCTGGCCTGCGGGGCCACCTGCTCAGCATGAGGACCGTGGCTCCCAGGCCTGCGAGTTTGCCGCTGCGCGCTCACCAAGAGATCACCAAGAGATCCCCTGACGTGCCAGCCTGAAGGCAGCACAGGCTACCCCCAGGTCTTCTGAGCCACTGCTGCCAGGGAGCCCCAGCCAGTCCTGATCCACACTCCACATGGCCCACTGTGCTCGTCTCTCCTGACCTTCTCCAAACTCCCAGGCCTCCCCACGTGGGGCCCTCACCCTCTGCTTGCCTCAGCTCTAACTGGCCCTCGCTGACTGAGAGTGGCTTCCCTGGATGCTGCCTTCCCAGTTTCTCCCAGAGCTCCAAAGTGCCACCCCTTTGACTTCTGACTTGTCATTTTGACAGTCACAGCCCCAGCTGTCTGCAGCCACCCTTGGCTTTCAGCAACCCACCATGTGTTGAGGTGGGGGCTTCTCTTCTTTTAATAAAAAATCCTTCTGGGGCTGGGATGTAGCTCAGTGGTAGGGCGCTTGCTGGCACGTGTGAGGCCCTGGGTTCCATCAGCACCACAAGTAAATAATAAAACAAATAAAAGATCTGCTGACAACTAAAAAAACGTCCTTCTAGGTATGTGTGGCACTCGAGTCTACAATGCCTCACCCATTCAGGAAGGTTCCTGAAGTCCTCTGTCCCTCTCTCACTCTTCCTGGGGCTGGGACAACAGGGTGCCAGTGGTGCCCAGCATCTCCTGTGTCTGTCCTCACCTCTCTGGCACTGCGACCTGGAGACAGCCTCCCCTGCTGCTATGTCCTGCTCTAAATGGTCTCCTGAGTCCCTCCTTCTGCTGGTGTCCTCCATGCCTGGATCCACACCTGCTCTCAACTTGGGTCTGGTGAAATCCCCCATTCCCCTGTTTTCTCAAACACACTGTCTTAGAACTGCCACGTTGACTGAACGACTGGCAAGGAATGAGTTTATTCTGCTCACTCACCTTCCCAGCAGCCGAGGAGCTTGAGGCTGGCGGGGACACTGGGGAGGCCCCAAGTGGTAGAGGATCTGTAGTCCCAAGGCAGCAGCAGCTTTGCCTGGAGAGATCTCTGCCCCACACAAGGCCCAACGGGGAGGCCCTGCCCTTTTGGCTTCTTTCAACCCACCCCCCAGGACCCCTCAGGAGCAGGCTGAGTTCCAGGGGAAGCTGGTGGAGATGCTGGTTCTCAGGTCCCTGCTTACTGACCCAGCATCTGAAGCACACAGGTCTGTTTCCTCCTGGTCAATAGGCATTGGTACGTACAGGACTTCTTCATGCAGTCCATGGTGGCTGAAAAGCTACAGCCCTCCAGGAGTGCAGGCAGCACAGGCTCTGCCATGAGACCCAGAGCTGCCCCATAGTGTGCAGCCCAGGGCCTCGGGGCAGGGGCACAGCGGGTGGCAGCAGAGGGGCACCAAGCACCTGCCAGCGAGAGTGCCCGTGGTACAGAGCCCACAGCCAGACCCAGGCACCACGTCTCCAAGTGCCCGAGGAGTCTGTGCTCCCAGCAAAACTCAGAGTGACGCCTGCCACCTGGTCCCTGGTGTCGAGCATGTCGGCCTGAAGGTGGCCTGCGCCTCCAGAAGAGCCAGCACCTGGCCTCCCTACAGTGCCCAACAGAGCACTGTGCACACAGCTGGTGCTCAACACACGTGGCCAATGCCCACTCATCTGGCCATACATGCAGCTGCAAAATGGCCACATTCTAGTGGAAATGCAGATGTCTGGTCCCCAGGTAGCTGGCACAAAGCGGAAGACACTCAGCCCCACAGAGCTCAGGAGCTGGATGTGCTTGGCGCCAGGACAGCCCCCGGGCCCACCACGCCTGCCAGCCTCCTCTGGGCCGGGCCCTGGGCAGGTGCCTAAGGAACAGCTCTGGGCCCGCCCCCTCCAGCAGCAACACAGCATGACACCAACGTACTTTGCGAACTTCACGGTGGTGGCATTCCGAGGCACGAAGCCAGTGTGGAACTGAATCTGGAACATCTTCATGGATGCCATCTGCAGAGGGACATGAGACAGGCTGAGGGTGCAGGCAGACTCGGGGCCGACCACCTGCCCTGCTCACGGCCAGGACCGGGTGTGGGGGAAGAGGCCTGTGTGCAGCCGTGGCAGGGACAGCCCTGGGGCCATGCCAAAGGCCCAGCAGCTGGCACCCCCTGCCTGGCACTGTGTGCAGCGGGCTGAGGCCAGCCGCTCCCCTCCTGTGGCACTCACCTTGGCCTGCAGCCGGCCCCCCAGTGTGGACCTGGCGTGGTAAATGACAAGGAGCACGTCCCCTTGCACTGTGGTGCCCAGGGGGATGACCGCCCTGCCGTCCTCGCTCTTGAACTCCCTGAGGGGAGAGAACCGGCTCACTGGCCAACACGGCAGAACCCAAGGTCCCCCGAGCTCCCAGAGCCCAAGCTACTCGTCCCTTCCCAGCACCCGAGGCCTGCCCGCCCTCACCGCATCCTGTCGTACTCCTGGGACGTGGTGGCCACGCGCTCGTCCCCCACGTAGACCTCACAGAAGGGCCGACAGCCGTTCCTCTGCTTGCTGAACAGCGGCACGGGGGTCATGATGACGGCCTTCACCAGCATGGGCTTGCTGTGCGGCGTGATGGGCTCCTCTGCCACCATGTCACACACATACTCGATGTACCTGGAGGGACACGCACGTCACCACCAGACCTTGTTCTTTTCAATTTAATGCCATAAATTTCCCTTGAAACTTCAGCTGTTCCTCACAGACTTTAAGTTGTCCTTTTCATTCAGTTTGAAATATTTCTAAATCTTCCTGAGGACATCTCCTCGAGTCTCAGGTCGTTTAGACGCTGCCTGACCCAGCAATGCTGAGATCGCGCTGGACGCCCTCCTCCTCCCAACCCTTAGGCTCCTCCCGAGTGGCCTGGAGAACATGCTCCAAGCCTTCCTGACTTGCTGAGCTAACATGCCGGGACTATTGAACGCTCTGTGCCCTTGGTTTCAAAAAGCCTGTCACCAGCAGGTGACACATTCTCAGTCCTGCTGCCTGTTCCTCCTGCCACACTGACTCCCACGTCATCTGTCCAGTGCTGATGCATCTCCTCCACCTTCTTCCTAGAAGGGCTCTGTAGGAGCCTCCGTGCTGCCTGCTCCATGGAGCCCAAGGAGCAGTGACCCGCATCTGGCATCCTGCACTGCAGACTCTCCTGGGGGTGTGGCAACACAAGGACGCCTCTGCCAGCCATCCGGCTGCAGCCTGCGTGGGCACACAGGACCAGCCCTGGCGCTTGGGCTCCTGACCCGTAGGGCCATGAGGGACATGTGGCTGCTCGCGTGGAACTGGGCCCTGCTCTCACCACGCCAGCTGTCTGTCCCTGTTGCCTCCCATGCCACTTGTGGTCGGCTGGCTGTGCTGCCACTGTCCTTGCTTGCTCCAATTGGCTCTCGGTGAGGCTTCCCTTCTGTTCTTTGACCTCCTCCTGGTCAGTCAAGCTGCACTGGGGTCGGAACCCAGGGCCTCACATGTGCTGGGCAAGCACTGCAGGGAGCCACACCAAGCCCTGACCACGAGTCTTCACGCTTCGGTTCCTTCTCCTGGGGTTTCTGGCACCCACCCTATGAGTCTGCAGCAGTCTGAGCTAGAGTGCCAAGGCAGGCCTTCACGTCTGTGGGTTCCAATCCTGCAGTGTACTGAGCCTCCTGGACCTGAGGCTGGGAGTATGTTGTCAGCTCCAGAGACTCTTGGGCTGCTTCTGTGGTGTCTCTATCCTCTACTCATGTGTCTGGCCACTTGCGATGGTCCTGCAGCTTCTGGTCTCTGGGCTTCTGCTGTTCACGGGGCAGCGCATGACCTGTCAGCAAGTCCCTGCTCACCCAGCAGAGTGGAATCCAGTGCAGGCCCCTCTGGGTGCCCAGCTCTGGCATGCCCCTCCTGCAGCAGCTCCCATCTCGCATCCTCGTTGGCTGGTCCAAACGTCCCTAGTGTGCCGCTGTGCTGCTTGGTCCCATTCCTCCCTTCAGGAAGGTAAGCTCAGGCAGGGCCTGCGCCAGAGACCACAGAAGGGCCTTCAAGGGGGCACAGACTCTCCTGTGCTGCAGCCTCAGAGACCCTGCCCTCGCCTCACCAGGCAGCATGCAGGCCTGCACTGACCTGGTGCTCAGACTCATCTGCCCTGCAACAGGGGTTCTGCCACCCAGCAGGGGTGACACACCTCGCATCTGGCCAACTGGGGCCCCGGGACCCAGTTCCGAAGGGTTTGAAAACACCACGGACGTGAAGGTAGTCCAGCCCACTGTCGGGGAGCACAGCCGGCACGTCACTGCTGAGGTCCCAGAGTCCCTCCCTGTTCCAACTCCTCCTGCACAGCAGGCCCAACATGCAGGACGTGGGAGGGCATGTGGCCTGTGCCCAATGAGCCTGCCACCCCCTTGCTGCAGCCTGCGAAGGCAGAGTTGGCTGCCACTGGCCCAGGGTGGCTTGAAGGACATGCTGTGCATGGTGCTTTTCCCCAGGCAGTGGGCAGATGAAGTGGGCCTGTGAGTGGCGGGGTCGTCATGGCCCCTCACTGGCCCGGGCTCTGCCTCTTTCCAGCACCTGTGCTGGCTGTGCTGCTGTGCTCTGCCCACTCTGGGGGGTGTCTGCTGTCCACATCAGAGGGCAGGAGGCTCCAGGTGCCCCAGGTCCTCATCAAGACCAAGCACAGGTGACTCCTCAGACCTGGTCATTCAAAAGGTCCCTGTCACTGCAGGAGAATGGACAGGAGTGGACATTGCTAATGAATGCACAAGTCCCAGAGAAAGGATGGGAAGGGGCAGGGCAGCTTTAGCCTTGAGCCACAGGTGAAGGACCCACATCGTGCCCATGCAGAGCACAGCATGGCCGGAGGGGTCCAGAGGGCGCGGCGGGCGTCGGAGTCCTCACTCACAGCAGAGGGCATGGCACTGCCCACGCTGCAGCATCAGAGATCCACGTGCACCCCACTCACTGCCAGGGCAGAGTCCACATGGCCCCCAGAGGGCAGCACTGCCCAGTAAGCATGTGGCTGCCCCAGGCTCACATGCTGCTGGAGGACCCAGGGCATGGAGCTGGACCACAGGTTGGGCCCCCACAGCCCTCGAGTCCCAAGCAGGGCCCGAGCCACCCCCAGATGGCGCTGACCACCTAGGAACAGCCACTAGGGTGGGCTGTAAGCCTAGAAACCTGGCTGTGGTGGGATCGCACCTAGGGCAGCGGGGCACCGCCGCCTGGGTATGGAGCAGTGGTTACACCCCGGCAACGGACAAGCAGTACCTTTTGTGAGACGGCCAAATGCCTGGTGGGCAGCGCTTCATGCTGAACATGTACACAGCAGCCTCAGCGGTGCTGAAGAGACGGCAGAAGCAGAGGAAGGCACAGACGGCCACGGCAGACACAGCTCTCCCATCCTAGGGCGAGAGACTCGGGCTCCGGCACCCACACTACACGGGGGGGGGGCTCGTGCTGGTCCTGGAGACTCCCTAACTGCCAAGTGGAGGTGTGGCACAGGACACCTGCTCTGACCTGGGGTATGTTTAGGAACCTGGATCCCAGCAGAAAAGGGTCTTCAGACAAGCCCTCCTGGCCAGTCCCGCATGACCTCAAGCTTGACCCACTGGCTTCATGGCTCAACACCTTCCCCAACGCTCCCAGCACTGTCCCTCGTGTGAGCTGAGTGCTTCCTGCAGCGCAATGCCTGCAGGAAGCTCACGATGCTCCCTCATTCTGCAGACAGACACTTGAGAAGAGGATGTGGCGGGCACAGCTGTGGGCAGGGCAGGGCAGGGCAGGGCAGGGCAGGGCCTCCATGTGGGAGGCACCGGTCACGGTGCCCAGGGATGCTCTCACCAAGAGCTCTTCCCCTGGCAGGGACAGGAGCCATCCCCACGGGGCAGTCTATGTCCACTGGACCCTGAGTGTCCTGGGGCAGGACCTCCTCTGCCTGTGGGCTCCCTCACCCAGGGGAGCAACAGTGCCTGCCCCATGTCCAAACAGCTTGGTTTTGTTGAGAGCACAGGAGCGCAGCCAGCACGGCCCCCCGACTCACCACGCAGTGCACGACGCAGACGTTCCTCTGGTCCTGCCGCAGCCAGGAGTGCATGTTCCTGCAGATGCTGTACAGGCTGTGTAGGTGTGGGGCCCGCCTGGCTGCCCAGCCACACTCGGAAACCTGCAGGAGAAGCTGGCTTGGCTCAGCTCCTGCGCTGGCACCAGAACTCGCCCGCACCTCCCTGGTGCCCCCCGTGTGCAGCACTGTCCTCCTCGAAGATATGCCGAGAGGTGCCTGAGATCTTCCTCCGTCAGGGTTTGTGTGCAGGGACCTGTGACTGTGCCACAGGACACGACTCACTGGGCCACCCTCTCCTGTGCTTTGGGTCAGCTCGACCACGTGAAAGCCTGTCTGCACACACTCACCACAGGAGCTCACAGCCGCACAGTGCCCCCGAGGTCAGGAGCAGCAAGACGAGGACACCTGGTCGGCTGACAGTGACCTCCCAGCCCCACTGCTCTCTGGGTCCCTAGCTCCTGCCACAGCCCACCTGGCCCAAGCCCTGGTCACCCTGCAGGCTGCCCAGGTGAGGCAGGTTGGTGCAGCACAGCAGCCAGGTGGCACATCACCACCTGAAACTGTGCTAAGGGGGGAACAGCCACCAGGGTCACCACGATGTGCAAGGGCCACCGACCCGGTTGTGGAACTTGGAGGCCCGGTAGGTTCTTGGGGACAAGTTGTAGACAGCATAGTGCCCCGGGTGCTTGGCGTCCAGGAACAGCCGCACATCCTCAATGTTATTCTTGATGGCTGACTCCACGCCTTCAGCTGGGAAGGACATCACTGAAGAGAGCAGCCTGTCAGCCTCTGGCTAGGTAGCCTCCTGCAGCCTCCCCAGCTGCCCTCTGGCTTCCTCACCCTTGGGGACACCTGGCCTGGGCTGCTGACCAAGATGTAAAGACTACCCCCATGGGAGAGCCCACGGACCAGCACAGAGGCTCCAGGAGGTTTCTCCTTGCGGCCTGATGCCAGCAGGGTGCCCAGGCACCTGGACACACCTCTGATTGTCTTGTGCCTGGAGGCCCACACTTCAGATGTGCAGGGCCGTGTATCAGAGCTACAGACAGCACCCGAGGTGTGCCGACCCAGGCAGCCCTGCCTGCCTGCCTCTGGGAGCCTCGTGGGTGTCTCCCATGGGAAGGTCCAAGGCCTGACCTGGCAAACGTACCAGCAATTCTAGATGTGATGTAGGATATGTCCAGGTCGCCCTTGGCATAGCTGGAATTAGAAGAGCAGGAGGTTACTGCAGGAAGCATCTGGCAGGCGTTCCAAGTGCCAAGTGGAGGCTTAAGGCACCCTCGCCGTAGGCTGCACCCCACCAGGAAGGTGCGTGTGCAGACAGGTACGTGCCAGCATAGGGTCCTGCAGGTGTGGAGCTGATACCAACCAGAGACATGGGAAGCAACACCTGCAGGCGGGAGCAAGGCAGCCCCAGAAGGGACCTTTGGCCATCTTATCCCTTTCCTAAGTGTTGGGGGACAGTCTTGAACAAGATGCAAACACAGTGAGGCCGCTGCAAAGGCCAGCAACTTGAGGACAGGACACACCTGGAGCCACACAGGCCAGAGGGGAGTCATCAGACACTGCTGGAGGGCAGGAGGAATACCCCAGGCTCCTGAGACCTCCATCCCTGTGGTGGTCCCAGCCACCTCACAGAGGCCAACTGTCCTCTGAACAGCTCCACAGAACCAATGGAATGTAAACAGAAATCCTCAGTGACACACGGGAAGGGGACAATCCTATTCTAAAATTCAACTAAAAAAACAGTTGTGCAAGCAGAGCCAACACACTCTGGGGAAGCAGGACCAGGAGGAGGCTGGTTAGCACACAGAGCAGCTGACCGCAGCACCCACCACAGCTGGGCAGGGAGGCCAGCACAGAACACAGACCAGGGCCTGTGCCCTGGGGGCTGTTAGCACAGGGGTGCTCGCCAGCAGGAGCCAGCAAAAGGTCAACAGATCGAGGCCCAGACAGACTAGAGACCCAAACATACAACGGAAAACCAATCATACAAGATGTACTCACAGTGATCTTAACATCCATGGATGGGCCAGGGATGCTGGGGGTTGAGTCCATGGTGCTCTACCACTGAGCTACATCCCAGCCCTTTCTAATTTTTATTTTGAGACAGGGTCTTGCTAAGTTGCTGAGGCTGGCAAGCTGGACATCCTCTTGCCCCTGCCTCCCGGGCTGCTGGAATTAACAGAGTCCCCACTGTGCCTGGCTTAATCTTCACATTTTAAAAGTTTGTTTAGACCTACTTACAATTAGTTAGCTCAGATTGAAAGGGCCTCCTAAACAAGACAATGAGCAGAAGACACACGGCAAAGCAGAGGCAAGTCCAATGCTCTGGGGCTGCTGTAGGACGAGGCACTTAAACACAAGCCACAGTCTGGGCCTGCAGCGGGGCTGGGGTTGTGGCTCAGGGGCAGAGCACATGCCGAGTTTGTGTGAGGCACTGGGTTCGATCCTCAGCACCACATACAAATAAATATAATAATGGTCCATCAACAAGTAAAAAAAATATAAAAAAAAATCTAATTAAAAAACAACAACAAAGTATTTACTATGTGTTCCTACACACATGCACACACACACAAAGCAGTACAGAAAACATTCAGATTCAACATGAAAACAGAAAAACCCAGGTGTGGGGGCTGGGTCATAGCTCAGTGGTGGAGCACTTGCCTAGCACTGTGAGGTGCTGGGTTGATCCTCAGCACCACGTAAAAATAAATAAAATAAAGGTCTGTTGACAAAAAAACCAAAACAAACAAACAAAACTGCAGCTGTATGTGGTGGTACACACCTGTGAGCTCAGCTACTGCAGCTGCATGTGGTGGCAACACCTGTGACCTCAGCTACTGCAGCTGCATGTGGTGGCAACACCTGTGACCTCAGCTACTGCAGCTGCATGTGGTGGCGCACGCCTGTGACCTCAGCTACTGCAGCTGCATGTGGTGGCGCACGCCTGTGACCTCAGCTACTGCAGCTGCATGTGGTGGCAACACCTGTGACCTTAGCTACCAGGAGGCTGAGGCAGAGGTCGCAAGTTCCAGCATCCTGGGCAACTCAGAAAGGCCCTGTCTCAAAATAAAAGCTGGACAGGGCCTGGATGCAGCTCAGGCTCAGGTGCCTTCCCGGCATGTGTGCAGCCCTGGGGTCAATTCCCAGCACACTACAGAGGAGCAGTGAACAAGCCTCCCACAGCCAACAGCAAAGGCTCACACACCTCAGGGTGAGCATCGCCCACCCACCAGGGTCTGGCCCCCCCTCCAGGAGGACACCAACACCCAGCTGGCTGGCACAGTGGGCAAAGCAGACGCAGCAGAGCATCTGGCCCTGCACAACGCAGGCACCAGTCACCCACACCTCAACCCCAACTACCCTGCCGGGATGAACCAGGGGGCTGGCTGTGCAAGCTTCAGATACACGTGCAAGGCTGTCAGTCTGCACCCCAGACTGAGAAGACCCATGGCTACATCTGCCAGGAGAGGGGGCAGCCACGGACACCGTGAGCAGCCCAGGGCTCAGGGCTGCCACCCATCCCCACAGGAAGCGGGCTAGGGATGCTGTTCAGGAGAGACTGCTTGCCTGGCATGCACCACACACACACACAGGAGATCGCTGCTGCTTCTAAAGTGATCTCACACTGGGCCTGTGCAGGGCAGTGTCCAGCCTGAGCACGCGCCCAGACAGACATGCACACATGCAACACACACGTGCTTGCACACGTGCACACAGGCCCCTGCCTGCGCCAAGAACACCTGTGCACACAAAGCATCGCAGCTCAGGAGGAGGAGCAGGAAGACAGCCCACGACTACCTCTCCACACCCCAGCGCTGCTCGGCTCCTACAGCAGCCCCACAAGCAGCCGGCAGCGGGGAAGAGCTGCAGAGGACCGCTGGACACAGGGCTGCACTCCAGGGCGTCCTTGGCATGCAGCAGTGCTATGACCATGCGTTCAAGCCTGTGTGGCCAGGAGACTTTGCCGATGAGGATACTGTGCCCTACAGTGGCCTTGCTTGTCACACACCCAGAGAAGAAATGTGCAGTGTACCAGGAGTTAGCAGAGCAAGGGGTCCAAGACAGACACTGCCCATACCCAGGGCCAGTCCCAACAGGGGTCTACGGATGGGCTTCCCCAGCTCTGCCGCGCTGGGCTCACTCTGAGTCTGCCTCTGGCTCTCCCCTTAGCAGAGGGGGCAGAGGGGTCACAGCCCACACTTACTTAGCAACAGATTGGATGACCTTGGAGGAGGTGTCCTTGAGGTTAGTGAAGAGCCGCTCGGTCCCACCCCGTAGGATGTCAAGGAGCCCACCGTGAGGCTGGTCGTACTCTGCCAGCACCAGGCCTGCAGGAGACAGGGCTTGGCGGGTGAGGGTGCCTGCGCAGGAAGGGGTGTGGGACACTGGGAGGCGCTGGTGGCCCAGCCCACACCCACTAGTGAGCCTGCCTGGGCCTGAGCAGTCTGACAGCTGTCCCTGCCTCTCCAGAGCCCCAGGGAAGTGGCCCACGTGGGCACAGAGGCTGAGCTGCATCTCAGACATGGCTTGTAACTGGAGCTCTACCCACTGTGGGGAAAGGCCACACCACCCTGGCTGTGAAGTCACAAGTGGAGAATGACCAAAGTGGACCCTGATATCACGGGTCCTGGAGTGAGGCCTCCCAGGCTTCAGCATACAGGTCCAAGGGTACCCGGGCTCCAACTGGCTCCAAGTTCACGTTGCACACCAGAAGTGCACTCCCCACAGCCAGTGGACAGGCGTTGGTCACCTCACTGCACCTGCTCGGCCCATAAGGTGTGGACCTGGAGTCCCCGAACACGGAGCAGCCAGCTGCTGTGGCCAAGTCCTCTCCTCGGAAGACCAAGAGGACTGGGAGGGGGCTCAGCCCACAGCCAGCATGTGTCCACACCCCTGCCCCAGGCCCAGGCCCCCATAGGCACACTCACAGAAGCCCACTCTGCACCAGGTGGAAGGCCATTCCCTAGCACATGGCCACTCAAGCCACGGGCACATGTGGTCCCAGCCCTGCAACCTCTTCTGCAGCTCAGCTCTACCAGGCACTTCCAGGTCTCTGACTTCAGGTGCTGTTGTTAATGCTGCCCAAAGCGGTCTGGCCCTTGTTCTCAGCTCCCAGAAGGGACCCTGGAACACCCCTACCCCAAGGAAGCCAGTTCCCCTGTGGCCTTGGGCTATAAAGGACAATCCAGCTCTGGTGGCTTAAGGTGGGCTTTGGGTCACAGGGTGTCAGCTTGACTTCTGGAGAAGCTGGAGACTGAAGTCAGCTGCATCCATGAGTCTGGCCCCAGTATGACCCTGGCCATGAGGCGGGCTGATGTGCTGACCGCCTCCTGGGACAGGACCCTAGAGATCCGGGTCTGGTCTCTCCTGACCTTGCCCCAATCCACCTTCAACTCCATGGTTTTCATCTGAATCCTCCCTATAGAATCCCACATCACACGTTGAGTGCATGAGCTCAGCTGAGCTGTGAGTCCCAGGAAGGGAGAGGCCTTGGGAATCCAGGGACCAAGCCTTGCTGTCTGTCTCCTACCACCAGACTCAAAGTCCCACAGGAGCGGGGAGTTGGAGCCCATCTCAATACGCGCCTGGTGTCCAGCACACAGCAGGGGGTAGGCAGTGGCTGTGAGTGCTCACCTCCACTGTAGCCACTGCTTACAGGGCCTCCGGCAGGGGGTGGTGCTCGGGATGGCCCTGGGTTTCCGTAGCCCCCATTCTGCTCCAGCAGCTGTAAGAGTCAAAAGCATAGAGTCGGCACCCTGGTGAGCCAGACTGGTGTGCACCTGCCCCAGCCTGGGCACGCTAAGGATCTAGGTGGAGGATGGGCTGAGGAAATGGCTGTGGGCCTCAACCCACACCTGGCCTGAGAGGGACACGACCCGTCCTCAGGTTCTGGAGTACGGACACCCCACCTCTGCCTCTCCTGCTTCCTCCCGATCCCCGGGTCATTGGCAGGTGCACAATATGTGCAGCCACAATGCACTGGCACCTGGGTGCTGGGGCTGCTCCCACTGCCGCCTCAGACCCTCCACCCACGCACGGCCTGACCTAGGGAGTCGGCCCCAAGGAGGAGTTCGACAGCCCTGCAAGCCCAAAGGTCAGAGTGTGGAGTCCCTGAGGACCAGCGTACCTCCTCTCTGCATGCCTTTCAGAGAGGAAGGCCCACAGCCCTGCGACCCGCCTGGCCCTGCAACCTCCAGGGCCTGCAGCACACTCTGCAGGAGGTCCAGGTCACCCTGGCCACAGGGCAGTTGCCTGCTCTTCTCTTTGAAACAAACCTGTCATCCCACCCCCACAAAAACTTCCCATTAAGGCCCTCCATGCCACTTATCTGCCACCCCAGACCTTCAGGCTCTCCTCTCTGGTGCCCCCTCCAGTAGCCCTGCCTTACTTCCTGCTGCTCCCCAACCTCCTGTGCCCAACCCTCCCAGGGTCCCAGGTGAGCATGCAGTTCTGCAGTGTTCCCCTGCTCTGCACCCCAGCAACACAGACAGCACTGTCCCTCCACCAGCCCTGCTTTGATGGCCTCCGGAAAACCTGCTTTCAGCTATCAGAGGTAGAGGAGCTGAGAACCAGAAAGCAAACAGGACAGGGGCAGAGCCAGAGGTGAGGGGGCAGGTCCAACCTGAGCCCTGAGCTGCACAGACGGGACCCAAAGGCATCCAGGGACTCACCCACTCCCAGAGGTGTGGGCAGACCCCAGGGCTGCCTCAGAAAGAGCCCTGCAGCTGAGCGCCAGGCCCTCCTGACCTGCCCACTTTCCTGGGCATGCAGCTATGGGGAGCCTCAGCCCAGCAGCCGGTTGGGGCCTGAGCAGTGTCAAAGTCACACGAGCCAGCTGTGGGTGGAGCCTGGACACAACCACAGAGCTGAGGAGGGACACCTGACCCAGAAACCACAACAGGCAGAAAACAACACACCTCACCAGAACCTGGGCAAGAACCACCAGACAGTTCTGATGGCACAACCCTTGGGCCCAAACTGTCCAGAGCACGAGAGCTCCAGCATCGAGACCCAGGCACTGCTGTCCAGGGCTCAGCCTGCACAGCAGCTGCCAGCCCTGAGGGCCTGTGAATGCAGATGGAGCAGCAGCACTACATCCTTACCTCCGTGATAGGTGCCTTGGGGTTCAGGTTCCTGGCTGCGGCCATCTCCTGCAGCTGGCGGACCACCTCTGTGATGGACAGCCGCTCCTCGGGGTTGACCCTCAGCATGGCACCTGAGGTAGAGCACAGCAGCCTGCTGTCACCTGGTTAACACCAGAGTGCCAACTTCAGGAGCAAGGGAGAGTGGCAAAGCAAAGCATGACCATAAAAATCAACAAGGTTCTCAGCAACAGTGCTGGAGCGTTGCAAGCTCAGAGCGGCAGAGACTGGGGGTTCCGTGGAAGAGCACCAGTGGAAAAGCTGTGGGCAGTGGGTAGAGGTGCCATGCCTGATGTGGAGGCTCCTCTGCCCAGGCCCCTGCACCTGCCAGCCCGACAGGAACTTACGGATGAGGCTATGGAAGATGGTGTACCGAGAGTCGTCCACAGGGATCGAGTACTTCCCGTTGACTATGCGAAGCTTTGCCCCGTCCTCAAAAGGATGCTGCCGGAAACACAGCAGGTACAGGATGCAGCCCAGGGCCTGCAAGGAGAGCAGAGCTGAACCGGGACCAGGGGACCAGGGGACCAGGGAACAAGGGCATGGGCTGGGCAGGGCAGAGAAGCAGCGCCCTCCTCGAGGACCCGTTTCATCCTCTTGGTGTTGTGGAGAGTGACACCAGGTTGTGACTTAAGGTGTCACCCTGGTGGACAGTCAGCCCAACCGGCGCCACAGGAAGCCTAGCTCTCTCCACCCTCCCCACACAAGAACTGTCCAGGCTGCAGGAGTGAAGCTCTAGACTCCCATTTTCAGACCAGAAGGTTCCCTTCAAAACCACACGGCCCCAGCACAGGGACGTGGGTTGGGCAAGTGGGTGCCAGGGATGACCTTGCCACATGGCTGCCAAGAATTTGTAGTCAGAGCACTGGGCATCCTGAGGGCAGAGGCCAGCAGAGGGTTTCCACAGAACCCACCTCTTCCCATGGTCATTCTACTTCCCCCACCCAGCTGCATGAAGAGGGGCCTGCTGGTGGCTGAGACACAAAATTTCATCAGCTGAGAGCATCAGCGCGCATGGCACCCCAGAGGAAGCATGTCAGCTGCGGCCCAAGTACAGTCCTATCTGAGGGCCACTCCTTCAGTGGACCAAGACGTGGAAAGCTGAAGATGAGGCAGAGGTCCCCAGCACCTCACAGGCAATGGTCCCAACCTAAACCCATGCTTGGGCACAGCCCAGTGGGGTCAGCACTGGTCCTGTCTGCCTTGAGTGCAGGGCCCTAAGGTAGTGGCAGAGGCGCTCAAGTGCTCAGGCACGGCTGCGGCCATCACTGCCCTGTGACTCGGGGTGCCAGTGGCTCTGGCCACACCAAGGAGGCACAGGAGCATAGTGCATGCACAGGGCTTGCCTGGAAGGCTGGACAGAGGCACTCCTCCCCATTCTGGCTCAGCTCCCCAAGCCCCTGGACTCCTCATGATAGTGTCTTGGCTTTTTCTGATTTTGGTACCAGGGAGACTGACTTAGTACAGGGACACTTCACCACTGAAGCACATCCCCAGCCCTTTTTAAACATATTTTATTTAGAGACAGGGTTTTGCTAAGTTGCTTAGGGTAGCACTAAGTTTCTGAGGCTGGCTTTTGAACTTTCCTGCCTCAGCCTCTCCAGCCACTGTGCACCACCATGCCTGGGAACAGGTATCTTTTCTATCCAATGAGATGAACGCTGGCTGGCTGGCCAGGATGGGGCTGGTCAGCAGAGAGACCAGGTGGGATCAGAGGGCCAGCACTTCCTGCCCACCAACCCAGGCAGAGGAGAGGAAGTGCAGGCTGAATTCACTGTCAATGGCCATCATCATCCATGCCTACAGAACAAGACCTCCACAAGGCTGAAGGCAGGGCTTGGGGGAGCTGGACAGGTGACAGTCCTGGAGGAGTGCACCTGGGTGGGGCTCGGAGGTGCTGCCCCTACCCCATACTCGCCCTATATGCCTCTTCACCTGCATACTGAGTCCTTGTAACATATCAGCAGGATGTGCGTAAGCACGTCTGGGCTCTGAGAGCTGCTCTAGCTGCTGGTGAGCCTGAGGAGGGCCTGTGGAGCTGCAGCCAGGGTGAGAACCTGGGCCTGCACCTGGCACCTGAGGGGGCGTGGGCTGTCGCTGTCCAGGTAGACAGGGCCAGCACTGATGGGGACTAAGGCTGTCCCAAGGGCATCCCTGGGGAACTGGCTGCTTGCTGCTTGGGGACAGACCCAGCCTCTGAGTCACACAGGCCTTTTGTCAACCATGGTCCAGGGGGCAGGGCCCTGGAGAGGAATAGGGAGCCCTGGGCTCAGCTGACCTGGAGCTTAGGCCAGGGCCAACACAGGACTGTGCCAGGGCCGACCTCATGCTGCCTGCAGTCTGTGCTGCTCGGGGTACCACTGACCCCCAGCTGCCTCCGCTCAACTCAGTTCCTCTACACGTCATTACCAGTCTCCAGCAGAGGAGGACAAAAGCAAAGGAGGCCCAGGGGACAGGGGTTGCTGGGCTCTGCAGGCCTGCCTGAGTCAGGCACCACTAGGTACAGCAGCCTCACCCAGATGTCCTGCTTCTCTCCGATGGGGAAGTTGGAGTACAGGTCTACGATTTCTGGGGTCCTGTACATGGGTGTGGTGTTCCTTGTGATCTGGAGAGAAACACAAGTATTTCAGAGCAGAGTCACGTGAAGGCAGTGTTTTTGTCTCACGTGGAACCCCTGCAGCTTTCTAACTCCACCACAGGGTGGGTGCTGCGTGCCCTCCCATGGAGTCCCAGAGGCTCTGGCCACCCATGTTTAACAGACAACCACCCCAAAGCACTGGCCTCCAGGATCCTGCTCTGCCTGCTCAGGAGAGGCACATCTCAGGCAGCAGAGCCCACCCCAGGCACTACGCGCAGACCAACTGTGTGAGCTGGCGTGCTACGCTTCCAGATGGACACTAGTGTGGACACAGAAGCCTCTGTAACAAGAGAAATGACCACATGCACTGGTTGGTCAGGTCTAAACTGAGCCCCACATACTTAAGAGAGCTGCACACCCACAGTAGGGGAAATGCGAGTCTTGGTGCACAGCTCAGGCACACACGCCAGCCCCAAGATGCTGATGCCGCAGGACAGAGCCAGTGCTCAGGAGTCACACGGCAGCAGGCAACTGGACCCTGGCAGCAGCCACTTCTTCAACAGACAGGATGCAGGGTACACCATCCTCTGACAGACCTGTGGTCCACAAAGGACAGCCTGACGGTGGTGCACAGGTAGCTGGGGCTGGGTGCAGGTGTGGGGAGCAACACCAACCAGTGCTCACGAGCAGAAAGGAAACAGGATGACCTCAACAACCCGCTGCAGACGCACTTCAGGACGAATGAAAACAGCAGCCCGAGAGCAGGGCAGTGGGAGGGCGCACACCTCCAGGACTCAGGGGAAACCCAGCAGCAGGCACCTGGCATCTGCTCCCAAAAGCACTCTGTCCATCAAAGGCACCTGTGGTGTGTGCTGAGGTCACACTGTTCACACGTGAACTCATGCAGCATGTGTGCACACGTGAGAACATCTGCTTTGGCATGTCAGAGGGAGGCAATCCCAGGGCCCCGGGGTAGCAGAGAGCAAGCGTACTCCGCAGTCGCCAGCCAGGTGATGTTGAGAGTCATTCTCAACCACACTGACACAAACGCCATAGACCAGCTATGCACCAGAGGCTGCTCGGTCCCGCTTCTGGCCCAAGGTCAGAGTGCACGCCTGTGGCAGTCACCTTGTTGGCAGAGCCAAAGCAGCACCGAGCATCGCATGGAGAGATGGCAACGTGTCCCGTGTGCTGTGCCTTCCATGGACCATAGGGTGCAGCCATGCACGCTCTCCCTTCTTGTAAAGCCACCAAAGGGCTCCACCCTGAGAGTCATCCAACCCTGATGGCCCTCCAAAGGCCCATGAGCTCCAGGGTCAGATTAGCCTTCCATCTTCTCAGGGCCTCAGGATGGCGTTAAACTCCAAACTGAGCTTCAGGAGGATGAACCATATGTATATATATGTGTATTTTTTTAAATATAAATTTTTTAGTTGTAGGTGGACATAATACTATATGTGATGCTGAGGATCAAACCCAGGGCCTCGCACATGCTAGGCGAGCACTCTAACAATGAGCCACAACCCCAGCCCAACGAACCGTATTTTTTTTTTTTTTTTGGTACTGGGGATTGAACCAGGGCACTCGACCACTGAGCCACATCCCCAGCCCTATTTAGTATTTTTTATTTAGAGACAGGGTCTCACTGAGTTGCTTAGGGCCTCGCTAAGTTGCTGAGGCTGGCTTTGAACTCGTGATCCTCCTGCCTCAGCCTCCCAAGTGCTGGGATTACAGGTGTGCGCCACCGTGCCCGGCTCAACGAACCATATTTAAACCACAGATGAAAAGGTCTGCACCTGGAGCCAGCATGAAGCAGGTCCAGGAGACCCCTGTACCACAATTAAGGACACAGGAGTACTGGGAAAGACATGGTGCCACCGTCCCCGTGACGACGAGCACACAGACATGGGCTCCTGCCTGGGCCATGTGCAGAGCACCCATGGCAGTGCACAGCACAGACGGCAGGGCAGCTGCCACTGCAGGCAGAGGCAGGGCAGCCAGCTCCGCACACCTGCAGGTGGGTGCTGGGTGGGGTAGCTGAGCGAGTGCTCTAGGAGCACCCAGACACACAGCATCCCACGGCCTCTGCCCACGCTGGAGATGGCTGACGGCGCCAACTCCACCGGAACCAGACCCTTGGAAGCAGGGCCATGGGAACCTCCTCCCCATGCTTTTACGGTGAGTGGGGCTGTAAGGCACTCAGCAAGGGCCAGGCCTCCTTCCTGTGTGCTGGCCAGCTCAGCACATAGCCCAATTCCTTTCAAGACTCCCAGCCAGCCAACCTGAGAAGACACGGTGGGCACGCAGTCTGTGGCCTGTGGCAAAAGGGGAAGACCAGGAAGCACAGCTCTGATTCAAGGATGGGCTCCCAGGAGCCACATCCCTTTAGTAAGGCCTGCTACTCAAGCAGTGGACAGGAGCAGGGCTGCCTCCTCCCACACCACCTGCAGCACTGGAAGAAGGTATGCACCCCTGCACAGAGCAACCTGGCCACGAGGTGAGCTCCACCTGGAGCGCCCAGCAGGACAGACCGAGGGGCCCAACCCTCCAGGCACAATGCCCCGCAGCAGGGGCACCTCCCACCTGTCCTCTGAAGCCTTCCTTTAGACTCCCTGCCCCAGCCTGTGGCTCTCTGCTCTGAACTGTTTTGTTTGTGTGATTCACACAGACGCTGTGAGCTCAAGTTATGGAACACACAAGCCATGTGCAGAACACTCGGCTGCAGGGTCTCCTGGACAGACACATGGAGCTGTACTCCTAAAAACAGGAGGTGGTGGTGGCGACGTCACGAACGACAGCACGGCTTGTGTGCACTGACCACCAATAAACCCCCAAGGGAAACACAGGCATGAGAGGTTCAGAGCATCTGCTATGAGGAAGCAGGTGAGAGGAGAAGGATTTCATGGAGGGTGATGGAGGGAAGCCTGCAACAGGACGGGGCCTCCTGGATGCCAGGCCCAGTCATGGTTCACAGGGACACACTCAGGCTCCCACACAAGGGATCACAGGGGTTAACAGAACACCAGGGGAAAGGAAAGGACTGCAGAAGCCCTAGGAGCACCGCTCTGGCCGGCAAGCCTCACCTCCTCCTCCACCATTGCTCGCTTCTGGGCGCTCCAGCTGTAGTCAGGGTAATGAGAGATGGTCGTGGCGCTGCCAAAGTCACACAGCTTAATGGTCCCCTGATTGCTAAGCAATAAATTCTCAACCTGCAAAATTCCAGAAGATAGTCCTTATGAACTTGGGGTGCAGACCAAGCCCAGACCTCAGCAGAAGACAACAGGAGCCATGAAGCAGGACCAGCACCCCACCAGACAGTCCCTCTGCACCGAGTCAGGGATGCTGGCCACAGGGGCCACCTGAGGACTCACAGGGCCTGAAGCACCGCAGCTGTGGGGGTGCAGCAGCTCCACACCTACAGCAGGTGCAGAAGGTGTTGCAGGCTGGGCAATAGCTAGAGGCAGGCCCTGATGGAGTGAGGGATCCCACAGAGGGCAGTAGAGAGGCTGTCCTCCAAGGAAGCAATGCAAGGTCTTAAGTTCTTTCTGAGCAGAAGCAATGAATGCATGTTTTAATTAAATGCACAATTTGGGAAATTTTCTTTCTCTCTCTCTCTTCTTTTTTTTTTTGGTACCAGGGATTGAACACAGGGGGCCTTAACCACTGAGTCACATCCCCAGCCTTTTTTACATTTTAGAGATAGGGTCTTGCTAAATTGCTGAGGCTGGCTTTGAACTTGCAATCTTCCTGCCTCAGCCTCAATTCAGGAAACTTTAAAAAGTTAAAATCAATCATAAATCAAACAGATAATCCAAATCAACAACATGAGACCCACACTGAGCCTTCAGGAAAATGGGACAATGAGAGAATAGAAGGTGCCCTTTACAACCACACTGACACATTGAGAGCCTAGGAATTTGTTTAAGGAAAGGTGGGCAAAGACCTCCTGTGCAGAAAGCATGGAATGAGGTACACTTTCAAATCACACGTGAACAACGGCACCACATTCCCACATGAGGAGCCACGTAAGGATGTTGAACCCACCCCAAGGGCTGCAGCGCAGGGTAGCAATTGAGGATCCCGAGTCCACCGACTGCCACCAGCTTTGGTGCAGGCCACCAGCCAGGAAGGCTTTCGCAGTTTTACTTTATGTATTTACGCAATCCTGGGGTTGGAGCCAGGGTCCTGCACATGCTAGGAGAGTGCTCTGCCTCTGAGCTACACCGTCAGTCCAGTTTTTAGTTTTTTTAGTTATCAATGGATCTTTTTTATTTTATTTATTCATGTGTGGTGCTGAGTTATGGAACCCAGGGCCTCACACATGCCAAGCAAGCGCTTTACCACTGAGCCACAACTCCAGCCCTTACATTGTTGTTTTTTTTTTTTGAAACCAGGGATTGAACTCAGGGGCACTGGGCCACTGAGCCACATCCCCAGCCCTATATTGTATTTTATTTAGAGACAGGGTCTCACTGAATTGCTTAGGGCCTTGCTAAGTTGCTGAGGCTGGCTTTGAACTCGTGATCCTCCTGCCACAGCCTCCTGAGTTGCTGGGATTACAGGCGTGCGCCACTGCTCCTGGCTACCCCTTACATTTTTAATGACTAGAAAAATCAAAGAAAGATTACATTTCACAACACATAAAATCACATGAAATCCCAATTCCAGTCCATGGTTTTAGTGGCACCCAGACATACCCACTTATGATGTAAGGCTTTCTGGGCACTGAAACCCAGCGGCCTGCAGAGCCATGGTCCTGATTCCTAAAGTCTGGCCATTTGCTGAATGAGTCTGTCAACTCCTGCATGGCAGTCAGAAATTCTGATGAAATTCTCAAAAGTGTTTGGGTGGAACTTGAAAAAGTGGCTCAACAATCTGAGTGGAAAGCCAGAGAGCCAGAGAGGCCCCAACCCTAGAGACCAGACTCAGGTCTTCACCAGACCAGGACAGGGAGCCTGGTCCAAGAGCACCACCAAGATGCCATGCTCATGACAAGGTAGTACCATGGGACAAGGGGGGGATGGTGACTTGGTCCCTGTGCAGGAGATTAGATGCTGACACCCCTAAGCTCAAGCTCAAGGACAGGTGATGCTGACCCAAGCCAAGCTCACAAACTGACTCTTCCCCAACCTCACTGACTTTGTGCTCTTTACGTAAGAACACACACAACTTGCTGCACTTAAAAGATACAAGCCACAAGTTCTCCAGAAGACATCACACAAGGCCACCTTCCTCTGGGACAGAATAGCCTCCCCAGGAAGACAGCAATGCGCTCCTGTGCAGACTGCCTAGGGGCTCTGGGTCACAGAGGGACACGCAACACAGGATCTCCCTGAGAACAGGGGTGCAGCCAGAGGAGACCTGCACCACACGCAGCACAGACATCTGCACACTGCAGGGAGAGGATGCCGGGGGACAGGGGCCTTGCTCAGGAGGACTACACAAACAGCAGACGATGACCAGCCAGCCAGCATCACCGACAGGACACACCCACAGACTGCTGAGTCACAGCACCTGGGGAACCAAGGGCAGGTGAGCAGGAAGCCAGGTGGGGACTGCCATGATGGGCCCACGTCCTCCAGCCACAGCACCTGCACCTCCTGCCCACAGAGGGTGCCCTCCCCATGGGTCAGCAGGTGCAGAGCAGTAGTCCACCACAAACGAGGCAAGCAGACAGATGACAAGCCACCACAGCAGTGTGGAAGTGTACGCCCATGACAGATGCCCCAGGAGGCAGGGCCACCACACAGCAGGCACGTCTCACACAGTAGCAGTGAGAGAAAACGGCCAGGCACAGAAGGATGTGCGCCACACAACTCCATTCCTGACATCCCAGCACAGAAAGGCACACTGCCCTGGGTGGGTACAGAGCACACAGCAGCGGAAGAAGCCAAGACGCAGGGGCCCATGTGCAGGGAGGCCTGGAGGCCCTGCTGAGCAGCACAGTGCACACTGCACCGCAGGCAGCCCCTGGGCTGGAAGAGCCTGGGCAGGGCCACGCGTCCTGCAGCAGAGGCCACAGGACATTGTGCAGCAAGGGGCGCCCCTTACTCGGAGGACAGGCGATGCTGACCCAAGCCAAGCTCACAAACTGACTCTTCCCCAACCTCACTGACTTTGTGCCCTTTCCTTTCCTTAACACACACATAAGAACACACACAACTTGCTGCACTTAAAAGATATAAGCCAGAAAGATTCCTCACGCCGTGAAAAACCCACCCTCCACTGGTGTCCATTGAGAGCCACTGGGGGCAAAGGGCTGGCCCAGGGGAGATAGTTCCCCATGTCATAAAGGGGCCTCAGGCACTGCAGTTTCTGGAAACCAGGAGGTCTCAGTACCTCAGAAAAACTTCTTGCTAAAAGCACTCGGGGTGGTGAATAGAATGGTTCAAAAAAGAAAGACAAGTACAACAGGGAGGGAGGAGGGAAGAGGAGGAGCAGGGTCTCTGCCCACACCAGGAGCAGGTCACAAAGTGTCTGCAGGGCACTGGGGACAGTCCAGGGAGGTGGTGGTGGCCCCAGAGCAACTCATCACCTCAGCCCATTCCCCAGTCCTCTCCAGGTCAGGCTCACCATGGTTCAGAGGTGGAAGGCAGAGCTTCCAGGGAGGACATGGAAACAGAACCAGCCCCAGATCATGCAGCAGAAATTGCCTCCGGAGCCCAGGAGAGCTTCAGCAGGCCTCAGGGCCGTCACCACCAGGCAGGTCATGCCTAGGCGGAGGTGGGTGATGAGATGGAGGGACTGCTGCCCACCTTGTGCCATACAGTCAATTCCAGGTGACAGAACCAGACACAGGAAGGGCTGACTGAGCACGCAGAGGATCTGCCCAAGAGACCTGGGCTGCTTCGAAAATCTGCATGGGGGTGGGGGGCGCTGCTCCAGGCTCACAGACTTTAGGGGCCACAACGCTTTGGGAAAAACTAAGGAGCATGGCAAACAGACCAGGCCCAAGCTGAAGCTCCAGGTGACACTCATTTGCTAGGCGACAACAGTGCTATAATGGACTAAGAAACGCCCCTATTCACCCAAAGAAGTATGCCCAGTACCCTGCAGTGAGAGGGCTTTTAAGACTGTCCAGCAGCCACACCTGCTGGTGCAGCGTGGGGATGGCAGGGCATCTGCCCAGGCACCGCAGGCAGAGGCAGCCAGGGAGAGCAAGGAGTGCTGGCCCAGAGCTGAGTCGCTTGGGTGAGAACACCCAAGAAACCAGAGGAGCAACCACGAAGCCTCACTGCACCCAGCAAGGACAGGGACAAGGGACCCAGCAAGCACTCGCAATGGCAGCTGGTACCTTGAGGTCTCTGTGGATGACAGGTGGCTTCTGCCTGTGCAGGTGCTGCACTGCTCTGCACGTCTGGTAGAAGATCTTCAGAATGGTGTCGCAGCACAGAGGGCCTTTAGATTCAACTCTCTTCAGAAAGTCCACCAGCTGCCCTAAAAGAGATAAGTACATTGAATCACTGAGATGCCACCTGCTTCCAGCAGGGTGCTCAGGTCCAGCCTTGACTGCAGGGCACCTGTGCTGTTCCTGACCCCACCATCAGGGCCCAGCCTGCTCATCCAGCCCCACGCACTCCCAGCCATTCTCCAGCTGCTGCAGGCAGGTCTGTGGATAGGAGGCGTCACTGCATCCTGGTTGTGGCACATTTCCAGGGCAGGGAAAGGGCAGTTTCACAGTGGGAGCTGGTGGAAGGCAGCCTGAGGACAGCATGAGAAGCACAATCATCTCACTACAGAGCCTGAGTAAGGAAACATCCCTGCAGCTGGGCAAAGGACCAACGTCCCAGGACCAGGAAAGAATGCTCGCAGGCCACTGGCAACATGGGAGTCGAGCACACCATTAGAGGCAGCCACCAAGAAAAGGACTGCACACAGGAGATTCCAATGTCTGCAGTGAAGTCGCCACTGCCTGCTTAGGTTAGACGTGGTTACAGGGCTGGGGTGGAGCTCAGGGGTGCAGCTCATGCTAGGCATGAACAAAACAAAGGGCAATTTACCCACTACCACGACACCTCCACAACCACACTCCCAGCCCTGACTCTACCAACTGTGCAGGCACATGGACTCCCACATCCCGACCATGGCTCTGCAGCCCAGGAACCACAGCAGCTCATGGCCTGGCCAGAATCTCCAGTTGAGCTGGCCAGCCCACCAAAGCAGGGCTGAGGATCTCAGCCTTTGGGGCTGGGCCACTGCTAGCCACCCAAGGGGCCTCCACAGGCTGCTCACCCAACCTACCCTCTTTTCCCTAGGACTTCCTTTCCAGTCACAGCCCTCCCTCACCCTGTGCCCCACCTGAGACCCCACCTTCTTTTAAAACCTGCACCCCAACAGCTCACTCTCCACAGGGCAGAGGACCCCACTCAGTTCCAGAGCAAGGACACAGCCATGCCCAACACAGCCATGTGCACATAGCCCCACTCTGTCCTGCACAAGACCTCCACAACTACAGCTCTCGGGCTGGGAGGCCCCCAACTCCCCTCCTTGGGCTCACAGCCCAGACGTTCCCAGTCCAGAACCTTCTCCAGCCTTCCATCTAAGGGGACACATGCTCACAGGACTCACTTCCCCAACTGGCAAACGCCTGCACTCCACTCTGACTTCAACCAAGTCCAGCTACTTTCCCTGGACTACACCTGGGGCTGCCCACAGCAGTGCCCACAGTAGGGTGTGGGGAGACACAGCAGTCTGGAGGACTACTTCCACACTCAGTGCCTTCACTCCACCTAACGAGAGATGTCCACTTGTGCCGCCTCTGGCCTCACTTCAACTCAGGAGCTAGGCCTTCCTATACTGGACTTTTCAGCAGAAGCCCCAGGTTCATGCCCACAGTACAGCCCAGGCAGACCCCTTCCCCTAGTCTGTGTGGTCACTTGGGATTCTAGAAGTGTCTGAGCAGCCTGTGGTCCCCCAGCCAGCCCACCCTGGCTCTCATCCCCACCTGAGCCAAACCTCTCCTCGCCCCCAACCTCACCTGCTTGCCAAGATCTGCATCACCCCAGAACTGGACACTCTTCGGTGGGGTGGGGGTCAGGGGCCCTCCAAGAAGTAGGGGCCCTTGGAGGAATGGGGCCCTTGGAGAGTAGGGGCCCTTGGAGGAGTAGGGGCCCTTGGAGAGTAGGGGCTCTTGGAGGAATGGGGCCCTTGGAGAAGTAGGGACCTTTGGAGGAATGGGGCCCTTGGAGGAGTAGGGGCCCTTGGAGGAATGGGG
>JAJEJO010000579.1:330156-371464 GCA_020662805.1 Glaucomys volans | reverse complement strand
GGGTACGGCTCTGTGGCAGAGCACCCTGAGTTCCATCCCCAGTTTGGAAATGGACCACAGAGTTCTTTATAACTTCCTAATTCTAACACGACATCAGTCAATCAAACCCAACAGTAAACAACAGGGATAATATGCCATGACTAGCGGAGTAGAGCCAGCATCTGAGAATTCATCAGATCCGACGGCTCTCAGGTTGGCACTGCTTACTTTGTTTAGCTCCCACAAGTGAAAACTCAAACGGTGAAACTGAAAACCACGAGCAAACCAGGAACAGAAAGAAACTTGCTCAACCTGACAATGAGCAGCTACCAGGACAAGGGCAAGCACCAGGCAGGGCGTGTCCTGCACTGCTGTGCCGCATGGCTGGTGTCCCACCAGGGCCTTGCACGTGCAGGACCTGATTTTCCACACAGAGAATCTGGTGAACTCTGAGAAAAACAGGAGTTCACAAGGGCTGCAGGACAAGAGCAAAACCCTTCCCCTGTTGTGCTGCACACACCCGGGGTTAGGCAGCGAGGGTGGAGACACAGCACAAAAGCACAATCCACTCAAAACAGGGACCTAGCAACACCAGACAGAGAACCCCTGCCTCCACTTTTGGGCAGTGGGGATCGAACCCAGAGGTGTCCTACCTCTGAGCCACATCCCAGCCCTTTCTTTATTACTCTGAGATAGGGCCTTGCCAAGTTGCTGAGGCTGACTTGGAACTTGCGATCCTCCTGCCTCTGCTTCCAGAGTCCCTGGAATTACAGGGATGGTTCATCGTGCCTGGCTTCTTTTACATATCTGACAGAGAACTTCTATCCAGAAAACACAAAGAAAACCCAAAGTTCATTAAACAGAAATTTTAATGGGCAAAGACATGAACAGCACATCAACAGACATGCAGGGGCAGGTGTCATTGTGGTCCATCAGGAGTGCAGATATAAACCAAACACATGCCAGAATATCTGCAACTTTAAACACCACACCAAGTGTGGTTCAGGACGTGAAGCAGCTGGAAAGCCCACACACTGCTTAGGGAAATGCCAAATGCTGACAACCACTTTGGAAAACGTTTTGGCAATGTTTTACATAGTTAAACATACACTGACCAGATGGCCCTGACCAAAGACATAGGTGCATACCTGTAAAACCATAAAACTGGAGAGAAAACATGGGGAGACCTTCATCCTCAGGGCTCCAGGCACGATGGGGAGGGGGTGTGCCGTGACACCACATGTGCCCACCCAGGGCTCTTCTAAAAGCTCATCAGCACACCCCAGGGCCAGAAGAGCCCTCCTCCATCAAGCCTGCCACCCCAGTCTCTGAAGGCGGCAGCCAAGAGCCCTGCTCTGGCAACTCTGCAACTGTCAGGCAAGACCAGACACTCCCTGTGCTTCACTCAGCTCAGAATGTTCTACACAGTGAAGGGAGGACCCTCCAAATGTGGCGTCTGGGACGCAGACGGGTAGGGAGCCAGGACTCAACCAACAGGCCCTGGGAGCTCAGGTGGCACGTGCCCTCAGGTGCACAGGCCAAAGCGCAGCCCCGAGAGAACACAGGTTCTGGAGCAGGAAACATAGATCCTGTGACTGATGGAAACTACATATCACATCTAAGCCAACACACGAGCTAGTGACACTTAGGTCCGTGACAGCCATGTGGCACAGCTTTCATTTTCTAACTCAGTCTACCCCACTAGCCACACGTCCACAGAGAGAGCTGGAGTCAGCCCCACTGTGCGACTGTGCCTCAGCGCTAGTGACCAGCTTCAGAAGCAGCAGCACACAGGGGCCAAAGGAAGAGCACAAGGAGTGCACCCAACACATGCCCAGACTGGCACCTCTAGCATGACTGATATGCCCCGTAACTGGCTTATTTTAAACGTGAAGAATAAGAACAAAATTTGAAAAGATTAGAAAGCTATCTGGCTCCACGGTTCTGCCCAACAACCCATTTCACACACCAGGTCCAAATGGGTAAAAGCTATGAAAAGTGACTGACAGCGAAACATGGTCTATCATAAACTCATCTGGGACAAAACCTGACATGAACAATATGGGCCATTTACAGACTTTAACCCACAATGAGAATGTGTATTCATTTAACTATAAAAACGTCAGTGTATTTAACAACAGAATACTTCCCCACCCCTTGGAGTATCCCCTAACATACAGGCCATGCGCATCGTCTTTCCAAAACCTAAAGACTTCTGAAATTGTCAACATCTACACTCCCTCTCCAAAGGTGGACCTTCCTCATATTCATACAGCCTGAATCCCCAAGGCCTATGGTGTGTGGCTGCTGTCCAAGAAACTTATTTGAATACATTTACATAAAATACTAAAGATTTCTTACCCCATTTCAGTTTGAAAGAAGCTCCAAACGACCTAGTGCATCTAAAAGGAAGAAATCTACAACTGATAGCTACTCTGCTTATTTTTATCTCTGGGCCCGCCCAGAGAGCAAAGGGAAACCAGCTCTTTGCACAGCCACAGTGGCTGCCCACACTTCCTGGTTCTTCATCCTGGGTGCTGGGTGACCTGCGCAAACTTCCTGCTTTACATGAACCTCCTCCTCTTGCCAACTAGGACCACTTCCACCTGCAAACGCCCTTCTGGCCTGGCCCTGCCCCTGCCTCAGGAAGGCACACCCTGATCACTCCCACCCTGTCTTCTGCCAGCCCCTTCCCAGAGGTCTCCCCAGCTGCCGTACAACTTCATTACTGTACTGCCTGCCCCATATGGCCCTGTCCTTTAGCCATTTGAGCATGAGTCTTATTTCACATTCTACAGGGCCTAAACCAGGTCCTGTCCAATATGAATTTCCTAAAGAATGAAGATAACTGCCTGGTATATTTACAAGAAATGAACTAACTTGAGTGAACTTTTGTTATTTTAACAGATATAAAGGAACATCACACTTCAGAACATTAGTGGGGGCATTGGGCCCACCTCTGAAAGAAGCATCTGAGGTTTCTTGCTAAATCACACCCAAATCTGTTTACGGACCTATTGGAGAAAAGCATGTGATGGTGCTACAACCAGAAAGTCCCCTCAGGCCTTCTAGAATGAAAACATCCAAATGCTGGGCCAGTTCCCAGTCCCAACAGAGCACAAATGGCCACAAAGAACTACCAAAGGTCGACCCTCCAACCCTGAAAGCTGACTTGGTCAGGGCCCACTCCCCCCTCCCCCATACCAATGTAACAGAATACAACTGTGTTTAGCCCATGAATGTCAGAGCTGGTGAGAACTGACATGTCCCTGGGCACCACTGGATAAAAAGTAAGGAAGACCCAGAAGAGAGACTTCAATCCTGTGTGAGGAAGGGAGAGGACAGTCAAAAAGCTACAAGCAAAACCAACAACAGACCAACTTCAAAACACAACTAATGGTCATGTCCATCCTGCAAAGTCCTACACAGGCCATGGATAATGGCTCTGCTTCCTGTGACTTACGTGCCACAAAAGATGACCACAAGGGTGAGAACCACTGGCTGCAAAAGAGAAACAAACTACCGCACCAGGCCCTGCCCTCCCCAAGTAGGACAGGACTGCCACTGCTTTAACACTGTGTGCAATCAGAGGAGCTCCTCGGGACTCAGGAGAGCCAGTCCCTGGTACACAACAGCCTGATGTGATGCAAACAGCCATGGTTTATGCCCCCCAGCAGTGCTGCTCACCTCCTGACTCCAGCCTTCAGGGCCCCCCCTCTACTTTCCCAACAGCTGTTACAGTTTCTGCCCCCCAAACAAGGGAGGTTCCTTCGTAACTATTATCCTCCAGCCCGACCTAGCCCGGGTGTACCCCCCCCAACAAACAAGGGCCCACCCCACACCCACACCCACGCCCCCAGCAGTCACCCTCCAGGCCTGCCCTGATCCATGGTCCCCACTGGTGACCCTCCAGACCTGCTCGGACCCACTCCCCCAGCAATGACTGTCCCAGGTCTGCCCTGACCTACGCCCCCAGCGGTGACCCCCCCACGCCTCCCCCCACCCCCGCCCCCAGCAGTGACCCCCCTCCATTCCTTCCCTGACCCACGCCCCCAGCGGTGACTCTCCAGCCCTTCCCTGACCCACGCCCTCAGTGGTGATCCACTGGCCTGCCCTAACCCACGTCCCCAGTGGTGACCCTTCAGGTCAAGGTAGCGACCCTCCCGCTGACCCCCAGCAGCGTGGAGACACCCCGTGCCCAGCTCGGGCCTCACCCTCGGCCAGGACCCGCCGCACCCGCAGGCGCAGCTCGCCCAGCTCCACCGTCTGTCCCACAAAGTCGCTCTGGTCGCGGCCGGCAGCTCCACCCAGGGAGCCCGGGCCCGCCAGGAAGTCGAGCGCTGACTGCAGTAGCGACATGGCGGCGGTCGCTCGACGGCAGCGGGAGCCGGGCTGGAGCTCGGGCTGCGCTCCGCCTGGTCAGCGGCTGCCGGCGCACAGCCCCGCCATCTTCCGCCCGCGTCGTGACGTCGGCGCGCGAGCACGTCGCGCCGCGGAGCCACGCCCCCTAACCTTTGCGGAGAGCCGGAAGGAAGCGTGCCTCACTTCCGCCGCGCCCTCGGGGACGCAAGCGCAGAGGCGCGACCCCGGGACGGACTTCCGGCGGGGCTCGCGAACGGCGCAGACCGAAGCGAAGGCGCGCCGGAGGACCGCCGTGGCCCCGCCCAGGTCTTCAGTCGGGCCGCGCCCCGCAGGCTAGACGGCCGGTCCCTCCACGAGGCCTAGTCTTGGTGGTGGGGCGGGGCGGAGCGGACGTTGGGCGCGAGTTTGGCTGCCGCCCCGCCGGACTGCGCCTCCCAGGAAAGGCCCGGCCCGCGGAAGGTCCCTGTGCCGCCCTCGAGAGGACAGAGCCGGCGGCTGCACACACGCGTTCCTGTTCCTTGGCCCGAAGTTCTGGGAGGAAATGTGAGTTAGTGGCTACCGTTGAGAGACTGAAAAGCTTGAGCCTCAAGAACGCAGTTTCCCGGCTTGTGTGGCAAAGTCTGATCTGGCGGCGTCGGGCCCAGAGCCCCGCGTGTTACCAGCCGCCTGGAGCTGCCCGCCTCAGGTAAGACGCAGCCGTGCGCCTGCGGGGCCCGCCGCGGGCCCTCCGCCCGAGGCCGTGCGAGCTGCGGCCCTTGCGTGGAGAACTGTTCTCACACTCAGAAGAGGATCCTGAAGGCCGAACCGGCACCGTAACGCCCCCGGATGTCAGTCTCCAGAAAATGCCTTTTAGACAGGCTGCTGTGTAAATAGAAAAGGAAATAAAAGATGCTACGGAGAGCGGTTTCATCCGAGTGGTGGGGTGGGAGCTGTGCCTCCCCAGGGGTCCACAAGAAAAAAAGCTGATGAGGTAGAGAAGGGATGTGGGGGTAGTAAGGAAGTGTTGAGAATCGTGTGGGGCTAGAAGGGCAGTCTGATGTTGGTGTCCCAAAATGGGAGACTAATTGAACAGCCTGAAGGCAATGGAAGGCAGCCAACAGAGAGAAGAGGGGATTAATGGAGGAAGTCCCTTACAAGGGAGGAAGGCAGTGACTCCAGAGCATAGGTGAGGATATTTGGTTTTGCACAGGAAAAGCACTTGCCATGAGAAAAACTGTTTAAAGAGGAGAGGAGAAGGAAAAATGGCTTGCAGTTGTAGGTAACTCTTTATTATCATGAAGCTGCTGAAGGAATTCTCTAGCGACTTCCCATTGAGCTGTAGACAAGAAAGAGAAATCATCTATGGAAAGTAAGAATGAGAGGCAGGAAACCCAGGGCTTAAAGCAACGTGGAAGAGACCTAAAACAGCCATTATGGAGACACCTCAGGAATAACTTACTAGAGTTTGAGGCCATGTTCTCATACAGGCATGACCTAGAACCAGGAGGAGGTACTATATCAGGCAGTTGCTGAACGCACTGGTACATGCCTATAATCCCAGCAACTCAGGAGACTGAGGCAGAGGAACACACATTTCAGACATCAGTAACTTGGCAAGACACTGTCTCAAAATAAAAAGGGCTGGGAATCGTTGGTGGTACACCCCTGGGTTCAATCCCAGGACTGACAAATTGGGTAATTATTCAGGAAACGAGAATCTATGCCAACTCTCTCATAAATATTTATAGAGCCACCCTTCTTGGCATTGTAGTAGATACCATACTAATACTGTCTTGATCCTAATCTGCCTCTCCACAGTCTTTTGAACCCATGGGTGTTCATTTGTAACTATCTCACTTCACATACATGTCTAAAACAATGTATGGTCTTGATCCCCCAATCATAGAAAAGGATATCACCAGAGAGTAAGAATTATTTCATAGTGATCAAGGGGTGAATTCATCAAAAGGCTGTAACAATCCTAAACATGTGCCTAAGAGCAAAGTTCTAAAATATCTGAACCAAAAACTCAGAATTGCAGGAAGAGAGACAAATCACAATTGTAGTTGGAGGTTGATGTAGTTGGGGATTATTCTTTCCTCAACAATTGACAAGAACCCAGAAAATCGCTAAGGATACCATAGACATGAACTACCAACCAACTTGAGCTCATCAACATTTATAAAATGATTCCCCACAATAATATCACCTGGTGTCCTTTTTTTTTTTTTTTTTTTTTAAATACACCATTGAAATGAAAAGACAGCTAGGACTGAGAGAAAAAAATTTGTAAATTCCTTATGTGGTAATAGACTTGTGTCTGAAATATATGTAGAGAAAAGCACTTCTGAATTCCACACATCTAAAGGGTACTGTCCAGCCTTGGGATGGGGTGCACAAGGCTCTGGTGTAATCCTGGCCTCTTCGGGTGTGCCTCTCAGTTTGATCCTTGTGATGCAGCCTTCTCAAGTTCCTTGCACTTTGCTGCAGACCAGGCTCTCCCTGTTACACATAATCACAGTTCCTTCTGGCTTTTCATTAATTCCCACAGTGCTGTTTAAGGATTAAAAGAGATGTCAAATATGAACTACTCAGGACAACTCTTGGTACTTAGGATGTGCTTGATGAAGGCCTCTTATTTTTCTTGTGTCCCTTGTTGGAAGCATCTCCGCACTCAGCTCCACCATCTCCCATACTGAGGACTGCTGACGGTCTGTGTAGGAGACTTCCTGCTCTCCCACTGTGGCGTTTGGCTGTTGAATGTTGTCTTATTCATGCCTGCCTGTAGGGCCTCAAGTAATGCACAGTGGGTCTTGCCTCCAGATGTCTCCTCTCTCACATAAGTTTCCACTTTCTCCTCATTCCCAACAGCATTTAGAAATCCTACAGCTTCATCCCTCACCTCCACAACCCCTATCTCTAGTCCTGTCTTTTTTTCTTCATTGACATATGTCATAAAATCTTGTGTGCAAATGTGTAGCTAACATGTTTTGAGCACTCAAAGCAAGACACTGGGTTGTGTTCTTTTGAACTGTGGTGCAATACATAAAACTTTTAACGTATAAGCGAGTGTAAGCACAAGCCCAGGGGCACGAGGCCCCTTCACTCCCTAGTGCAGCGTCTCCACCACCCATCTTCAGGACTCTTCGTCTTGCAAAGCTAAAACTCCGTCCCTGTTACACACCGACTCCCCCATTCTGCTGGGCCTCTGGCGTCCAACTCTCTACTTCTGGACCCTGTGGGTCTGACTGCTCTGGGAGCCCCATGTAAGTGGAGCCGTACAGTATTTGTCCTGTGCAGTCTAACTCATCTCACGTGCAGTGTCCTCACGGTCCATCCACATGGCAGCATGTGTCAGCACTTTCGTGCAAGACTTGAGTGATGCTCCATTGGGTCCATACGGACACCACGTTGTGTTGCTCCATTCAGGAGCCGAGACCCAGGGTTGCTGGGGTTGCTTCTGCCTCTCGGCTGTTGTGAACAGTGCTGTGCTGAGCCTGGGTACAGTTATCTCTGCAAGTCCCTGCGTTGGACTCTTGGCTCTGCACCAGGGGAGGCGCTGCTGGACCCTGTGGCAGTGCTGCTCTTGGTTTCGTGAGCCACGGCAGCTGCACCACTGTGCACCCCACCAGCAGGGCGCCTGTCCCAGTTTCCTCTGTCTTTGCCAAGACTACCTTGCTTCTGTGTGGTCACTGTCCTGGAGTGGCTACTGTCTCATCAAGATTTGATGCAGTCTGTTCAGCACCTTTTCGTGTGTTTATTGGCTAGCCACAGGTGTCTTCTTTGGAGAAGTGTCTATTCACATCCTTTGCCAGTATTTGCCTTATCTGGTTTTTTAATTGTGTCAGTTCTTTAGGTATTGTAGGTGTTGCACCCTGCTCAGACATGTGGCTTGCAAATGTTTTCTCCCATTCTGTGGATTGTCTTTACTTTCTTAATTGTGTCCTGTGATGTGCAGAGGTTTATTTTGATAAAATCAATTTATGTATTTTTATTTTGTTGCTCTACTTTTTGTTGTCATGTTTTAAGAATGAATCCTTGGCCAGCCCTGAGGCCATGGGGTCCCTATCCCCCCATTTTCTAGGAGTCTTGTGGTGCTGGAAGCTACATCTAGACCTGTGACCCACCTTCAGGTGACTTGCATGTGGCCAAGGTAGGATTCAGGCCATTCTTCAGCCTGTGGGTATTCATTCGTCCTGCCACTGTGTATTAAAATTGAATGGTCGTGGCATCCTCTTCAGCATGAACTTAGGCGGGCTTGGTGGCACATGCCTATAATCCCAGTGGCTCAGGAGGCTGAGGCAGGAGGATCGAAAGTTCAAAGCCAGCCTCAGCAATTTGGTGAGCCCCTAAGCAACTTAGCAAGACCCTGCCTCAAAACAAAAAAAGAGGGCTGGAGATGGGGCTCAGTGGTTAAGAACCCCTGGGTTCAGTCTCCATTACAAAAAAAGTGAGCTTGGTTTGACCGTAACGATTTACTTCTGAACCCCATGCCATGGGGCTGTGTCTTTAGGCCAGAACTGGGAGCAAGTGCTTCTCAACTCCTGCGCTGTCCACACAGAGCAGTTGTGACACAGAAGGAAAGGAACACAGCGCCTCCCCTCAGCCATGTGGTGAGGCTCGGTGTGCATGACATTTCAGGAAAGGCAAAGCTGTAGTGAGAGAGCTGGCAGACTTGGGGCGTGGGAGAGCTCGATGAAGCCTGTTGGGCAGGGGTGGGGGGGAACCAGGGTTCCAGTTGTGACTGTGGTCACTCACCCACATCCATTCCTCAGAAACTGAGAACTGCATCCCAGAGAGGGGCTTGGACCACAGGTTGGATAAGAGTGAAGGGAAGGTGGGCCAGAGCTGCCCCCGCTCACCTGCTGTCCTGGTGCTCCAGTCCACACGTTCCCGAAGGTTCTGCCTTACGTGTGGACACCCTCTTCGGGAGGTCCCTGGTGTGATGCTCTCTGCATCTTGGAGCTAATGTTTTTAGTTCTGCCTCTCTAGATCTGCCTACTTGCTCATTTGTTTTGTGGCTTAATAGCTAGTTACGTTTTTACTTTTTCCCCCAGTGCTAGGGATGGATCCCAGGGCCTCACATGCTAGGCGTGTGCTCTGACATGAGCGACACCCTGGCTTGTGTTTCACGTGTCTTGCTAAACAAGCCTTGCTGGGTGTAGCCCCCAGGCCCCTCTGGAGACAGGCTTCCCTGCAGGTGCGCTCCTTCAGCTTGAGGCCTGGGGCTCTGCTTGTGTTCCCAGGGTGCCGGGTGTCTCCCCACGGCCTGACTGGCTGTTCTGACTGACAGCTTCTGTCTCTCTGGCTGTTGTTGCTGCAGCTTGTGTTTCCTGATGGCATGCTAGGCACCCTCCAGCACTGAGCCTCTCCCCAGCCCTGAGTATGTGTTTATGCAGTTTCCAGTTAGGAAATTCTCCTTTGTCCAGTCATTCTTCTTTGTCCATTTTGGAGTAGCTTCTGATTGTGTCAGGGTGTCAGTTTCCTTGTTCGAGCAGCATGTGGTGGTGCCCCTTACCTCTTGTCTCTGAGAGTGCTGTCCACTGATGCTCTGGCCAGAGCGAGCAGCAGCATCTGCTGGACTCAGGGTACTGGGAATTGAACCTAGGGGCACTTTATCACTGAGCTATATCCTCAGCCCTTTTTTTTTTTTTTTTTTTTTTTTTTTTCCTTTGCCTTAGAAAATGGCCCTGAAGCAAAACCTTCGTCTTCCCTCAGGAAGGAGGTCCTCTGCCCTCTGGATCTGGGTGGTGCCTGGGGCGGGGTTGGCTGTCCCTCCTGGACCCCAGGCACCAGCCTCCCTCTCTTGCTGAGGAGCTGCTCTCCAAGCACATTTCCATCCCCAATTGTTGCCAGACCTCCTCCTCTTCTCCCTGGATCCCAACTTCAGCAGTCTTGCCACACTCCCACCCCCTGTCACCTGGCTGTGGTGGGGGGCCCTGGGTCTCTTGTGGAGTCCACAGTGCTCATTGCTGTGCCGCCTAGACACCATCAGTGCTGTGCTCTAGGATGTGAGGTGTCCTTCCCAGAGCATACTCCATCTGGAATCACCCTTGTCTTCCCAAGCCCACTCCTGCGGTTGACAGTGTCCTGGGAGCTCTGAGCCAAGGCAACCATGCCATGGGGCATTTGCTGGGTGTGCCTGTTGGTCCTAGCACTGTGAACTCAGGCCCCAAGGCCACCCATTACTTTCTCTTGTTTAGGACCGAAGCAACTCACAGGGCAGAGTCTGCTGTTGGGCTCAGGCATTTCGGGCCCTTCCTTGGTGACCTGGGTGCTGAGTACCACCTGTCATACATGTGTGCCTTCCCTTGCTGCCTGCTTCTCTGGGGCCACAGGTGCAGCATGTCCCTCAGCCCAGTCACTGAGCTTAGTGAGGGAGTCTCAGCTGGTGCCTAGCCTGGAGGTAGGCTATTTAGAGGGGCCATCTGGGGAGGTTCCCCACTCCCCACACCCAGCCCCTTATTCCTGCACCCCCTGGCTAACGCCTGTAAGACAGCCCCTGGGAACAACCCACTGTCATGCTCAGAACTGTGCTTCCTCCTAGGCTCCTGTGGCCACTAGGCAGTGGCCCCATCATGTCTGGTCCTCAGACTCCTGAACAGGTGCTGGATGCCCAGGGTGACTCCTCCCCATTCAGGAAGGATGAGGACGCCAGGGAGGGAACCCAGAGCTCCCACCGCATGCTGGGTTTCAGTGATGCACTCCTGTCCATCATTGCCACAGTCATGGTCAGTGTGGGGTCTACCTCAGGCAGGTGGGGGCACCCATCCCTGGCCATGCTGCCCAGTCAAAGAAGCATCTGGTTCCTTTTTGCCTTTGTTCTTCAGATCCTTCCTGTGACCCACACGGAGATCTCCCCAGAGCAGGTACCAGGAACATGCTGTGTGGTGCAGTGTGCAGGGGGAAGACCTACCTGGCCTGGGGAGGTGGGGGCAGGAGGGTGGGCATCTGCTTCCCCTGATAGGGTCCCTGCTTACAGAAGTTGGGAGGAGGGTTGAGCCCAGGCTTCTACAGCAAAGAAGCTTGAGTGGAGAAGGCAAGTGAACTGTGCTGGAAGGGAGCTCCCCAGGTGCAGAGACGAGGCTGCCTTAGTAGAGGCACATCCATCCGGCACCCGCACAGGCCCACCTGGGGGTGAGTGAGGAAGGGGTATAAAAGCATTTCCATTTATAGCCAGCTTTTTGGGGATGTTTGTGACTGAAGAGAGCAACATGTGGCCTGTCACAGCAGAACAGTTTTGGAAGACATTTGCAAGGCCTGTGGGAGTGTGCATGCACCTTGCCCCCCCCCCACATCCTCCCACGTGACAGGGTTCACAGTGCCAGCCTCATTTGGGGTGGTATGAAATGCAGAGGAATGGCCCAGCAGGGCTGAAGTCCAGCCACCTACAAGCTGAACTGGATGACCTGGGAAGCCCACCGCTACTGGATTTGGCTTTTGCACTATGATAAAATGATTAAGCACTTTCACAGGGTCCTGGTGATTGAGCAGAAATGCACGTCCAGCCTGACCCAGCCCTCTGGGGAGACCCCAGCATCAGACTGAACCAGCACCTGGCTTGGGGCAGTCCCCAGTGGAAAGTGCCCACCAGCAGCTGCTCAGGAAAGCCATGCTCTCTGGGGTCAGTGGTGGCTTCTTCGTTAGTTATAGATGGACACAATACCTTTATTTTATTTATTTTTATGTGGTGCTGAGGTTCGAAGCCAGAGTGCTTCACATATGCTAGGCAAGCACTCTACTGCTGAGCCACAACCCCGGCCCCAGCTCTGGCACCTTCTATGGGAAGCCCATGGTTTAGCTCCAGCCAGTGTGTCCTGAGGTGCTTACCTTACCACGAGAGGTCCAGATCAGCATCCGTGAGACCACAGGGCAGCTTCCCACCCAGAGAGAAAGCTGTTTAGACCCACCCAGACCCAGTGCTGCTAGGCCACTTGTGTTCTCTGCATGACTGAGAGTCCGTGGGACACGTGCAGAGACACTCATGGGAAGGAGAGAAAGGCACTGAACCATCAACTCCTCCCTGACTCACGGCTTCCTGGACTGTTCGTGTGTTAAGATAAGATAGTCGATTTTGAGCTCTGTGATTTCGGACCCATGGCTGCACTCGGGGAGAAGTGCCTTTTGGAGATGATACCCAGAGCCCAGGGTCAGAGTGGGTACCCGCCAGGGTCTTGAGCCCACAGTGACAGCCTTGTGAAAGGGCCGCAGGGCTCACTGGGCCCTCTGCCCTCTGCCTTCCCACCATTGTGGAGGACCCTCTGAGACAGGAATCCTGTTGTCCAAGGCTACACCCTGCGCCTGCTTGCAACTCTGAACCATGACCCTGTGTTGCGGGCATTCTGGACATCCAGGGTGGCTGCTCAGCACAACAGCTGAAGGTTTGCTCTAAGGGGAAAGGAGTGATAAGGGGAGGTGGATTGACCCCTAGCAGGCAGAGCCTGGGTGCGCCAAGCTGTCTCACCTTCTCCAGTGAGGCTGTGCCCATGCACAGGTCACCAGGTTACCTGTGACCGCCCCTAACGGCAGTGCTCTTTTGTTTTAGCAATTTGACAAAAGTATACAAAGACTTCTAGCAACCAGGATCGCTGTCTACCTGATGACATTTCTAATTGTGACTGTGGCCTGGGCTGCACACACCAGGTAGGGGCTGGGCTTCTCTGAGGCCAGGTCACCTTTTGACTCACTTGAGTGGTGAGCCACACCATTCTCAAGGTATTTGTGGGCCTCTCACACCATCATGGGTGAGGGTGCTGGGGTGGGTAGGATGCCCCTTTCTCCCTCATCCCAGGTTCTTTCTTTGAGCCTCCTGCCTGGGTTACCACACACATGCTCACTTTCATTTCCCCAGTCATACACCCCTGCCCACTGGCCATCCAGACCCTGGGTGTGGATGCCCAATGTGTCCTGCTAGAGCCCTAGGACTAGCATGGAGCCAGGCAGGAGGGGGCAAGCTGCAGACCTCTCCAGCCCCTGTTCCAAGCCTGCAGGTTGTGCTTCTGGGCCTAAGCTTTGTCTAGGAGAGGAGAAGGTCCTGATCCAGGGGGCATTGCCCAAGCCACGGGGCCCCCAACCACCAGCGAGGCTTCAGGGACAGGAGACACCCAGAGGTGGATGGGAGTATAGATACTGCCATCCCAGGTTGTAGATCAGCCTGTTGAAAGGAAACACTTGTCCAGGAAGGCTGGGGTGCAGGAAATGCACCATCCCATTAGGTGTTGGCACCTGGGCCACGTACCACTGATGTTTCATGTTGTATGCTGTCCTCAGCAAAGGATGGCTTCAGGGGGAAGCGTGGACCTCCGTTTCCAGGACTCCAGTGGGAGGGCTCTTCTCAGCCGATCTCAGGAGGCCCTCAGGCTGTTGGGCAGTAGGTGGGCTGTGAGCTCTGCTAAGCATCATGGTTCACTCGGCAGAGGCTGGACCCACTGGGGAGGATGTTGCCAGAGTGGGGCAAGGGCCCCATGAGGGGCTTCCAGATCTTGTGTGCACCTGCCTGGGCATGCTGTTCTGCACACGTGCTCCCAGCACTTAGCAGGTCACCAGAAGAGCCACCAGCTTCTGTGGGTCGTAGTCCTTGCTATTTGGCTTTTCAACAAATGCTGCAGCACCAGGGTGGCCCTGTGTCCCTATCTCTGGGCCTGCTGCCCAGCCCAGGAGAAAGCATGGTTCACAGTGGATAGGGGACACAGCACTCTGTTACCCTGAGCTGGGTTCAAGCCCTGACAGGGAAGCCTGCCTCAGGGACCAGGTGGGCTGGGGCTTCAGGAACAAGATCCTTGACCAGCTGTGCTCGCTCATGTTGCCCATGATGAAAGCTGTCAATTTTTAATTTTTCTGTTTGTGTCATATTGTCTTAGGACAAAGCAATTTTTCTATTAAATAGGCAGCCGCATGTGTTTAGGGTCTGAAACCCCTAAAAACAATGGGAAAGAAGGATTTCCTTTCTTCAGAATGGATTTTATACACAAGTCCTAAAGAGTGAATTTACCGCATGAGGGAGCTTTATGTCCATAAGTCCAGAGCCGGGTTTTCAGCCTCCTGGCAGAAGTTGAACGCTGTTCCAGAGAGCTCCAGCTGGAGCAAGCCACATGCCTCTTGCACCTCCCAACAGGCAACTCACAGCCCCTGGAGACAAAGACCCAGCAAGGCCTCCCCTGAAAGCCCAACCCAGGAGCCACCTCCAGTTTCCAAGTTCCACAGGATGAGCCTGCTCCAAAAGACTTGCTTTGAAAAGACTGTCCTCCAGAGCTGCCCATTTGTTTCTGCAGATTGGCTCTTACTCTTCAAAGCAACATGCTTTAAATAGTGAAATGGCAGTAAGAATATGTGGGAATGAAGAGGGTACTTACCAGGGAATTTGTGTTTTTGAATTTTCTGAATTTCATACACTGGGCAGCATTTTACATTTAGTCAAAAGTGACATTTTTTATCTGGGTGTGGTGGCACACACCTGTAATCCCAGCAACTGTGGAGCCTGAGGCAGGAGGATCTCAAGTTTAAGGCCAACCTGGGAAACTCAGTGAGGCTCTGTCTTAAAATAGAAGGGCTGAGGAAGTAGCTCAGTGGTTAAGCACCTCTGGGTTCAATCCCTGGTTACCCCCCACCCCCCAAAAAAAGTGACATCTTTTAATTATGTTTTAACTGGAAAATACTGAAGCATGAGTGTGTGTGTTTAATTTTATTGGAACCACATTTGATGAATGACCCATCTTCTCTTCTTAACTTTGTAGATTATTCCAGGTTGTTGGGAAAATAGATGATACACTTGCCTTGCTCAACCTGGTGAGTTTTTCTGTCCTTTTGGGAAATTATTTTGGTTTGTAATTTAACCCTCTCAGGAGGACTGAAAGGGTACAGCTAGCTGCTTCTCTCTTATTCTCTGGCACTCAGAGTCTGAACTCTGTCCACACCTGGAAGTTCCTTGGCCATCCCACTCCATGGGGGACTGCCACCCTGCCCCAGCCCACATAGAGCTGCAGGTGCTGGGCCTGCCTGTGGAGAGGGCTGAGATGAGCTAGGAGAGGCCAGGCTTCCCCAGGGTCTGACACTTGCTGACCCACCACCCTGTCTTGGGAGGGGCCCAACCTGGCCTCTTCAAGTAGTGGGGGTTGTGGGCAGCTTGCCACATCCAGGATGCATCAAGATGTGACTCCCTTCCCTTCTCTCCAGGCCTGCATGATGACCATCACCCTTCTGCCATACACAGTGAGTATTGGCCAGCTCCCCCAACATGCCCAAGAGGTGCTGAGCTCCACCTGGGTTTGACTGTCCTTGGAAATGCAGACCAGCAGAATGGTTGGGGGCCATGGGGCTGCAAAGAGGAGAAAAGTTCCAGAAGGAGTCTGGTTGGGGGCCTGGGACACTTAAGCCAGGGGTCAGAGGGAGCCCAGGGCTTCTGGAGGCAGAAACCACTGAAGGCAGGGTTTCTGGGGCCCCCACTCTGTCATGACCTCCCTCCACTAAGCATCTCTGCAGACCCAGAGAGCACTTATCCTCAGTGCTGACCTGGCCTGCTGGTCTGTTCCAGCTGTGCCAGAGAATTCAGATCTGGGGAATTTCACGTGTGATGACATGTGGTCTTCAGAGTCCTGCAGCAGTGGATGGAATTGCTCCTGTGGGGGCTGTGGACAGATCTGCCACATCTCATACCCTGTCCCCTCCCACGACAGTCCTTCCCAGTGCATAGCAGGGAGCCCAGGAGGCTCACTGCGCCCCAGCTCCTGGCCTGGGAGCCCTGACAGCTCTCCTCATTGCTCCTTGTTTTGGACAGTTTTCCTTAATGGTGACCTTCCCTGACGTGCCGTTGGGCATCTTCGTGTTCTGTGTGTGTGTGATCGCCATTGGGGTTGTGCAGGTAAGGCATCAGGAGCCTGCAGTGGGGTGGGGGGCGGTGGGGGTCCAGGTCCTGCTGTGGACACTTGGGATATGTATGCCTGAGCCCCGATCCTTGCTGAGCAGAGCCTAAGAAGGGCCTCATGATTGCATCAGGTCTGGGGCCAGGGCTGCCATCCCTTCCAATCCCCAGAGCACCCCAGTGCAAGCCTGCCTTAGGATGCAAATGTGTGGAAGCAGCCCAGGGTCGCCTGGTCATGCTCCTCTGCTCACAGACGGGGCCCTGTGGCCTGCCTCTCCCACAGGCACTGATTGTGGGGTACGCTTTCCACTTCCCACACCTGCTGAGCCCGCAGATCCGGGGCTCTGCCCACAGGGCCCTGTCCCGGAGGCACATCCTGCACCTCGTCCTCCGTGGCCCTGCGCTGTGCTTCCTTGCGGCCATCTTCTCCCTCTTCTTCTTCCCTGTGGTGAGTGCTGGGGCACCCCAGGGAGGACACAGCCTGGTCACAGATTTCAACAGGAATCAGAACAGTGGTCTGGCAGTACTCTGTCTACCTAGGACAAAGAGCTGTAGAACACCAACTGCTCCAGAGTTGGCCCAGGAAGCTCACTTTGTGGCACTGGGTCAGCTTGATCATTGTTGAAGTGCATTGAATTTTTAATCCAAATTATGCTTAAGAATCATGAACAAAATGAATGATGTTTTCGTAAACATTCAATAAGCATTCAAAAGGATCCAATTTAAAACAGGCTAAGGTGAACATGGTGGTGCATGCCTGTAATTCCAGAGACTCTGGAGGCTGAGGCGGAGACTCACAAATTCAAGGGTAGCTTCAGCAACTTAGTGAGACCCAAAGCATCTTAGCAAGACCCTGTCTCAAAATAAAAAATAAAGGACTGGGATGTGGGTTAGTGGTAAGAGTCCCTGGGTTCAATACTCGGTTAAAAAATAAACAGATTGGCTGATGAGGGCCTGTGGCCACAGCCAAGAGAGTCATCTTAGAGCACCAGGCAAGTGGGCCTCAGGTGAGGAGGCAAAGAAGAAAGGTGGGCTGCAGTGTGAGGCCCTGGGCCTGTGATGGGTCAAGTGACTTGGTTCCCTCGGAGATGTCTTTTGATGTCAAAATGCATTCTACTGTCATGTATAACTAATTAGGACACATTTAAAAAATTAAGAGATGTCTTTTGAGGCTTGTGAAACAGAAGGGAGGAGGGGCAGTGGTCTCCAAGTTGAGAAGCCAGGAGTGGGCAGCAAGGACAGGAGTGAGGGGCAGTGGTCTGAGGCAAGTCTTGGTTTCACAAGTGGAACAGTCCCCTCCCAGGGTGATCCATGTGGCATGAGAGTCCATTCTGGGTCCATTCTTGATGCATCTGGATCAGAGTTCCTTTTTGTTGCCTAAAAATAGTCCCCTGGGGGCCTGGGCCAAGATGTGCTGTGGGTGCCGGCATGGCTGCTAGGGCTGTTGCCCCATGCTTGGCTGTCTGTGCTCTGCGATCTGTGGACATGCCCAAGGCCCTACTCTACTGTGCAGCCCTCACCACTCTCCACAGCCGCCGCTGGCCTCCCTCCCCCTGCCCTCTCAGTCTGAGTGCAGCCACCCCAGCAGTGTGGGGCACTTGCCGGGGCTGTGACTCGTGTTCCCTGAGAACGGTGGCCCCGAGCATCCTCTGGCTTGCTGGCATGTTTGTGTTGCCTCTGGCCCTCCCAACTGGGCATTTGTCTTCTGTGGTTGAGTTGTAGCACGCTTTGTGTGTTCTGGACACAATTCACCAGGGGTTTGTGGCTGCTCGGTGCTTTCTACCCTTCCATGGCTGTCCTTTCCTTCATCTCCATAAAGGATAATTCCCTGGACTTTTCCTTTGTCATGCCTGCTACCCCACTTTGTCACTGGTGGTGGGACTCCTGGGTGGCTGGGCCCTGCCCTGGGGAGGCAGACCCTGAATGTCATGTCCCTGCAGTCATACCTGCTGATGGTGACCGTCATCTTCCTGCCCTACATCAGCAAGGCCACCAGTTGGTGCAAAGACAGGCTTGTAGGTAGGTGACCACGGGCAGTCCTGCACTGAGGCCACGGGAGGTGCCACCAGGGGTCGGGCTGCTGGTGAAGGCACACGTGTGGTGAACCTACCATCCCTCAGCAGCTCCGCATCATCTCTCTTAACCCTAACTCTAACCCTGCACACCTCCAGTCCCTCGGGGAAGTGGGCAGGGATGACCACACTGGCCCCGTAGCTGGGCCAGCTCCTCTGTACTGTGTCTGCAGGTCACAGGGACCCCCCAGCCCACAGTGCAGAGGTCTTCAGCTTTGACTTGCACGAGCCCCTCAGCAAGGAGCGGGTGGAAGCCTTCAGTGACGGCGTCTATGCCATCGTGGCCACGCTCCTCATCCTGGACATCTGGTGAGGACCCCAGCTGGGGTGGCCCTGTCCTGCCTGCAGGAGGCAGTGTGTCAGTCCCTGGCATCTTGTCCTGGCCACAGCAGAAAGGCTCAGCTTCGCCCTCCTCTGGGTATAGAGCTCCCTGGGAGGGTCCCCCAGAAGGACCCCCACAGTGTTCTTAGGGCCACGTGGGTAGTGCCTCTTAGGCCTCGACCCTACCCCTTGCCCTTCAGGCATGTCCACCTTCTACCGTTGGTCTGGGAATCTGTTGGACCTCTGATCTCTAAGTGTTGGATTTGCTTTTCCAAGTCTTCCAGTCTCTGATTCTTTAGTCATATTTCAGTGCACACTTTTATTGCATTAAACATTTTAAAACATTCTTTTTTTTTTTTTTTTTTTTTTTTTTTTGCTTGTGTTTGCAGTGCTGGGTGTTTAATCAGGGTGCTCTATCACTGAGCTACATCTGTAGCCCTTTCTGTCTTGAGACAGGGCCTTGCTAAGTCTGACCTCAGACTTGTGATCCTCCTGCCTCAGCCTCCCAAGTGGCTAGGGTTACCAGTATGCACCCCTGCACCTTGCTAAAATGTTCGGGTTTTATATTCTGAATATTATGCTTTGAGTCTCTTTATATTCTCTAGGTAGCATTTTTTACTAAAATTTGTGAATTTTAAAAAATTGGTAGCAAATACTTCCTATAGTACCTGATTCCTAAAGCCTAGATTTAAGGACCATTCCAGAATGATCTGTTTTTGCTTCCACCCTGCAGTCAGAAGCTGTGGGCGGGGGAAGTCTGGCTGAGGGGAGCCCATTGCCCTCCCATAGGTCTCACGCTCCTTCTGTGTGACCCCCAGGTTCCCCCACACCCTTCCCCTCTGCCCACAGTTTTGGAGGTGCAGGTCTCATGCCACTTGATGAAAGGTGCCTTTCCTGGGCCTCCTGGAGGACAGCAGCTTCGACCAGGTGTTGTCTGGCCTCCAGGACCAGGCGCTTTGTGGGAGCTTCTGAAGGGTGAGGGACGCCCCAGCCCTGGGCCAGCAGGGAAGGCACAGCGCGTGCCAGTTAGGCATGTTCAGATGAACTGAGAAGGTGACCTGGGAGCCTCAGTATGCCACGTGCACATGACGAAGCATCAGGAGCACTTCCTGTGCAGAGGAGTCCAGGCATTCACCCAAAGTTAGCACTGAGGCTCAGCCCACCCCCTGGGGCCTAGAGGCTCCCGGGAGGCTGGTACAAGTGCTGTGTTCATGCTTCTCAGTGAGGACAACGTTCCAGACCCCAAGGACGTGAAGGAGCAGTTCCACGGGAGCCTTGTGGCAGCCCTGGGCGCCTACGGGCCACACTTCCTGGCGTACTTCGGCTCCTTTGCCACAGTGGGCCTGCTCTGGTTCGCACACCACTCGCTCTTCCTGCATGTCCGCAAGGCCACGCAGGCCATGGGGCTGCTCAACACTCTCTCCCTGGCCTTTGTGGGAGGCCTCCCCCTCGCCTACCAGCAGACTGCAGCCTTCGCCCGGCAGCCGCGGGATGAGCTGGAGCGCGTGCGCCTCAGCTGCGCCATCGTCTTCTTTGCCAGCATCTTCCAGTTTGCCATCTGGACTGCGGCCCTGCTGCGCCAGGCGGAGACGCTGCAGCCAGCAGTGCGGTTTGGCGGGCAGGAGCATGCCTTCATGTTCGCCAAGCTTGCGCTGTACCCCTGTGCCAGCCTGCTGGCCTTCGCAGCCACCTGCCTGCTGAGCAGGTTCAGCACAGCCATCTTCCACGTTATGCAGATCGCAGTACCCTTCGCCTTCCTGCTGCTGCGCCTCCTCGTGCGCCTTGTCCTGGCCGCCCTGTGTGCCCTGCGCGGCCTGCACCCAGCACAGCCCCTGCCCAGCCAAGTCCCAGAGGAGGCCCAGTCCCGGCTCCTGCCTTCTTCCTGCTAGTGGAGGCCACACCCACCTGGGAAGGAAGACTTGGAGATTGGGCCATGCCTGGGTCTGTCTCCATTGTGAAATATCAAGGTCTATTTCAGATATGCAGATTGTCCTCCTTTTTACACCCTGAGGAGTTCCACAGGAACTCAGTCTGCTGTCACCCACCCACTTTCTTCCCACACTCTAGCACTACCAGGAAGACTGCCCCTCCCTAAGCGGAAGCAGTGACCCTCCTGCCCAACTGCCTGTTCCCTTGCAGCCTTGCCCTGGCCCACCCACCCACAGTGCAGAGCTGCGCTGGTGTGTCTGCAGTCTACCACCCCCTCCCCATCTGTCACCAACACAAATGAGGGAGAGGGGCCGCAGGAGAGTGGAGTCCAGACTCTATTCGTCCTGATATAAATTAGGTCACATTCAGGAAGCAGTAAGTCACACAGAGGACTAGTGTGCAGGGACACACCCTGTGGGCAGTCTCACGTAAACAGGACAAGCCACACTGACACAATGAGCAAATGACTCCTGCAGATGTGAATCAAGGCAAAACCTAGTGGCACCACTAAGGACTTGTTCTGGAGATCACATGATGTGAACACAGGAACATCTACATGGAGACCACAGGTGGCCCTCAGGATGCATTGTCTGCAGTTTTGGCAGAAGCAAAAGGGGTGGGACTGAGTGGTACCAAGACTCCCCAGGGCTGCAGGCCAGGCCGCAGCCAGTTCTGAGGTCAGGGGCCATGGCCATGCAGATCCAGTGCCAGCAGACAAAGGAAAGCCTTTACTGGAGGTCCCTTTCTGGAGGGCAGCTTCTGGAGACTTCCTACACAGGTTTCTTGTTTCCAGTCAGATTCCTTTGGACTCTGAGGTGTGAGGACCATCTTGGCAGGGTGCCCCGGAAGCAGGACTGCCTGGGGGATGGGGCCAGGCAGGAAGGGAACAGGGACACTTGCGGGCAAGCAGCAGGCATGTAAAGTGCTATGGTTGAGCCCAGGGCCTCCAGAGCCGAGCTCGCTGGAAGGGCATCTACGCTTCCCCCAGTGCACGCCAGCCCTGCCTCTGGACCCCAGGGCCTGGCCCACACTCCAGGTGGACAGAGGTTCGCCTCAGCCTCAGCCACCAGCCCTGTCTGGCAACACCAAGCCCTAGAAAAGGGCAGCCAGGCCCAGTCAGTACTGCCCAGACCCTGTAGCTGCCGTCCACAGTGCAAGCCGGAAAACAAAGGAATGTGCCTTCCCTAAAACAAGCGGAGGTGGCCACACTGCCTGCAGGGGCTGGCCACCCTCCTACCAGATGGGGCAGGATATAGGGTCAATAGAAGGTCCAGGGGAATGGCCTGAAGGGCACAAAATGAGGTCAGAGGCCCACATGCTGTTGTCCAGTGCTGTCCATCATGGGGCTCAGGTGGAGGGGCACAAAGAGAGGGTGTCCACCCCTAGGAGGGCAGCTTGGGCCCCACCTCCCAGTCCTCCCTTCCCCAGGACTTCCATGACTGACAGGTATGGGGTCCTGGCCCCTGAGGGAAGTCTGCCCACATGCTACACGACTGTCACAGGACCAAGGGGGGGATGGCCACCCACCCAGCAGTGTCCAAGGAACACCAAGCAAGGACAAGAGCTGGGAACATCTGGGCCCAGGAAGAGGCTGTGGTCCAGGGTGACAGCTAGGTCCATCTGCTGGCCAGCCAGTGTGTGGACTTGGAGCAGCTAAAGACAGGAGACCCAGCCCACCTCCACGTCTGGGCCTGCTACTTATGGTCGCCCTCAGGGGTGGATGAGGTGTCTGCTCTGGTGTCCCTGGTGGCACCAACCTTCCTGGGTCTCTGTTTGGCCTTCCTTAGCATGTGCACCTGTTTGAGGCAGGGGGAGGGGTCAGGATGACATAGGTCACAGTCCTGGTAGACGACATGGCCAATGCCCTGGATGGGGCTGTCTGCAGCCCACTGTCCACCCTCAGCCAGGCCTCTCTCAGGCCCAGGGCTCAGGTCCTCTGACGCCTGTTGCCCTTACCAGGATCCCATGACCACCTGACCTCTGCAAGGCACAGCCCCCTTGAGCAGCAGTGGCCACTCCACAGCCACAGCCCACCTGATCGGCATACCTTGGGCCCAGCAGCTGAGATGATCATGTGGCCTGGGGCCTGAACCCAGGGCTCGCCATCCACCTGCACAGGAGTGGCCTTGAGGAGCGTGACTCGGAAATAGGAACCCTGGGCGATGCGGATCCCAGAGCGCAGTCCACCCTGCACCTGACCCTGGGCAGGAGGAGGCTGGGCTTAGTGGGCCCACGGGTGCCACGAGGGCTGCCCACGGGGCTCCAGTGCTCACCATGTGCACGACGCCTGTCACACCCACCACCTCCAGCAGCCCGTCGTCCATGCGTGGCTTCTCAAACCGTGGGTCGCTGTCTGAGCCCCACAGGTCAGCCCCTGAGCCCCAGCTGCCCCGAGAGGAGGGAGGGGCACGTACAGGTTAGGCCCGGCTGGACACTGCTGGGCCCAGCCGCATGGTCTCCTGGGAGCCCAGCCCACACCTGGGGATGTTGATGAAGATGAGGCCCTCGATGCTGGGCAGCTCCACCTCCTGCTGCTCCACCTGCAGCCGGATCTCCCTGTGCAGGCCGCGCGCGTGGCTGATCTTCTGCAGCCCGACCCGCACGTACACACCCTTGTTGTGGAACCTGCCCGAAGGGACACAGCTGTGTTCACTGGCCAGGGACTGCTGCCCTGCCAACAGCAGCTCCAGCTCCTGGCCTGCCCTTCCAGTACCTGCTGGTGAACTTGCCGGGCTCCTCCTCCCTCGCCTGGTGGAAGTCCAGGCTGAGCTCAGCGTCAATACCAATGCCACAGTAGTTACTCATCTGTACGATCTGGGGACAAGGGTGTCACCAGGACAGTAGCCAGCCCACAGCACCCCAGAGCAACCCACCACACCAGTGGCTTGAACAAGCAGCCTCATCTTCCAAGTGGGGGTGTCGGCACCCCTGCACGTGGCTAGGGAGCATTTCCATGCACCTCAAGAGCCACCTGCAAGAGCCCAGCCAGGGGCACACTGGTACCTTGGGGGGCTCTGTGTCCACTACACTGTTCTCGGCACTACTGGCCTCCTGGGCGTCCAGCAGGATGGTCCAGCGGTCCATGAGCACAGCGTCAGCCTCATCCACAGACACAAGCACAGAGAACGGGTCTTCCCCGCTGTAGCCCGCCCCCCAGCGAAGCACTCGGCCAAGGTCATTCCCTGGGACACAGGGAAGACACAGTGACTCCCACACACCACCACAGAACAGACCCCCCACGGGAGGAGAAAACCCAGCCATGCCTGGAGCAGAACTTGGAGCGGCGAGACCACCAGGCCCCAGCCTCTCACTCAACGGCTGATCCTACCTGTGCCCAGGGGCAGGATGGCCACTGATGGCTGCGGACAGGCCAGACGGTGTCGCGTCTCCTCCAGAGCGCCAAGCACCCAGCCCACGGTGCCATCCCCACCACACACCAGCACCCGGAAGCAGGGTACCTGGGAGAACAGATGGAACCTGCGGCAGGAAACAGGAAGCGTCCCACCACTGTGCGGCCTGTCTCCGGCCACGTGCCTCCATGGAACCTGAAGGTTCCCTCTTGGAGTCCCCAGTGGAGTTCCTGGTGGCCACAAACAGCATGGGGACCCTCCCGCCTGCAGCAGACCCTGCAGCAGACCCGACTCACCCAGGAAGAGGCCCCCCGTTGGTCAGCTCGAAGACCTGGTGTGGGTTCAGCAGCCTGCGGAAGCTGCAGAGCAGGTCTCGGCCCTTCAGGCCCCCGCTCTTAGGGTTCACGAACACGAGGAGCGGGCAGCAATCTGGGGGCAGCTTCATGTGCTGAGAGGCAGGGGGGCTGGATTAGGGTAGGGCTGAGGTCCTTGGGCTGAGGTCCTGCCACTCAGGGCCTGCCCGAGTCCACTGGCCAGAGCAGCCCTCCTGAGGAAGGCACGCTGTGTCCCCACATGCTCATCCCCGTGCTGACCACAGGACCCCCTCCAATGAAAGCCTCATCCACAGGCTGTGGCCAGCGGGCAGCAAGGAGGCCAGCTGGCTGCCTGGAGCTCCAAGGGCAAAGGCCAGCCACACCCACCTGCAAGGCCACGCACGCAGCCCAGAGGTCCCTGCCTGGCACTGCCAGCCAGCACACAGAGGCCTGGCCCTCACAGGGCCACCCATCCACCCTATGAAGGTTGGCAGCTCCCAGGCCCCCTACCCACAAAGCAGCCAGGAAAAAGGCTGTTCCCAGGGTGGCCACACGTCTCCCGTGGGCTGTGGAACAGAACCCATTTCCCACTACCCACACGCAACCCCAGGAACCAGCCCAGGAGTCTAGACAGTGGGCCAGGCAGGGTCCCTGCAACAGGGTGGGGTGACGAGACAGACACAGGGTGGCGGCGGCACACGGACTGGACCGTGGCTGGGCAAGGACACACTTGGGGCTACGTGGCCCGAGGGGCAGGCACAGCTGCCTGCACTCACCACTTACCCACTCACCCCAGGGCAGGCAGCTGACGGGAGAGAGAAAGTGGTGTCGGCCTCAGGCCCAGCTCTGCCCATGGAGCAAGCAGGACCGGGCTGGGCTGTGTCTAAGCCCTGGCCTGCAGGGGCTGAATCCTCAGAAAGTGGGGACGGTCACCTGCCCTGGCCAGGACAGGACCAGGTAGGATGGGGTCAGGAGGGACCTATAGGCATTTCTCTCAGTCACAGACACCCAGACTAATTCTATTTCTTTCTCCTGGACTTGAGTTGGGGGTCAAGGGTCAGGAGTTAAGAACAAAACAGCTGTGGACCCGGGTCGTGGGACGAGCAGGGGCAGGCAGGGCAGAGTGGCCATGAGCATGTGGGGGCCTCATGGAATGAGCAGGGGCAGGCAGGACTGAGAGCCAGAGGCCACCACGAAGGTGTGGGACGGAGGTCCAGCTCCAGGCCTGCAGCTGCATTCCTGTGCCCACAGGCAGCGCCACCCTGTGCTGCCCTGCCACCCTCTTCCAGGCACCACTGGCTGTTGAAGGGGACGCCAGTGGAGGTGTCCACCAACTGGTCAAGCCCTGGGTGTGGAGCAAGGGCCCTAAGCCCTCCAGGTGGGTGGACAGGCCAGTGGGATGCTAGCACAGTCACACGCTCTAGCTCCTAGCAGGGGCCACTGTGAGGATACCATGTGTTCTGTGTAGTCAGCAGCTGTGTCCTGTGGCCTCCCAACAGGGGAGAGGCCTTGGAATCCAGAGTGGACAGCCAACCCTGGCCCCAGAGTGGGTCTCACCCACCAGGCAAGCACTGATCCTCTGATCTTGGTCCCTCTGGTGTGAAGTGGGCAGCCTTGATCGCCCTTGGCTATGAGGCCTGACCAAGGTGGCACCTACCAGTCCCGCAAATCCAGGGGAGCTAGCTGAGCACGCCCACCATGAGGGTGGGGGACGTGTGCATGCCACCCTCACGTCTGCAGAGCCCAGGACTGCCCACTCACCAGCACCTCCGGCAGCACCAGCACCGACAGCGGCCGGCCACACACAGCTGTGTCCCTGCCCAGCATGTACAACCGCTCGGCCTCGGCAAAGCAGGCCACGTCCAGTACCACCGCACCTGCCAAGGGGGCCAGAGCTCAGGGGCCTGCCCTGCACACCCACCTATGCACCCCACAGGGCAGCTCAGGGGCCTGCCCTGCACACCCACCTATGCGCCCCCATGGTGCCCAGAACAGGGTTTTGGCCACCTGTTAACAGCCCAGGTTTGGCACAGCCAATGAGAGCAGCCTCTGGAAGTTGGCATCTACAGTGAGTGCCACCCCCACCCCACAGGTGCTTCAAGGATGGCCAGGCTCAGCAACCAAAGCCAACAGTGGGCAGTGGGCCCAACCCCTGCACCACTATCCTCACACCCGCACGCCAGGGTCCCAGGGTATCCTGGGGCACGCCCACAAGTAGGCAGGTCACTGGTGCATTTGGAACCTCCCTAGTAGAAGGCAGGACCGTGGCAGGAAGGCTTGAGGGCACAGCTGAGCCTGAGCCACCTGACACAAAAGCATCAGCCATCAGGCAGGGATGTCGCCAGGCTCTGGAGGAGGGAGAGAGACGGCTCTTCTGCCCACCTCTGGAGCCGCGGGCACAGCTCACCTTGTGAGTTGTAGACATGGCTCACAGACACCACGGCAGCTGCAGACAGACTTGCGTCAGGGGCGCCTGTGCCAAGGTTGCCCAACCCCCTTCCCAAAGGCATCCCACTCCAGAGCAGGGCCTGCCCCCTGGAGGGAAGCAGAGATCCCTGGGGAATGGAAGGGGCGGGAGCAGAGGGGCTGTGCCTAGGTGGGAACCAAGTCGGGGCCCAACTGGTGGGACAGGCAGGAGAACCACCCTAGCCAGAAGCTCTGGGCAGCCCAGGGTCACACCTTTGGTGGCCATAGCCTCATGCAGCAGGTGACCATACTCCTGGGGGGACAGGCCAGGTGGCAGACCACCCACGAACAGAGAGACGTGCGGGGTCACGGTCCGGCTCTCCGTGACATAGAACCGTGTCTGGCTCACCTGCCGCACCGATGTCTGTGGGGGGGCAAGGGCGTAGGGATGCTGGGCAGTGCCACCACTGCTCCTCTGCCCTCCCCACCCACCAGGGGCAACAGAATGTCCCTGGGGCTGAAGGAAGAGGGACACCAGGGCTGCCTTGCTCTGGGCGAGCCCTGCCCCCCTCAAGGGACAGGGGCAGTCTGTGGCTCAAGGCCCTCTTGCTGGGGGTGACGATGTTTCATAGTGGGCACTGCCAGCCAGGGAGACACCCCTCTGTGGGGTGAAGGCCATGGCTGAGGGCCAACAGCTCCCTGGGGCCAGTGTCCACACCCACTGACCTGCCGGATGTCCCAAAGCCGATCGAGCAGGGGCTCCTCATCTGCCAGCACCATCCGCTGGACTGTAGGGTTGAGGGCAGGGCCCATTAGGGCTGGGCTCCTCCCTACACCAGCCAACAGCCACCCTGAGAACCCAGGGCACGTGGGGACACCCTGGGAGACACCCTGCAGGCCTGGGAGGCAGGCCGGGCCAGGCTGCGTGGAGGGGCCCGAGGAGCACTGCCCAGGCTGCTCGCCCACCTTGCTTGCTGCCCATGAGCACCTCGACCAACTGGAAGCTCTCAGGACCCTCAACCTGCAAGGCAGGGACGGGCCATCAGGCCTGGTCCAGCTCCCACCTCCCCAGGTCACCTGCAGGGACAGTGACAGGGCCCACTGGCAGGCAGTCCCCAGGTATGGCAAAACCAGGAAGCCCAGCGTACACACCTGGCGCCCGAGCAGGGGGAGGACCTCCAGCACCACGGCCCGCGCTGTGCTCTGTGGGGTCACACGGATGGACACGTAGGCCACACCCACCCTGCAGGGGACAGGCTCGGAGCTCGGGCCACTGGCCCTACCCCACCCCCTCACCCAGCAGACCCTGCGCCTTGGGCCTCACTTGAGCCAGCCTGGATAGATCTTCAGGACTTCCCGTGTCCGAGGCAAGGACCGGATGACCCAGGCCTCGGGCATGGGTTCCTGGGGCCCAGGGACTCTGCTGCCCTCCTCCTCTGCAGGCCCACCTCGCCCAGGCTTTTCCAGGGCCTGGGTGTCACCACTCAGTGAGGGCAGGGGCAGCGCCTGCAGCTCAAAGTCCCGGGAGTCCTCGCTGACACAGTAGGCCCGCAACGCCGCCTCCTGCAGGGGTGGACACAGACGTGGGGAGGCAGGCGGGGACCGGCTGGGGCTGGGGGGAGCCCCCGGCCGCACAGACGCGGGCCCCTCCCTGCCTCCCTCTTACCAGCACCTCCTGGCTCCCAGCCAGCCGTGGAATAGTCACCAGGCGGAACTGGTTTCTCCTGATGGCGTCATTGCCATCAAAGATCTTCAGGGTCTGCTTGCCTGGGCCAGGAGGGAGGGTGAGAACCCAGCGGTGGGGACAGGGTGGGGACAGGGCAGGGACCGGCCAACCACCACTGGGGATATTTACCGGACTCAGAAGCTGCCAGGGCTTCTTTCCCTGGCACCCCAGCAGTGCTCCCGTCTGCTCCCTCATCCCTGTCACCTGCAGAGCGGATGTGGACCTGTCAAACCACGTTGCCAGCCTGGCCCTGGTGCCCCCAAGGCTGCCCATGCCTCACCTGGCTCTGGTGCCACAGTCTCGGCGATGCGGAAGCAGTGCATCTTGCTGAAGTTGCGGGACAGCAGGCGCACACACGAGGGGGGCAGGACCAGGGAGCGCAGGCGCCCGAATGTGCACTCGGGGGCGAGCATCGTGGAGCACATCGAGTGGGCCTGGGGACACGGGGCCAGCCTGACGCCCGGGCAGGAGGTGGGCCCCCCAGGCCAGAGCAGACGACTGGATCCACGGCAAGGACACCCCAGCCCTGGGCCGGCCCGGGGCCCTCCTCCCACCCAGACCCCAGCCCAAGCCTACCTGGACGCCACACCACTCGCAGCGCACGCCAGCCAGCACGTCAGAGGACCCACAGGTCTTCCTGCAAACCTCGCAGCGCGCGCCAGAGGGCAAATTCCCCTCCCGCCAGTGGTGGTGGTGCGTGTCCTGTGGAGTAGGCTGTCAGCGGTGCAGCCCGCCCCGCCCAGGCCACCCTCACACCCAGGCCCCTGCACTCACATGGTCCTGGTGTCCATCCTGGTGGCACTGGCGGCAGTCGCTGCAGGCGAAGGGCACACAGTCGGGGTGAACGTGCAGCTCACACACTGGGGGGTGGGCAGGGTTAGGGGCTCTCACCTTGCCCCTGCCCCCGCCTCCTCGCAGGCCTCCCAGTGAGGCTGGGTCTGACCCCACCCAACACCAAGGACTCCCCTTCCTACCCACCTGCACTGGGCCTGGTGGGCACCCCTGCAGCAGAAGCCCCCACACTGGCCCTGCACCAACCTCCACCCCTAAATAAACCGTGGGCCGGGGCAGGGCAGGCTACAGAGGGCAGGCCACCCTGGGCAACAGAGACCAGGCCCCGGGTGAGGGGCTTGGCCTAGGGCCGTGGGGCCAGGAGTACCTTCACAGCGAAGAGCCGGTGCCTCCAGGCCCTTGCGGCACACAGAGCAGAACCTGCGCTTGTAAAGGCCCCGGGGGCCAAAGCAGTGGGCTACGGGGACCTGCGGGGGAGAGTGAGCCTCAGCCTGTGGCTGCCTGGCCACACCTCAGCCCGGCAGAAGTTCCCGAGGCTGCCACCTCCAATCCGCCCTCTGGGAGGCAGTCAGGCCACAGGGCTGTGCACCTCTGCTGCCTTTCCCTGAGAGACGGCGAGGGATCAGGTCCTCCCTGATGCCTGCCCTGCTCCAGACCTTCAGCTGCCATGTGCACAGCAGAAGGGCACAGCAGCCGGGTGCCATTTCTTTATCTTATTTTGGGGTACTGGGGATTGAACCTGGGGCACTTTACCACCGAGTTACATCCCCAGTCCTTTTTATTTTTTATTTTGACACAGGGTCTTACTAAGCTGCCCAGGCTGGACTTGAATTTGAGAACGTCCTGCTTCAGCTTCCTGAGTCTCTGGAATCACGAGTGTATGCAACCATGCCTGGCTTTTTAAAAATATCCATATTCTATAAATCTTTATCATACATATTTGGAATTTATGACTTGTATTTTTTTTTTAATTTAGTAATGTGAAAAAGCACACATTAAGACCAACTGTAGGAAATCATAGCCACAGCTGTCCACACGAGGGCCACCCCAGATGTGGCACTCCAAGCCAGCACCTGAAGCCAGCAACCCCAAGCCCTCTGTGCTCACACATGGCGATCACGCCACTCCCCAAGCACAGCACCAGTATCCAGGGCAGACACCACAGCCAGACCCCGTCTGGCAGTAGGTGGCCTCCAGCCCAGCCCCTTCACCCACGAGCACAAGCCCAACCCACAACAGCCTGCTGCCCAAGCCCCAGCCCACTGCAACGCGGTGGTGCCAACCCTCAGCGCCAGCTACAAGGCAGGTAACAGGTGTGGCGCAGCATGCAGGCAGGGTGACAACTGATGCCATCAGTCCTCCCTAAACACAGGCTGCCATCACCCACAGAAGGGAAGTCCCTGCACGCCGCAGAGACCGTAGCCCGGCACCTCGACGCCCCATCGAGAGCCCTGGGGAGGGAAGCAGATGGCCACATTCCTCCAGCTCCTAGGCCTGGCCTCCTATTTAAGCGAGCCTGTTACCTTGAGCATCTGTGGGCTCAGGGCCACGCTCTGCAGTTGGTGAGGGTCACAGCAGGGCAGCAACGGTGATGCTGAGTCAGAGCACCCAGCCCCGGGGACCTGTGTGCTGCGCCTGGTACCCATGCCACTTCTCTACCTACAACCTGTGCTCCTCCACGTTCACCTGCTAGTGGGCAGGGCTGTATAGAGTGCCCTGTGGGACTGGCTTCCCCCGCGACATCTGGGGATCCACCCAGGTGCTCATGCTATCAATCGCTCCTTCCCTTGGACAGCTGAGCAGGATTGTGCCCTTGGATTCTTACTCACAGTGTGACCAAGCTGACAGGAAGGACAGCCAGGCAGTCCCAGACCCCACAGGGCCCACGTGCGCCGCTGGGGTGGCACTCACCCTCACCAGGCTGGGCGCGATGCCCGTGCAGGGAGTTCTCACGTGCTTCAGGCACTTTTCGTGGGACATGAAGTTGCAGACTGTGAGAACAAGAGCTATGTCAGTGGCCCGGCCCTGCCGGGCAGCTACCTCCCACCCAGGAGGTGAGAGGCCCCAAGACCCAGGGCCAGCCCCCAGTCTTGCCCCACAGGGCCACAGCAGGGCACTAGCACTCTGCCACAGGGCCTGGGTGTCCATTGCAGAGGGTCCTGATGCAGTGACAGAAGTTCCTACGAGTGAGCTGTTGTGCTGCCCCAGCCCTGTCTCACTGGGCAGTGGAGAAGCCATCCCTGCCATCCCCATGATGTGAGGCCAGGTCACGCTGATGCAAGATCCCCACGTTCCCTACCCACATCCACAGCCAGGACCCAGTGTTGTGGCCATCCTGGAAGACAGCAGGCCCAGGCTCCCCTGCACCTCTGCAGCTGGCCCTCTGCGAGGGGTGGGCTGCCCACAGCAGGCAGACTTCATAAGCTTCTGCATCTCCGTACACCTCCCAACAGCAGCTATGCCTGGGACACTCTTCCCACTCACCCCCAAAACTGCATCCACTCCTAACTGCCCCTGCCACCCTCTATGGGCTGTGCCTGATATCCTGAGCCACACCAGGCAGGTGGGACACCTGGCCAGGTGAGGATCCCACAGGCAGGAGTTGCCAGCAGGCAGACTGCCCTGAGCCTCCACAGGCGGTGTGCACTTAAACACTGGCTGGATGGAAGGCCAGCAGACACAGCACCCTGGTCCCGGGAGGCGGCATGTCCCTGGGCCTGAGCAGGAGCAAAGGCTCAGCAGCAGATGGATGGTCAGAAGTGGGGGCAGTCTGTGGTGGCACACTCGGCGCAAAGAGAGGGCAGAGGGGCAAGGAGTCTGAGCTGGGCCCCAAGGTCAGGAAAGGTGGACAAGGCCACAGGGCAAGGGGCTAAACTGCCCAGAGTTAACCTGCCTGTGGGGGCCTCAGACAGCCCCATTCTTAGACAGGCATCCCCCAGAAGGCAAGCTGGCACCCCCAACCTGTGGACCTTCACATCCCAGCCTTAGAAGGGACCAGGCAGAAGTTCCTCCATGGACTGCTCCAGAGAAAACTTGTGAAAGTTGGGAGGGGCTGCTAAGGAGGGAGATGGAGGAACGGCCACACAGCCCTCCAGCCTACCCCAGGGTCCCTGCTCACTCTCCTGGCAGTGGAGATGGTGCCTGACCCCGCATTCTGTGCCTTGGGAGGACACCTCCCCACGCTCCTTCCTGGTCCTATTTGCCCAGGTCATAACCTGACCTCCACAGATTCTACCCAGGAAGGGCCTCTCCATCACCTCCCACACAACAGGCCAGCCCCTCAATGAGCTGCTCTGCCTAAGACTAGGCTGAAGGTTCCTGAGCCCCTTCAACCTAGAACCCACCTGCAAGGGGCCCTGTTATGAAGGGGACTAAGAGTCTAGCCTTAGACTTCAGCTCCTGCCTCATATCTCTCACCACTACAGGGATCCTGGGTCTAGCCTCAAACTACAGTTTCACCTTTGTCACCTTTCACCTTCACAGGGATTAGCCTCAGACCTGGAGCTCTGCTTCTGGGCCTTTCACTGTGCAGTGAATCCTGTGGTCTAGCCCCTACCTGCATGCAGCTGTGTTCCACCTCTCACCTGTGTGTGGGGTCTGGGATCTAGCCTGACTTGGCCTGCACACGCACACCCTCCACAGCGGAGCACTGAGAGCACTGCAGTCTCTGATCTGACATAAAAGCCACGGTGACCACCCCTATGCCAGCTGGTCAGCCCTGGGAGTCAGGACCACCACACCATTTTCACTGACAGAGGACATGCCTGTGTGAGTCTCTGGCCTGAGCGGTTCCACCCTAGAGCAAAGGCCTATCTCCCTGAGCAGGGCAGAGGTTCCTCAGCCAGTCCCACCTCCAGCCCCTGACCAGGACACAGGAAGTGCCAAAGGTCCATGTTCCACATAGGCTGGTCTGAGGGCCTGCCTGGTAACATAAGGAAGGACCAGGGCCTGCCTGGTAACATAAGGAAGGACCAGAAGAGGCCCGGCCTGGAAGCATCCTTGAGGCAGAGGGAGAGCTGCCTGGTCTGGCTTGGCAGCTGGGTGGGAGCCGTGCTGGGACATGCCACACCTGGAAGGAGGCCCAACCGGGCTCTCCACCCAGTAGAGTCTGAGCAGCGCCAGCACTCAGTCCTGGGCAGCAGCATGCACTCACGAAGAGAATGACCAGCATCCGCGCCCCGGCCAGCCGGCTTGCCCATCCCTGCTGCCCAGTCGCTGAGATGCAGTCAGAACTGGGAAGCCAGAGGGGTCCGGCCTACCTCAGGGCAGCTGGCTCCACCCCGGGCCCTGCAACTGCCCCCAACCCAACCCCAGGGCCAAACCGTGGTGACACTCCCCCACCCCAAAAGGGAGCCCAGGAACCCGCGGCAGGAGGGGAAGGGGTGAGCGGCTGAGGCTCCCGCGCCGCTCTCCTCGGGGCAAGGCCCGCTAGGGCCCGCGGCGCTCGGGAGGCGGCCCCGGCCGGCGGCGCGCTCTCACCGTCGCACTGGAAGCCGGCCAGCCCCCAGACAAAGTCGGAGCAGAGGTGGCAGAAGGTGGGCTTGGTGAGCGTCACCTTCCGGAAGCTGTGGCCCGGAGCGGCGGGGCCGGGGGCTCTGCCGCCAGCCCGCTCTGGCCCCGGCCCCGGGCGCGCGCGGCCTCGGGTGCCCAGCACAGGGCTGCTGGCCGGGCTGCCGGGGCTCCCGGAGCCGCCGCCCGGCCAGGCGCGTCTCCCGGGCTCGGTCGCCGCCGCCATCCCGGCCGGAGCAGCCCGAGCCCCGACCGGCGGACGGGTGCAGGCGGGGTCCGCGCCGGGTCCGCGATGTAAGACTGGCACCTCTCTCCGCCCGCGCCGGCTTCCGACTGCGCTGGCCACTGCGCAGGCGCGGGGCGGGGCCTGCGGTGCTGGGGCGGAGCCTGAGGGAACTGGGGCGGGGACAGCGAGAAGGGGCGGGGGGACAGCTTATGGGCGGGATCTGTATGCGGAGGGGCGGGGCCTATGCGCGGAGGGGCGGGGCCTGTCGTGGAGAGGCGGGGCGTGGCTGGCAGAGCCCTGGTTCAGGCCCAGCCGGCTAGCGAACTGGGTAAGGGACGTGATCGGCTCGGTCTCTTCCTGACCCTCTGCTACCATTTGGCAGGCCCCAGCCGGGACTGCATTTCCCCGCACACGGCCTCGCGACACGGGACAGGAGGCCTTTGCAACTGCGGTTCCCATGCCCGTGGCTGTGCTGATCAACACCTCCGACGCAGCACACTGATCCCAGCTAGAGGCAGTCACTGTCTGGCGCTCCCGGGCGGCTTCCGGGGCCCAGACTGTGCCTTTCCGCCCCGGTTCACTAAGAACCCGACAAAGGGCAGGAGAGCAGTGAGGGCTCCAGGGCCGGGACCCTGCTGCCGCTACAATGTCCCTGGAAGCGGGGTTTGTGCTGACCTGCCCTGATGCACTCCTGGTCACTGTCCCACGGATGGGTCCATGCACAAGAACCACCCTTGCCCCTGGGAAGACCCGTCCCATCGCACTCCCAGTTCTGTAATCCATGGAACTGGTCCCTCAGTGCAGGGGCAACGCCAGCATGCACAACTTTGTCCTGTCTTGTCAGGGTGTTGCTGCCCACATCTGGGGGCCGTGTCCATACTGGTCACCCTACTTCGTTTGCCAGCGGGGGGAACCTGCACCTGTGGGCCTGACGCTGTTTGGAGTTGGGGAGGCCTCCTGGTGTATCCCAGCCAAGGCGCTCCCGGGGAACCCACCTGGCAGGACAGCTAGGTGCCTCCAGCCAAGCCACCACCAGGGCAGAGCAGGAACCTGCAGGGCCAGAGCAACAGGACAATCCCAGGGGAAGAGTTGAACAAGAAGGGGCCCATCAGGAGAGGACAGCGTCTCCAGGCAGGGCTCCCGCAGAGGAAATGCCTGGGAATATGCTAGAACTTGTGAATGGGAGACAGGAAGTTTGTCCTTAATTTCAGAGACCAGTCTAAAAAGAACAGGCCCTTGAGAAGCTGGGAGGGGAGACTTGGTCCTCCATGCCTGCAAGGCAGGTCCACTTGTGCTTCAGCTGAGGGCAGAACCCTGGGTAAGCCCAGGATACCGGGGATGCAGCTGGCCGTCCTGGAGCTGCTTCTGGGGCAGACTGACCACAAACTGAAGAGTAAACTAGCCAGGAAATGCAACTGGCTATGGATGAAGGAACCAAAACTGAGTGCCAAGGAGGCCTGGGGAACAGCATCTGGGCAGGAGGAACAGCCAGTGCAGAGGCCCTGCTGGAGAGTCAAGGGAAGGCACCCCACCTCTGAGGAATCCATCTGCCTGCACCTAGAGAGCAGCAGAGTGCTGCCCTCAGCCAACAGCCCTCCCTTTTCCCTGCCCACTCCAGCCAGCCTGCTGTGAGGGTCTGGTTTCCACTCCTCCTCTCTCCTTTCTCCTCAGCATACCCTTCTGGCTTCAGCCAGATCATGCCCTGGACCTGCCTCTGTCCAGGCCCACCTGCTTCTTGCTCTGGGAGGGCTTTGATCCAGCCCTAGAGCCTGGAAGAGGCAGAGGTTCACCGAGACCCACACCCACAGCCCACGCTGTGGTGACACCTAAAGGACAGCAGTGTTCCCTGCTGACACTCTCTGCATGTAGGGGAAATAGAGTGCGTCTGACTGCTTCTGCCAGAACTTTGTTTCCTGATGCAGCACATTAACTAAAGGAGCCAGCATTTCCCTCATACCCTCCCACAAGCTTCTCAGAACATCTTCCGGAGCAATTAGCAGCTTACCACGGAAGGTGTCTTAAAACCTAAAACCTCTGCAAAAGGCTGAGACCAAACAGCACCCGCCAGATGGGGACTGTGTGCTTCAGCATCTTCAGCAGCTCTTGGGATGATGTCTTGTGCAGGCCCCTCCAGGTTCTTGACCCCCACTAGTCTGTGTGTGGTCTCTCCCATGGCCTCCCTCACTGTCTTAGATCTGGCCCCAGAACAGAATGCATGGGCAAGGTGGGTTAATCAGCGCGACTTTATTTCCCTGGGCTTTGGAGACTGGAAGTCCAGTATCAGGGTGCTGGCATGGTCAAGTTCTGGAGAGATTCCACTTCCCTCCCCTCTCCCCAAGGGAGCCACCGGGCACCATCATGGTAAAATTGTTCATAGGTTGGAGTCCAATCCTTCGCACCTTGGAATGTGACCTCAGTTGAAGACCAGGACTTTACAGAGATGATCAAGTTAAAGCAAGGTCATTACAGTAGGCCCTTGTCCCCACGCCTGGTGTCCTCGCAGAAGGGGAGCTTAGACAGATTCACGGGCAGGGAGAACATCCTGTGGAGATGACGGCAGAGGTCGGGGTGCTGGTTCTACAAGCCAAGGAGCCCCAGGGATGCTGGAACCGCCAGGAGCTGCAGAGGGCCCGGGACAGAAGCTGCCTCGCAGCCTCAGAGGAGCCAGCCCCGGACACCCTGATGGGGATTTGCAGCCTGCAGGCAGTGAGACATTAAATTTTAAGCCTACCCCTCTATGGTACTTGTTATGGCATCCCTAGGACACTCAGACTTGTCATCTGTGCTGGCCTGTGCCAAATGGCACAGAAACAGAACCGTGCGCGCGTGCTGTTTGGTGCTCAGCCTCTGTCTAATGTTCTGTCTGCACGCTCCAGGGTCAGCCTGTTTAACTGCTGCTCTCCCTCGCTGTCCCCTGGCAGGAGCGGTGTATATTCCAGTTCATTTGTTCTGTTGTCAGTGGGTCTGGGGTGTCAGCAGAACTTGGCTGTTATGAATGGGCTTTGTGAGCATTCTCCTCTGTCTGGGTACCACATGCTCCAAGATCCACACGGTGGACTCGCACGAGTCTAGGACATGCTGTGTTCCCTTAGGAGACAATGCCAAGCCCTGTCCCACAGTAGGTCCTGCCTCCGTGGGCCTGCAGGAGACTTCCCGCCTGCTCACTTCCTGGGCCCACGCTCTCATTCTGGTGCAGGGAATCTCCCTTTGGCTTCCACTCCCTCTCCTGCAAGGAGGCTCCTGCTGCCAGGGCTGCCTGCCGTCTGCAGCTCTCAGAGGCTGTCACTCGTCCTGGCCTTTTTCCTACAGTTTCCTGTTCCGGTTGACTTGTAGTTCTGGACGTAGTCTGGACATGGCTCTCTTGTCGGTGGCAGTCAGTGCTCATTTCCTGTGGTAGTTCTGCTCCCCACTGAGCTGACTAGGGCAGGCTGTGCCACCTCCCTGGTCACAGACCCCACCAGCCTGGTCACAGCTCTGGCACCCGAGTGGCACACCCTCGTCTCCTGCATGATTCTGCTTAAGCGCACCTCGTTCAGTGTGTATCCACAGTCGATTCCTTGAACTCCCAGCGACTCAGGCCTGACAGGAGCTCTCCTGACACTTGTCTTTCCTTGGGAGGACAAATCACAACCATCTCCTGCTAGGGAACATGAGGCGGCACCAGCACTGTACTGGACCATTTCTGTTACCAACTGAAGCTCAATTTTGCAGAAAACATGGCACTAAAAGGCAGCAGAAAGGCCAGCCCAGGGGTGCACACCTGTGATCTTAGTGGCTGGGGGAGGCTGAGGCAGGAGGATCATGAATTCAAAGCCAGCCTCAGGATTTAACAAGGCCCTAAGCAATTTAGGGAGACCCTGTCTCTAAATAAAATACAAAAAAGGGCTGGGGATGTGGCTCAGTGGTTACATGCCCTGGGTTCTTGTACCAAAATAAAATAAAGTAAGAGGAAGACAGCAGAAAGGACACGTCTTCACAGCTTGAGCTGAGCAAGCAGCGAGCTCCGGCAGGAGCGGCAGGTCAGTGGCTCAGATCTTTCTCTGCTCTGAGCATGTCCTCTGGTGACTGGGAAGCACAGTGAGTATTGATTTGGGGATCACAGACAAATTTAGCAGGTGGATGAATTTGCAGGTCCAGCTTCTGTGAGCAGGGCTCAGCTGTGTGCGCCACACAGGCCACTCCTCTGTCAGGGCAGTCCTGCCAGCTCTGGGGCTGGAGGGCCTCCTACCCGCCTGCAGAGGTGGCTTCTGATGAGGCAGGTTCTCACATGGTCTGAGGTCACCATGAGCTCCCGTCTGACCTCTCAGAGCCAGCTGGATGGACTCGGGTGCTGTGGGGCTGGGTCCCCGCTGCGACCCAGCCGTCCCGTGGCCCACCTGCTGCACTAGAGGCAGCGACTGGTGGACGACGGTGGGAGCCCGTCCAGGTGTGGGTCTGAGGCAGAGGGGCTCTCCTCGAGGAAAAGTGCAAAGAAATCATGGTGAAATCATGCACGCATCTATTCAGAGGAAGAGAACACGTCACGATGCATCAGACATTTGCATTTGTTTCTGGTACTGAGGATGGACACAGAGTGCTCCACCACTGAGCGCACCCAGCGCCAGAGCCCAGCCCAGGGAGCCTGCAGAGTCCTGAGGCCATGGCCGGAGGCTTCCTGTGAGGTGATCCCACTGTGGACGTGGGATCTTCGCTGGCGCCTTGCCGGCTTCACCCTGTGCTGGCTTCACCGAGGGCGGTGCACATGCTCCTTCAGCGTGGGAGCCGCAGGATCGGCTCCCGCAGAGGCAGACACCTGTCCCTGTCTGCTCCCAGAGCTGGGCCCGGCCGGCCTCCACCTTCAATCCCAGCACCAGCCTGCACCCTGGGATGTGATCCCAGGGGTGCTAAGCAGGGTGTCCAGGCACACAAGCTGCCTAAAAGCCCTGCAGCTCACATTCCCAAGGGCAGGTACGCCGTACGCCACACCTCGCATTGGCCAGGGCAGGAGGGAAGGAGGCCCATGGCCTGTACCATGGTTTCCCAGGAAGAAGTGGGTGAGGCAGGGTAGGTGCACTGAGTGAAGCAGAGACTTCACTGGGCCTGACTGTGGGCAGTTCTCTGTGCACCTGACTTGTGGTGCCCAGGGAGGGAGTCTGCTTGGTGTGAGGGTCTGGTAAGGAGCCTCCGTGGCTCCAGACTGGTCAGTCTGGGTGCCAAAGGGGAGTTGAGTTGCTGAGTAGGAATTAGCCAAGCCTGGGAGTGGGCAAGGGCTATCTAGGAGCAAGGCCTTGAAGGCCAGAGCAGCAACAGCACAGGAAAAGGGCACGCAGCAAATGCAAGCAGGACCGCCGGGGAGACTTGCCTGTGCGAGTCAGATTCTGGGCAGGAAGAAAGAGGAAAGGCACTGAAGAGGCCCCAGGGCGGCCATGGCCTCCGACCGGCTCCTGTGCAGCCAGGGCAGGAGCCAAGCTCCCCAGGCTGAGCTAAGGGCCCAAGCAGAGAGAGCAGGCCGAGTGGGAAGAAGAGGAAACAGGTCCCAGGAGCACACAGCCCGGGCCCACCGGCACTGTGGCCAGGAAGCTCGAGTGCCTCCTGTGGCCACTGCAGCTTCAGGCTGTGGCCCACCTGTCAGGGCCCCTGCCAGCTTCCAGCCGAGTCAGACCCACGAACCCACTGGCCGACAGCCATCGGAGCTGCTCTCCTGGCCACACTCGCTTGGCCATAGCCGCCCCGCCTGAGGGGGAGAGGACACACTTTCCCAGGCCCTGACCAGAACGGCTGTCCCTGCCACACAACCCTTACAGGAGCCAGACTCACGCCTTTCCAGGGAAAAATGTCTCAGGACACCCAGGACGTCCCTGAGAGACTCGCTCGGGCCCTTCCCTCTCAGAGGCCCCAGCCCCACCCCTTTGTCCCCTGTGGGTCCCGCTGGTAGCCCAGGCCTTGTTCCCACCTTTACTCTCGGTGCCCCCTGGAGACCTCAGAGCCGCACTGTGGCAGCCCTGGCGCCTTCCCACCCCCTAGGCCCTGGGCCAGGCTCCTGGTGCAGGACTGCCCCCCGAGTCCTGTGGTGAACCCTCAGAATCCACTGTGGGGCCGCCCTGTCCAGCCCCTGCGCTCCACGAGGGCCAACTCAGGGCAGTCGCCGTGGAGAGGGGGCTGTCGCTGGCAAGGGGCCATCTTCACCTGTGTTAGGAACTGCAGGGCCACAGACGGCGTCCCCTGGGGTGGAGAACACAGAGACCTCTGCCTGACAAATACCCCAAACAGAACCCACACGACCGTCTCTACGCGCCTCAGGGTGGCAGCGCAGGACCTTGCCAGGACTCACCTCTCCCCTTCCCTGAGGCCCATCACTGCTGAGCCTGCTGAGCCGGGTCGGTCAGCCCAGCCGCACACCTCAGGAGAGTCCTCGACGGCTGTCCAGCGCCTCCCGAGGCCGCCCCTTCTGAGCACATGGGATGCTCCAGCCTAACCTCCCATCTTGAGATGGCGGCCGACGCACGCACCGCGCCCCACCATGCAGGCCACAGCCCAGGCCCAGCACGCGTGCCCTCAGGAGTTGGCCCATCCCTGCCCACAACTGTTGGCATCGCACCTCTCCTCTCCAGGTGACACCTCTGGGCCATGAGACGCACACGGGGTTCGCCGGGGACCGTCGGACGTGCCCTCCTCTGCACACCCCTCAGCGGCCGCCCTGAGCTGATGGGTATGTCCTCTGCGGGAAGGGTGCTGCTTGACGTCTCCTTACCTGGAGTCCGTGGCAACAGGCCTTGGAGCTTCTCTAAAATGCTTCTGTTCAACGTTTTGGGGGTACTGAGCATTGAACCAGGTGCACTGTAGTTGAGTCTGGCGGGGCTCCCCAGGAGCAGGACGCAGGTGCGGACACCCCCCTGCGTGGAGCATGGTTCTGCTGGCTGTCGATTTCCGCTCACGTGTGCCTCCTCTGGGTGGCGGGAGTCTTCTCCTGCTTCCTGCTGGTCAGTCTTCTGCTGAGAGGCCAGAGTTCCTCCGCTGGGGCCCTGAGGGTGGAAGGTCACTTTCCTTCTGGCAGCTTCTGACATCCCCTTCGCTTTGCCCTCGGCTCCTACGTCACCGATGGAAACCTGCTCGGCCTGTCTCTCCTCCTGGGCCTCGCGGCACCCCCAGCTGTGGCCGGGACGTCCATGGTGAGTCCTGGCCGGGGCTCATTCCTCGCTGCTGGACGTGCCCAGCGCTGCTTCTGCTGCCCACCTCCTGTTGGCAGGAGGAAATCCATGTTATATCTTCTCCTGTGCTTGTTCCACAGCTCCCGCTATTTTTCTGATTCAGGATGAATTTTACCTGTCATTGTCCTCCACTTCTTCCTCTTTTTAAGTCTAAACTGTGGTTAAACCAGGCCATTATAATTTTGACCACTTTATTGAGAAATGACTTTCATTCAGTAAAACTGACCAATTTAAATTGTGTGATACAAGTTTTGAGTAAGTTTTCTTGGGTATCTGTGTGTTTTTTTTTTTTTTTTTTT
>JAJEJO010000579.1:298838-330056 GCA_020662805.1 Glaucomys volans | reverse complement strand
CGTTCACCACGGAGAAGTCCAAATTTGAGACTCTTTATTAAGCCACCAGCTGACTGTCCCACACAATGCCCCAAGAATGGCCATTGGGAGAACAGCCCCGACCACAGGGTTACAGGGGTTCTTACACCAAAAATCACCTCAATCACAAGTGTCTGTTGCTATGGTTCAAAATGACAAACTTACGTCATGAAATCATCAGCAGAGGGGGCAGTGGGTCAAATGACCCTTACCTAGGTACAAACTGAAGAATGGTGACTCATGGTTACTAACATAGGAATCAAAGAGAACAATTTTTCATCACATAAGAATCGCCATTTTGCATTGTTAAACGCGTCATGCTAAGTGACTGATGGTGGATGCAGAGGTGGGGTGCTCCCATGGGAGAAGCTCGTTTCCTACATACCATGGAGTCTCAGAGCAGAATGGAGTCTGTTCAGTCATTGCCCATGTAGCCTGGCCTGTGACATTTCCATGGAGCCAAATCTGTCAGCCCAACACACCAGGTCCACTGATTTTGATGCATTTGCTCTTTTCTTTTGATGCATCTTGCTTTTTTTTTGTCCTTTTAAACCCAGGAGTGCTTAACCACTGAGCCACATCCCCAGCCCTTTTAAAAATATATTGTATTTAGAGACAGGGTCTTGCTGAGTTGCCAAGACTGGCTTTCATCTCAAGATCCTCCCGCCTCAGTCTCCCGAGCCCCTGGGATGGCAGGCATGCGCTGTCGTCCCAGCTGTCTCACTCTCTTTACATGTGACAACATCACTGTTTTCTGTTTGGTTTTCAGAGCCATTTTGGATACAGTCATAATGACCCTTCACCTTTAAATACTTCAGCATGATCTCAGAAGCACTGGAGCAGTTCGTCCAAGGCCCTGACCAGAACCTTCCAGGTCCTTCCCGCACGTGGAGCTTCATTCCAGAGCTCTCGCAGCGCTCGCTCCCCAGGGGCCAACTCCAGGGACGCCCTGTGAGGCCACCCTCACCTCGTAGGGACCTGGCCCAGCCTGCACCTCGAGAACTCAGCGTGATCCACAGACCTTCCTGGCAGCTGGTGGGGCTGGCGGGCCATCTTGATCCACTCAGGGCTGGAGGCAGTTCAGGGTGAAGTCCAGTTCCTGCCTCCAATTCTGTTCTGTCGGCCTTCGCTTTAGGGTGTGACCCTGTGCCTCAACTCTGGCTTCTGTCCTGTGGTCCCTGTGAGGCTGCAGAAGTTCCATGAAGCTTCTCCAGGTGCCTGCATGACGGGAGCCCTGGAGCCCAGCTGCAATCAGTGGCCTGGCCGGGCCCGGCCGCGCTGGACCAAGCGTCATCGCTCCCCGAGCCGACATCTGCGAATCCCCATGCGGCGCTCAGAAGATCCTCCAAACTACCCACTTCCTGCTGCTCCCCCTGCACTTCAGTTTTGGTTTTGGTATGCATTTCGATTCCTTGTACACAAATGGAGCACAGCTTTTCATTTCTCTGGTTGTACACGATGCACAAACCATCTGTGCAAGCATACTTGTGGCTAGGGTGACACCGTGGGTCTCATTCCACCATCCTCCCACCCCTCGCCCCCACTTGGGTTTAACCTGGATTCCTGCCTACTACCTCGCTTCTTTGATGCTTGTAAGTTTGGTTTTTTTTGTTTTTTGGGGTTTTTTTTTTTGGAACCAGGGATTGAACTCAGGGATACTTGGCCACTGAGCCACATCCCAGCCCTATTTTGTATTTTATTTAGAGACAGGGTCTCACTGAGTTGCTTAGGGCCTCACTATGTTGCTGAGGCTGGCTTTGAACTCGGGATCCTCCTGACTCAGCCTCCCAAGCCGCTCCGATTACAGGCGTGCGCCACCACGCCCGACTGTAAGTTTGTTTTAAAATGTTTCACATGGGGCTGGGGATATAGCTCAGTTGGTAGAGTGCTTGCCTTGCATGCACAAGGCCCTGGCTTCAATCCCCAGCACCAAAAAAAAAAAAAAAAAAAAGTTTCACATGCAGGTTAGCTGCTCTCTGGGGTGTTCAGATGGAGCAGGCTTGCCTGCTGCTCCTCGAGAACACTTCCTAGTGGTCAGTTTCTCCTTGGCTTTCCTCCTCTTTCACGTCTTCCAGGTTTTAAAATTTAAGGGGTTTTTAAAAATCTTTTTGTATTTTATTTTCCTTCCTTGATGTTTTGGAATTTATACATTGTTTCTCTTTTAAAAGATTAGTCAGGGCATCTTCCCTTGCCATTTCAGAAAAGCGGATCAGTGTTAAAAGTGTTTAACCTCCTTCTGCCGAATAAAAAGTCCCCAGAACTTTACCTGCAGTATCCCTCCTTCCAACTCACAGGCTGCTGCCGTCTGGGCATTCGGGGTCATTCATGCCTCGGAAGTCCAGCTGAGGCAGGAGGAGCACGAGTTCAAAGCAAGTCTCAGTAACTTGCTGAACTGCTAAGCAACTCAGTGAGACCCTGACTCTAAATAAAATACAAAATAGATCTGGGGATGTGACTCAGTGGTTGAGTGACCCTGGGTTCAATCCCCAGTACCAAAAAGTAAAATAAAATAAATCCCCTCGGTGCCGGCATCTTGGGGAGATTGTCAGTGTTCTTCCATCTGCAAGTATATTGATTTAGCCCCCCATTAGTCTGTTTTATGTTACTACAATGAAACACCCGAGGCTGGGTAGCTTTATAAAGAGACTTATTTAGCTCCCAGACGTGGAGGCTGTGCAGCACCTTGACACTGGCTCTGGTGCAAGCCGCCTGGCGATGGCAGAGGTGCATGGGGATGAGAGAGCACGTCTCAAAGCAGGAAGCCAGAGAGATCGGGTCCCACAATCCCTGGGGAGGCCAGCACTCCAGCAACTGGGACCCACCCTGCAAGGTCCCACCTCCCTGTGTGGCCACATGAGGTCAGACTCCCAGCTCCTGAACCTCGGTGGGGTGGGGGTGGAGGAGCTGCCTCCGCCAAGGCACCCGCCCCGTGAGGTCATGTGGCCATTTTCCTCACCACGATGCAGCCTGTCCCGTCTTCCTGCTTCCACTGCCCCGTGGCCTGCTCTGCTGTTAGTCAACGGCCCTTCCTCTGGGAGTGATCGAAACTTTTCTTCAGGTCACTCTTAAAATCTTGCTGTGATTTTTAAATACATTTTTAGTTGTAGATGTACACGATGCCTTTATCTATTTTTACGTGGTGCTGAGGATCGAACCCAGTGCCTCACATGTGCTAGGCAAGTGCTCTACCACTGAGCCACGACCCAGCCCTTGCAGTGCTCTTTTTCGGCTGCCAGTTCTGCTACGATATGTCCAGGTGAGATTCACTTTTTATTGGTTCTGCTTTCTGCTCCATAGGTCTGACTGTGCATGAGTTACTGCTTAGCTTTTTTCCACCCCTCCCAGTACTAGGGATTGAACCCAGGGCTGCTCTATCATTGAGCCCAGTCCTTTTAATTTTTTCATTTTGAGACAGGATCTTGCTAAGTTGCTGAGGCTGGCCTGGAACTTTCAATCTTGTCTCAGCTTCCCAAGTGGCTAGGATTACAGGTCTGTGTGGGTGCCCAGCTCTACCTCCCATCTGCCAGGACTCTGGCAGGATACCTCTCACATCCCTGCCACCTTCTTGGTGCTTCTCTGCCTCTAGGTAAGCTCTTCACACCTGTCCCCCGCCCAGGCCTGTCTCAGCTGTGTACTCCACTCTAGGACAGGAACGGGCTTCATCCCACAAGGCTCCCCCTTCCTGACACCTGCTGTCCTGTCCTTCTGTCCATCAACCTTCTCTTTACAGCTGTGCTGACGACCCAAGAATTAAAACCACCTTCCAGAAGAACTGGTGACCTTGGCTGGCTCCAGCGATGGGCTTCTGCTGTCTGGCGAGGGGGCACAGGCAAGGGGCTTTGCACCCTGTTGTGAAATTTGATCATTGGCTACCCGATGCCATGTTCTACCGGCTGCGCCCAAAATCCAGACTGTAAACTTTACACACCTCTGATCCTACCTCACCAGGACATCCCGGCTGGGCATCAGCTGTCCATTACAAGTGGCCACCTGACTCCCTAGAGAAGGCACAGCCTCTGGCCACACCTGTTCCTCTTACATCGGCCCCTTTTCAGGAAACGCACCCGGGGCACTCGCCACAGCTCTTGGAGCCCTTCTGAGTCCTTCTTGCTCCCGCCTCCAATCCATCAGGCTTCGCAGTGGGCCTTTCAGTTAGCCCGCAATGACAGCGCGCGCAGGCCGGGACCTGCCCGTAGGACCCAGCCGGCCCTTAGGCCACCGGCCGAGCGTTACCCAGACGTAACCACTGGGGCCAGCGCTCTCGCAAGGCCTTTCCGCGTCCAGTCCCCCGCCCTCGTAGTCACGCGGGGTCGCAATGCGGGTTCCGCGGCACACGGGGGACCTGCGCAGCCCGCCAGGAAGAGCCGCCTCCAGCCGCCGCCCCGCCCGGCCCCTCGGCCCCGCCCTCGGCCCCCGCCGCGGCGGTCACGTGGGCGCCACCCGCGGGCGGAAGGGCCAGCCAGACCCACGGGTCCTGCAAGCGGGGAGCGGCCGGCGCCTGCGGCCATGCGCCCCCTGCGTCCCCGCGCCGCCGGGCTCGCGCTCCTGGCCGCGCTCCTGGCCGCCGCCCTGGCCGAGGCCCCGCACCTGGTGCGCGTGGACGCGGCCCGCGCGCTGCGGCCCCTGCGGCATTTCTGGAAGAGCACCGGCTTCTGGTGAGCGACCTCGCGGGGGAAGCCGAGGCCGGAGGCCGCGCGCTCACTCGCACTCGCGATGTTCCCAAAGCCCTCCTTGACCTGGGGCCCCTCGTCGCATCTGGGGACACCCTCGGGTTCGCTGCCCTGCACATTGTGGGCGCTCAAGATCGAGGACCAAAGTCCCTCCTCTGTGGCTCAGGAGGGGAGTCTTCCCTCCTTTCCCCTCCTCTCCGAGTTTGAGGTGTTGGGGGTTTACTGAGTGGGTGCCCCCGTGCTGGAGATCTGGGGTCAGCCCTGAACTTTCCCCGTGGCCCCCGAGTCTGGAGAGCCCCGGTGGGTACTTAGGCTCTGGGCTCAGGAGGCCCTCTTCCTCCTCTATTCTTGACTCCCCAAAAGGGCAGTGCAGGGGTGTTGGAGCTGACCCCCATCTATCGTGTCACCAGCATCCTCCGTGGGGAGCTGAGACCCTTCCCTGACAGGGCAAGTGTCCTGTGGGAGCTCCCACCCAGGAGGACAAGACTGCAGGGCATTCCTGGTACAGGGGTCATTTTATTACTCACTGGTGGGCACCCTAGAGTGCACCTGGGCAGTCAGCTGCCAGATGTGTAGAGGCTGCTCCCTAGGATGAACACAGCACTCCCTGTCCTGTCCCCAGCCCCCCACTGCCACATGACCAGGCTGCCCAGTATGACCTGAGCTGGGACCAGCAACTCAACCTGGCCTATGTGGGCGCTGTCCCTCACGGTGGCATCAAGCAAGTCCGGACACACTGGCTGTTGGACCTCATCACTGCCAGGTGGGTGATGCTGGGGCAGGCGTCCTGGGGCCGCTGGCCGAGCCCACCTTACAGAAGCACAGAGGAGGCACCTGGTCTTGCGGGCCAGCTGAGAACGGCGTAGGGCTGGGGTGGGAGGGAGCATCATGGCGCAGCGCTGGGGCTGCTCTGAAGGCACATTGCCCTGAAGAGGCATCCCTGTCTGGTCCTCCCCGGGGAAGGCAGCAGGGCGGAAGCCCAGGGGTCACTGTGTGCCCAGAGGCTCAGGGTCCCTGGAAGGGGCACAGCTGGCTTCGCCCTGGAGGTCACCTTGAAGGTTAGTGTCTTGCTGCATCTGCTGCACCTGTCTGTGTGCGAGGACAGGTGCTCCAGTCTGTGTAGCTGCTGGCAGAGCCACATGGGGACACTGCCCTTGAGAGCCAAGGTTGCTCACCCACCTTATCCCTGACACTGGACCAGCTGCCCTGGAGCAGGCCTGCCATACAAGGCCTGGCCAGAGGTGAGCACCAGGTATGAGAGCACTTGGGTGTGGTGGCCTTCCAGAATCAGGCCCTGGGGCCCTGGTCCCCTTGGCTCAGCTCCTCCTGTGAGGCAGGGGCTGGGTAGGCCCAGGGATAGGGTGTCCTTTTGACATCTTGGAGGCCACATAATTTCCTGGCCTCTAGCCAGGAAATTTGAAGCCCTGTGAGGCTTCAAATAAGACAGTGACACAGTGTCAGCCCAGGCGTGGTCTTTCCGTCTGGGCCGAGGGGCCATGTGTGGCTCTGGCACCAGGGGGGCACGTGTTTGGGGTGGAGCTTCTGGGGTTCTCATGTGCATTCGAGAGTGCTGACCCTCCCTTTCCAGGTGAGGTTCCCTGGCTTCTCCGTGGCAGAGCTGGCCCAAGGTCTCATCCTCGGGTGGCTCCAGCTCTCGACCAGCTCCTGGAGAAGGAGCTCAGTTGGCTCTTGGGTGTCTCCCTTGGGCTTATGGGAGGGAGTGGATGCGGGCAGTGCCTGGCCCTGCTAGAGGGCAGAGTCAGCACCCATGAGCTCCCCACGGTGGGCGTGGGCGGCCTCCACCGCACTGTGCACGCTGGGGAACAGCTGCTCATCCTCGGGACCCTGGTCCTCGCCAAGGAAGCCCCCTCTCCTCAGAGCGTCCCTCACCGAGGGGCTGCAGCAGGCCAGGAGCAGGGCGACACCTAGGGCCTGGTAGTCACGGCGCAGATCCTGCAGCGTGGCCATGCCCGCCACGTCCAGGAACAGCAGTGGGGCACAGTCGATGACCACCGTGTGGAAGCCAGCTGCTGTGGGCACCAGCCTGACCCTGCTGCTCCCTGGGCCCAGGTCCTTGCCGGGGACTGGCTCTCCCTCCCCAACCCCCACCCCTGAGCCTGGCTCCCTCCTCGTGGCGGCCGAGCGCCCTGCATCCAGCCCTGTGAGGCTGTAGAGTGACCGCAGGAAGAAGTCCTTGTTGGCGTAGTAGAGTGGCCCTGCGAAGCGGAACACCCGTACCCCCGGCTGGGGCACAAGGCCCTCGAACTCCGAGGCGTCCTCGTAGAAGGCCGAGTCCCCGATGCGGGCCAGCAGGGCCGCCCGTGGGCGCTGTGTGCGGCCTGCCAGACTGAGCAGCGAGAGGAGCACTCCGGCCAGCAGCCCAGCCTCGGTGGAGACGAGCACGCAGGTGGCCGCAGTGGCCACCCACACCAGCGCATCCACAGGGCTTAGCCGCCACAGTCGTGGCAGGTCCCTCACCTTGCGCAGAGCTCCCCGCAGGCTGACCACGATGATGCAGGCCAGCACGCTCCGCTGCAGGTCCCAGAACAGCGGGGCCAGCACCAGCAGCACCAGCAGCACCACGGCAGCACTGACCACGCTGGAGAGCTGCGTCCGGCAGCCGGTGGCCGTCTTCACCAGGGTCTTGGAGAGCGCAGCGCTGGTGGCAAAGCAGTGGAAGAAGGCAGGCAGCACGTTGCAGCAGCCCACGGCCAGAAGCTCCTGGTTGGCACAGATGGAGTAGCCGTGGCTGCGGGCAAACATCTCCGCCAGCGAGATGGAGAAGGCCGAGCTCACGAGGGCCAGGGACACTGCGTCCAGAGCCACACGCTGCATCAGCCTGGGATCTGGAGCCTGCGGGGCCACAAAGCCAGTGGGGATGTCACCAGCTACACTGGAGCCAAAGCGCCTCTGGAACTGCCCAAAGTGGGAGACCAGGGTGGCCGCCACGATGACCAGCAGCTCCGTGGGCAGCGGCACCTTCAGGCGGTGCCGGCAGCGGTCTGAGAGTTCCTTAGCGGCCAGAAGCACCACCAGGCACACGGCGCTGGTGGCCACGTCACAGAGGTTGGCGTGCCCGAGGCTGCGCAGCAGGCTCAGCCAGGTGCTGACCACCATGCCCAGGCCCTGGTGCCGGGGCACGCGCACGCCCAGCATGTGCCGGAGCTGCGAGGTCAGGATTGTCACGGAGGCCCCCATGGCGAAGCCGTCGAGCAGGGGCTGTGAGAGGTAGGTGGACACGAAGCCCAGCCTGAGGATGCCCATGAGGACCTGTGGACAGAGTGCAGTCAGCATGGACGGCCGCTGGGAGGAGCCCTCGCTGCCCGAGGGACGTGATCGCAGCGCCACGCCTGACCTGCTTGATTCCAGAGGGGACCCTCGTGGCCCCTGTGACCCGCACAGGCTCACCAGCAGACCCCGGGACACACACGGTGCTGCGTGCCAGCCGGTGACAAGTTGCTCACTTCTCACCCTCTGCTGCCGGAGCCAGGCTCGTTCAGGAGCTGGGGCTCTGGCATCGGAGGGCAGCCCCTTTCTTCTGTGTTCTGCAGAGGCACGGCCCGCTCCCTCCTGGGCAGGTGAGGGCCACGGGAGGGACAGGGCACACAGCCTGGGCAGGAGCAAGTCGGGGTGGGGAGGCCACGGGAAGGACCCCCATCCAGGTTCCACCTGGAACACGAAGCCCAGGAGGCCTGGGGGCTGCAGCCCCACTGTCAGCCACAGCCACATGTGGCCCACTGCCCCACTCAAGCTATAGCTGGCCAGGTCAGCTGCCCATGCCCCTCCTGTCCCGCACCACAACCCTCAGGTCCTAGGCCTGGGTCATCCTGCATGCCCCACCTCTGCCCTGGCCTCGCTCTGCCCTCTATGAGGCCCTGGCCTCAAGCTGAGGAACCTCCTCTGGCCTGACTGCACCTCCCCATGGCACTCCCTGGTGCTGGGCAGCAAGCCCCTGTGCGGGAGCAGCCGAGCCTGCCAGCCCTGCCTTCCGTGCAACCACGAGAGCCGCTCCTCACCTGGTAGATCCCAGCCACCAGTGTGAGGGCAGTGGCAATACGGATGGCATGGCAGTCCCTCCCGCAGCTCTGTGGCCCCAGCACCAGCGAGGCGGTGGAGCTGTTGAGGGCACTGCTGTTGTCCTCAGGTCTCAGGCTGTCCTGGGAGGGGTCGAAGCCAGCCAGTTGGAGCTCACGGTCCACCACCTGCCCCACCATTAGGCACAGGAGGCTGAAGATGCCTACGTTGACATGGCGTGAGGTGCCCATGAGGAAGTAGATGAGGTTGGCAAAGAAGGACGTGTAGAGGCTGTAGATGGGCTGCAACCCGGCCAGCAGGGAGTAGGCAATGGCCTGTGGCACCAGGATGATGCCTATGACCAAGCCCGACATGACGTCGCCTGGCAGATCCTCCCGTGGACGGTACTCACGTAGCCAGCGCGTGGCAGGGATCAGGTGCTGCACCAGTGCCCGGGCTCGTGGCACACTGCAGGTGCAGCTCTGCCAAAGCCTGGCCTTCAGCGTCTCCAGCAGACCCTTGGGCGCGGGGGGCTGCCGTCGGACCAGCACCAGGCCCCTGCCCTGCTGCAGGGGCTCAGGGGACGCCTCCATCCCGTAGCACTTGGCACTGCAGCCAGCCTGCAAGGGAGAGCAGATGTGGTCAGGGCCTCAAGCCCCCTGGAGTCAGGAGCCAGGAGCCAGCACCCAGCAGGTGCTGCTGGCCTACCTGGGCAGGGGGCAGAGGCTGCCCTGCCAGCAGCAGGTCCCTGGGCGTGGGGGTGTGGGCCTCAGCCTCCCAGACCCTGTTTCTGGGGGAGACATGATCATGAGGCAACAGGCCATGTGCCCCTGGAAGCCGGATGAGCTCGCAAGTTGCCCATCCTGCCCAGGCTTGCCTGGCCTGCGGGTCCTGCCTAAAACCCACCCGAGAGCATCCCGAAGGTCCTTTCCAAGGGAGGGGGAGGGGTCTCCACCGGTGCACATATGCCTCAGGCCCAGGAGCTGCCCCATCTGCCTCCCTGACGCCATGCTGCAGTGAAGCGCCGCCGTCCGCGCCACCCACACCCAGACATTGCACCCTATAGGGGGCACCACAGAAAACTGGGGCGAAGGCCTCATGGATGCCGGGGACCCAGATCTTCGCCAGTCCCACCTGTCTCTCCCATGGCCCTCCCAGTGGCAGAGAAAGTGCTTCGAGGCACCTACCAGGCCAGCTGGGACGGAGTTGGGCACCTGGCATCCATCTCCCCTGCCCAGGCTTTCTGGGACATGGGCACCTTTACCTTAAGTGCCTGACCCTGCCCCACCCGCATGCCACTCTGCAAACAACCGGCCTGGCCATCCCTGCACCTCCTGGTTGTGGGGGGCGGTGCTTAGAGGCCACACTGACCACAGAGCGGCCTTGGGCCTGTCCTGCTTCAGGCTCCAAAGTACTTGTTTTCAAAATCCCCCTCATGGCAGCTTAACCAAGTGCTCTCTGGCTCTTGGAGCCCAGGACACCCTGGCACCTACATGGAGCTGTTGTTTACCGCTGGCCCTGGGCATAGGCACCCGCAGCATCTGGGGACAGCAGGGTGGTGATCCTAGCCTGGCAGGCTGCGTAACTCTCAGAAATAGTGAGAGCAGTGAGCCCCTCCTCCCAAGACCTCACGGCACAGGGGTCTCTGGCATCCTGATGCTCGTGCCCAGTCCTGGGGTCCAGGCAGGTAGAACCAGGACTGTAAATGGCACCTGTCTGATGCCCCAGCATCTCTCTGCTCCTGCCTATCTGTCCAGGGCCTCTGCTGGAGCAGGGTGGTCAGGTGCAGGGGCCATTCTTACCTGAGGGTGCCCACAGGCTTGGTGGCCGTGGGATATGCAGGGGCTGAGGCCTGCTGGCTGGCTGGCCCTCCGAGCCCTCTGGGACAGCAGGTCTGAGGCTGACCAGTGAGGAGCACTGTGTGCTGGGCTGCAGTTAAATTATTTACCCCACAGATAGCTGAGTCATGGGTTTCCCGGGCCGGTGTTACCTGAGTGCTAATCCAGTGAGCTAATCCTGAGAGTCCTACTGTAATCAGAGGCTCACACATAATTACAGTTGTGGGGGCCTCTGGTAACCCCCACCCTCCCGGGGCAGCCACCCTGCCAGGACGGACGGGACAGGAGCAGGATGCCCGGTGTTGGACCTGGCCAGAGGCAAGCACAGGCACTTCATTGGGGGTGGGGCGGCTAGGCCCATGTCCAATGCTGGATGTTCTCCATTCTGCCAGAGCCTGGCCTGGCCCATGAGGGAGCAGGGGGACACATAACATCTGACCGGGCACAGTGTGCCCATGTCCCCAGCCTCTGTCCCTGTGAGGAACGCAGAGCCAAGCTGCTGGTGTGCACACACACGTACTCGTGTGAACACACGCACACGTGTTGTGTGTGGCTGGGGACATCGAGACAGGTGTGCCTTCTTGCTCTTGCTGGCAGGGTCCCAGGGCGGCCCTGGACCCACCCAGAGTGTGACCATGGCAGGCATCTGGTCCCCATGCCCCGCGCCCTCTCCTCTGCAGCAGTGCGGGACCAACGGTGCCTGCTCTTCGGGCTGGTCTCAAGAGAAGTGGCCCTTAGAAGGAACTGAACCAGGGAGCTAGGGAGTGGCCCAGTGTGAAGGAGCTGAGGGGGGCTGTGGTTTCTGGGATGGTTCAGAACCTCAGGCCCCAGCTGGAAAGGAGTGGCCTTGTGGGGACGTCGTCATGTGTCAGGAGGCTTGGCTCCCTTCCAGGGGCTTCAGGGGCCCGAGTGCTCTCCCGTCCTTCAGGGGGGCCCCACAGGCTGTGGTAGCCTCCTTCAGTGGAACTGGAAGGTCCAGTTGGCCTAGAATGCCGTCCCTGGGCCCCAGCACAGCAGGTGGTCTGGCTCTGGCCTGGGCACAGTGAAGCCACCAGCTGTGCCTCTCTTTCCCCAGGGGAATTCGGATCGACAGGAATCTTTGCCAAACCAGCTGGAACCCTGGGTTCTATTCCCCCAGGACAGGAGACAGTGAGATAAGATATTGGGGTGGGGTGGGGTGGGGTGGGGAGCAGAGCCCCAGAGGGAGGCAGCCCGCAACCAGGGCCCACCTGGGAACTTCCCCCTGCAAGCCCTCCTGCTTCCTGCCGTGGGCCTGGCCAGGGAAGACCAGGAGCCCCATCTGGGGACAGAATGGGTGTGGAATATGGGGGGAGTGGCCAGAGACCAGGAAGAGGCCCCTAGTGTGAGATGAGGCCAGGCTGGACACCTCACCCTTGTCCTCATAGCCCCCCCCCACCCCCACCCTTCCTTCCCAAATCTGATTGCTGCTTCTGGAAGACCCTGCCCTGGACCCCACGATCTCCCCTGGCTCAGCTGGGCTTCTGCAGGGCTTATGCCACTTATTCTTCCTGGACCCCACTCCTGAGGGGCCCACTGTCTGCCCAGCGGTTGCAAGTTGTGGCTAACAGGAAGCTCTTCCTAATGGGCGTGGAGGGGTGATGAGAGCGTGCCTTCTGGGGCAGATAAGGAGCCCTCTGCTGTCTGGAAGGCAGCCACTAGGCTCGTGAAACCTCAGTGCGCAAGTTACCCACGGAGGAGCGGTTAGGAACTGATACCCAGGAGACCCCCAGGCTGAGTTGCCCTCCTGGGGTCTCCCTGGAGTTGGCAGGATGGATCCTGGTCCACAGAGCAAGGTGGACCTGCAGATAGGTGCTGTGCGGGGCAAGGTGGGGGTGGCACCTGGGCAGTGCAGAACCGTGTGGGGCAGCCCCTTACCCCTCTGGTCTGTGTGGCCGAGATCCGTCCTCTCGCCCTGCCCTGCCTGGTCTGGGTGTCTCCGCAGGTGAGATGCAGCTGTGGTCACCCACCTGGCGAGAGAGTTGTAGGACCTTTGGGACTTAGGCTCCCCCGGCCCCCAGCCGCGGGTTCTCTGTGCATTGAGGTGGGCCAGGCCCGCTCCCCACCCCAGTGCGCCCATCGAGCCGCGGGTTCCCTCACTCTCTGCGGGGCCCACTCCAGGCAGCGACTTGCGGTCTGGCGCCTTCGGCCCGACAGGACCCTGCTCCCGTCCGCACGCCTGTGCAGTCCTGCGTGGCCCCTTGATTTCCTCCGGTTTTATCTCTAAATCGGCCTTTAAGCGCGCTCCCAGGCCTGGAAGACCCCCACACACCCGCATCCGAGCTCCCGCAGCCTCCGTCCCGCCTTCTCACGCTGCGAGCGGCTCCGGCCCCGCCCCTCTCGTCCCCCTCCGGGCGCGCGGCCGAGGCCCCACCTCGCCCGTCTCTCCCACGCTGCCATCGCACCCTCGGTGGAGGCGAGGCCCGGTCCGCTCATTTCCCGGCCCCGCGCGCCCCCGTGCACGTGCGGTCCCCGCCCGCTCATCGACCCCCACTGCACGCACCCCCTGCGAGCGCGTTCCCGACCGCTCCCCCTACCGTTCTGTGCAGCCCACCCCACGAGACGCGCGGCCGGGCCCGCTCACCCCTCCACCGTGCGCACGCCCCAATGCATGCGCGCCCCCGTTCATCCCCGGTCACCTTGCGCACCCCCAAGGCCCGCCGCCCATCACCCAGGCGCGTGCACTCACCCGGCGCGGCAGCCGCTGGGTTCTAGCGGCGCACGCGCTTCGGCCAGGGGCGGGGGCCTTGGGGCGGCCTGTCGGGCACGAGCGCGGTGAATGGGCCCTTGTGAGGCTCGGCGGTGTTCCGCGGGGCCTGGCCGGGTGGAAGGGGCCTGGCCGGGTGGAAGGGGCCTCTCGGCTTCCCGAGCCCCCGCCCCCCGGCGGTCGATGTCCCTGTGTGCTTCTCTGATCCCTGCTCTCTGCAGGGGAGTTTTGGGTGGACCTTGCGATTCACCGGCCGGGCTCCCTAGGCCTCTGGAATCCCTGTCCCAGTGGGGGCGGGGGCGGAGGCGAGGCGGAGGGAGACAGGACAGCTCCCTGGGGCTCCTCGGTCTGGGGCAGCCCCTGCCGGATCTCGGATCTCGGCATCCTGGCATCCCTGGCGGTAGGGCCAGCAGACCCTCTGGCCCTCCCAGGGTGACAGCCTGGGATTGTCGCTGATGCGCGGTCTTCCTCTCCAAACCAGTACACGCATAGACCGAGGCCTCTGTGAGTGCCATCTGGAGTGGGCGCTATGTGGGGTTATTGCCTTTGGGATCTGTAGAGAAAACGGGAACCCTGCAACTGTCCCCACTCCCTTACCCGCGGGACTTTGGAATCCGTCAGCCGTCAGCGACCACACATTTAATCTTTATCCAAGTGCTTGTAACGTTTTATTTGCTACCGATTGTGACCTTTGTATGAGAGGACTGAGGTGGAATGGGCCTCCGCTGTGCCTCAGCCTCTCGGGAGAGGGGTCATCCAGAGGAAGCCGCAGGAACTGGGCCTGTGAACGAAGTACCTGGGCCCAGGCCCTGCTTGACCGTGCACAGGAGGAGAGAGGGGACAGGTGGGAACCTGAAGGAGGTATGCTGTCCCAGTCTTCGGGGGCAGGGTCAATTGCTAAGCTGTGACTCATCTGGCTGTGTCCATGCCAGAATCCACTGTTGACCCACAACTGTCCCCAGAGGGCATGCAGGGCAGCCCTTGCCCCCATCCCATCCCAGACAAATGCAGGGGCTGCCTTGCATGCCCTCTGGGGTCACATATTCTTGGACCCTAGCCCTCTGACCTTGGCTGAGTGCTGCAGTGGACTCCCGGCTGGGCAGTGGCAGACCTTGGCTGCTGCACTTACTTCTATGGAGCAGGCCCTCATCTGGGCCCCAGGCCCCCTGAGCACCTGTGTCCCCACCTAGACCACCTCAAGTGGCCAATATCACTCCACCAAACCCAGGCCATTTGTCCTGCAGGCTCCCCTGCTTGTCCAGCCACTGGAGCAGAGGTCCATGCTGCCCTTAGGAACCACTCCCCGGAAACCCATCTGCTCCAGCCCCTTCTAATGGCCTCCCAGCCACTGCCCAGCTGGGCACCACTACTCTTACTGGGAGCCCACTGCAGCCCTCTAGCCAGTATTCTGGCTCCTGCTCTGACTCCAGTTGACTGCCACTGGGACAGGGATCTTTCCAAATGTCACTGTGATGCTGTGCTCAGAACTCTGAAAGGGCTCTTGTTTCACTGTCAACATCCCATCCTCACATGGGCACAAGACTCCCAAATGTACACCTTGTTTATTCTGCCCAGGCCCCTACCATGAGCTCACTCCTACCTCAGGGCCTTTGCATGTCTGTTCATCACTGGCGTGTCCTTTCACTGGGCAGGCCTTTGATGTTACCGAGAGGTCCTCTCTCCTGACCCTTTGCCCCCTTCACTATCACGCCCATCACATCCCCTCCACCAAACATCTGATGGTCTGTAAAGATCCACATGGTTGTCCGATGACATCCATCCCTCTTGGAACCTGATCTCTGCAGGAGTTGGACTAGACTGAGCATGTGGGGAGATCCTCCACCTCCTTGACCAGGCCCTGGCCTCCCAGGAGGTGCAGAGAACCAGGGTAGGAGCCCACTGGGTTCCTTCTGGCTCCCACACCACAGTCTCCTGCTCCCAGACCAGCTGTCTTCAGGGTGCACTCCCCAGTCCTGTGCTCCGTCTCCTGCAGGACCTGCTGCTCCTCCACCCGAGGCTCCCATCTCTGAAGGCTTCGGCATGGGGTGCCACGTAAAGGCACTAGTTTGTTCTAGGCTGTGGGTGTCTGACAGGCTCCCGTAGTGTTGGTTTTCCAAAGGGAAAGGCCACGAGAGCCTGGAGCCCGGCTCAGCATGGCACCTTCCGAGCTCCCTGCTGCCTGAATGTGGCTGTGATTCCAGCCCAGGGCTGCCAGATGCACTGCTGTCCCCAGCACTGACTGTCCTTCAGCAGGGGGTCGGCTGGGCAAGGCCTGAGCTACAACTTCACCCACCTGGACGGGTACCTGGACCTCCTCCAAGAGAACCAGCTCCTGCCTGGTGAGCAGGGACCCAGCCCCCTGCAGATGCCCTGGTCCTCCCTGGCAGGGGTGGGTCAAGACTGCCTTGGTACTGGGTGGGCTGCTGGCATCGTGCAGGTGGGTGGCCAGTGGTGCAACTGCCCTCTGTGTCACAGGCTTTGAGCTGATGGGAAGCCCTTCTGGACGCTTCACGGACTTTGAGGACAAGCTGCAGGTGGCCAGGTGGAGGGACCTGGTCTTTCTCCTGGCCAGGAGATACATTGGTGTGTGGGAGGGGCAAGTCCTGGGGCCACCCGGGCTCTCCTTCCCCATCACCCAGCCCCCCTCCTGGCATGGCCCCTGGGTTCCCTGGAGTGGGGCTCACCTTCAGTCCCTCCAGACTCCAGCCCTGGCACCCCTGGGAGGCGGGTGGCACTGGTGCTCCCAGGAATGGGGGTGGAGCGTGTGGCAGCAGGGACGCTCTGCAGGTAGGTACGGACGAGCACACGTTTCCCAGTGGAACTTCGAGACGTGGAACGAGCCGGACCACAAGGATTTTGACAACGTGTCCATGACCACTCAAGGTGGGTGGCTGGCTGGGGTCCCGCCACCCAGGGAGGGCTCGAGGGGGCCCTATGTCCGCAGATTCTGCTGATCTGGACCCTCGGGCTCCAGGCTTCCTGAACTACTATGACGCCTGCTCAGAAGGTCTGCGGGCTGCCAGCCCTGCCCTGCGGCTGGGCGGCCCAGGGGACTCCTTCCACCCGCCACCGCGGTCCCCACTGTGCTGGGGCCTCCTGGAGCACTGCGCCAAGGGCACCAACTTCTTCACGGGCGAGGTGGGCGTGCGTCTGGATTATATCTCCCTGCACAAGAAGGTGTGTGCCGCCCACCAGCCCTGCCTGAGCCCTCTTGCTGACCAGTGGGCGCTGAGGCCTGTTCTGTGGCAGGGTGGGGGCAGCTCCATCAGCATCCTGCAGCAAGAGGTGGCCGCCATACAGCAGATACAGCAGCTCTTCCCCAAGTTCAAGGACACCCCCATTTACAACGACGAGGCAGACCCACTGGTGGGCTGGTCTCTGCCCCAGCCGTGGAGGACTGACGTGACCTACGCAGCCCTGGTGGTGAAGGTGGGCCCACCCCTGGGTCTGCTGAGGCCCCAGGCCAGGCCCAGCCAGCGTGCGCCCTGGGTGGGGTAGAGCAGTGGCCTTGTACTGAGGTCCCCTGTCCTGTACCCGCGCAGGTCATCGCACAGCACCAGAACCTGCTGGTGGCCAACGCCAGCTCCTCGGCCCACTATGCCCTCCTGAGCAATGACAACGCCTTCCTGAGCTTCCACCCCCACCCCTTCTCCCAGCGCACACTGACCGCCCGCTTCCAGGTCAACAACACCTGTCCACCCCATGTGCAGCTGCTGCGCAAGCCAGTTCTCACAGCCATGGGTCTGCTGGCCCTGCTGGGTGAGCTGTTCCTGCTGCTCCTTGTGTGCACTGTGCCAAACTGCAAACAGACCCTGCCCCTGGCATGCTCCCTTGGAGGTGGGTGAGGACCAGAGAAGGCCCTGAGCACTTGGACCCAGGCTTCACTTAGTCAGGGATGTCTTCCAGGGCCAGGAGTATCTTGTGCAAAGGCCCTGAGGCAGGGGAAGCACACCTCCTGCTGTGCCTATTTCTTGGGGCTTGGTCCTCCTAAATGCCCTCCCCTCTCCCCTCTGGCTCTGCGGCTGAGAGGCATGACAGCCACAGCAGGCGGTGGGAAGGAAGGGGAGGGCCGGCTACCCCATGTGGTGACAGCCCCCACCCCCACCCTGGGCCCTGTAGATGGAGAGCAGCTCTGGGCAGAGGTGTCCCGGGAGAGGGTGGTGTTGGACAGCAGCCACACAGTGGGCGTCCTGGCCAGCGCCCACCGCCCCGAGGGCCCCGTTGACGCCTGGCGTGCCACCGTGCTGGTCTATGCAAGTGATGACACCCGAGCTCACCCCAACCGCAGCATCCCCGTGACACTGCGCCTGTTCGGGGTGCCTCCCAGCCCAGGTGAGTGGCGCCCGGGTGGGCCAGCCTGGAGGGGCCGGGCCTGGGGAGCTGAGCCCCCGTGTCCCGCCAGCAGGGCTCCTCTACGTCACGTACTACCTGGACAACCGGCTGGGCAGCCCCCACGGCGAGTGGCAGCGGTTGGGCCGGCCCGTCTTCCCCTCCGCAGAGCAGTTCCGACGCATGCGCCTGGCTGAGGTTGGTGGCCCCTGGGTGAAGCGGAGACCTGCAGTTTCGGGGGCTTCGGTCACCCGGGCGCCTCCCTTGTCCCCAGGACCCAGTGGCTGCAGCGCCACGCCCCTTTCCGGTCGGCGGCAGCCTGACGCTGCACCCCGAGCTGGCGGTACCTTCACTCCTGCTGGTGCACGTGTGCGCGCGCCCCGAGAAGCCCCCCGGCCAGGCAAGCGGCACCCCTGCCCCGCCCGGCCCGCCGCTGCCCCTCCTCCACACCACGCCCCGCCACAGCCCCTCCCTCCCTGCAGGTCACCCGCCTCCGCGTTCTGCCCCTGACCCGAGGGCAGCTGGCTCTGGTCTGGTCGGATGATCACGTGGGCTCCAAGTGCGTGAGTGGGGCCGCTGCCCCTGCCCCGCGACTTCGGCAGAGGCCCACCCCTTCTCCCGGGCTCTCTGGCTGCAGCCCCTGCCAAGCTCCCATGCCCACCCCTCCACTGGCCTGCCCTGTGCCCTTCTGCAGCCCCATCCCTCATGACACGCCTGCACGGCCCCCTTGACTGCTCACTGTCCTGGAGTGCTGGCTGGGTACCTGCAGGGGACACTGGAAGCCCTAGCTGGGCTGCTGTCGCCTCCTCTCAGCCACTGTGGCCTGTCACTGCAGGAAGACTGCCCAGGGACGCTGGACCTGGGGAGAGGCCAGGAAGGGGCTGGAGGGAATAGGGCTGTGGGCACCCCTACCCTGCCCACCCAGACCTTCAGGGCCCACCCTGACCTCAATCTTGACCCCAGCCTCAGCCCTGATGGGACCTCCCCAGGTGCCTGTGGACATATGAGATCCAGTTCTCCCCGGATGGTGAGGTGTACACTCCAGTCAGCAGGAGACCGTCCACCTTTAACCTCTTTGTGTTCAGCCCAGGTACACCCACCACCCACTGCCCTGGGTTTCAGCACAGCACTGGTGCGGGCGGGGCGGGGGGCTTTGGGGACTCAGGTGGGTTCAGGTGGAACTGCCCAAGAACACAGGTGTCTTCGTGTCCACAGACACAGCTGTTGTCTCTGGCTCCTACCGCGTGCGAGCCCTGGACTACTGGGCCCGGCCAGGCCCCTTCTCAGACCCGGCGCCGTACCTGGAGGTCCCTGCCTCCTGAGGGACCCATGAGCCTGCTGAACCCAAACGGCTGGACTGCTGCTGGCTGGCCGGTTGACTGCCAGCTCCTTTTGTCTCCCACCCCTCAGTTTAAAGAGCCTTTCTACACTGCAGTGTTGGGGTCAGCTTCTGCACGGCTGCTGGGTGGACATGGGGGCCTGGCATTAGGGAGAGAGGACAGGGCTGGTGAGGAGCAGGTGGAGCCCCCTTCCCCTGCCTCCTTCCCAGTGAGACACCCCCTCTCGCCTGGTGGAAGCTGCTGGTGAGGGCCACCAGGGGCCACCGGAGATGCCTGTCCTTGTTGAGGGCTGGGAGCCCAGCCTGACCTGCCCACCAGGGGTCCCTGGCGTCCCCTGGGGGAGGCAGCCTCACTCCTGCTCCCAGCTTTCCTCTTCCTTCTGCAGAGTGGGAGCTGAGGCTGCTCAGAGGAGGCGCCTGTGCAGTGCCATGGTGGAGGGTGGCATGGGCACCCCTGCCCGTCCCAGGCTGCTGTCCACCTCCCCAGGTCATCCGGGCCCAGGAAGGAATGAGTGAGGATATGCTGGTGACCTTGCAGGGATCAGCCAGGGCAGGGAAGCCACAGCGTGGTGCTGAGCAAGCAGTAGGGCACCAGGAGGTCCAGGCAGAGGGGGGGAGGAAAGGCCGCCTGTCCAGCAGCAGAGCTGCACCGAGGGCGTGGCCAGAGCCCCCTTCCCTCTCCCCAGTGCCCATTCCAGGTGTCCTTGGCCAGGCGAGCTGTCTTCAGCTGAGGACAGAGGCATGGCAACCAGTATGTTCTCTGGGCTTGTCCTGGGGCTGGGGATGGCGTCTCGGCTTCTGTCCTCGTCAGGCCCAAGTGCAGAGCTGTGTCCAGGCTGAGAGGCCTCTGCAGCGCTCCCTTCCGCGGAGCCAGTCACACGTCCACAAGGATGGCCAGGCGTCCCTGGGATCGCTGTCCCTACCCTCCCGCCTTCCTGAGGGAGCCTTTGGCCCTTGCTTAGGGACTCAGGCTTCAAGCTGTGCTAGGAGCCAGGGCTGTCCATGTTGTCCCTGCTGCCATGGCCACTGCGCCTCAGCAAGAGGCTGGTATCTGGCACCTTGTCTGTGAGAGCCACAGGGGAGCAGACACCCTTGGGACAAACACAGGCCCATTTTGAGGGCACAGGCCCCTGCCCATCCCGGCAGCCCATGCACTGAGTCTCCCCGGGCCTGCTGGTGCCCAGCTTCCTTCCTCTCTGGGTCTGGCCAACAGTCAGCCTTTTGGGTGCTGCTGATGGAGAGTCAAGCCTGAGCTGGGTGTGCCCCTGCCCTTTCCCAGGGCCAGCCCCCAGTGGGCTACAACACAGCCACTGTGCCCTTCCAGGTGGCCTGCTGGACACACGCCTCTGTGAACCGCTTCTGCACGTATCTCTTCCCTCCAGCAGCAGCGGGAAAGGCGTGTGAGGCCGGGCGGCTGGGGGGAGGGTGGCGTCTCACAGGAGTGGCTTGGTGGATCCGCAGGGTTCACTTGCAGATGCATGTGGCCCAGCACAGTGGACATGAGCGCCCTCAGCTCTTGCCACCCTGGGGCCAGGTGGTGACTGCTGTTAGAGCTTCACCAGGGCTCAGTGGCAAATCCAGAGCTGCTTTTCGATGGGGACTTGGTGTGGCAAGAGGAAGTGGCCTGCACCAGGAGGCAGGGTCTGGATTGCAATTCTCAGTGCTGCTGGTCATGCTGGTCTGAGGGTCTCCTGTCCAGCAGGGTCCCAGACTGGGCCTGCGGAGCCTTCTCCTGCCAGTGGGGTCTGTTGTCCAGGAGGTGGTGAGGGTGCTGCTGAAGCGGGTGCAGAGCTGCACCAGATCCAGGGCCCCAGCGGTCCTTCCCCCAGGAGATGGGTGGACTGAGGCACAGGCAGGTCTCACTTTAAGCGGGCTATCCCAGCATTTCCCAGGCTGCTGGACACCAGCAGAGGTCCTGGGAGCACCCTGCAGGAAGCATGTGTCCCACTGGGGGGGAGGGTGTGTGCCATCTCCTGTCCCACGTCCAGCTAGCACAGTCAAGGCCCTGCTGGGTGCACTGTGGCAGGAGGGTGGGCACAGAGCCTCCGGGAGGTGTGCGGACACGCCTGCGCGGCACACTGCCTCTGGGTGGGGGTGGAAGAGCACCTGCCCGTGACGGCTGCAGACAAGTTGTCATTTCCCGGACAAGTTGGCTCGGAGGCACTGCCCATTAGGCTGGCAAGTCAGGGGCACCCTGGAGGTCCTGCTCCGCACCCTGGGTCAGCGAAGGCCCTGCAGGAGGGTCCACAGAGCCCACAGACTCCAGCCAGCCAACAGGGCTGCTGTGGATGCCCGCCCCCCTCTGGGAGGTGCTGGCGTGGTTCAGAGCCCTGCTCTTCCCAGGCAGCCCTGGAGAACGCCCAGGCCTCCTTACACACGGAGGCGTAAGCCAGAGACCACTGCCAGGGCCTCTCCAGGGGACCTGCCTCCCTCCACCCAGGAGGCCTCGGGGCCACGCATGAATGTGTCCCAGAGCACTGTGCTGCCTCCAGTGACTTCTAGGGACCTCTCACGTCAGCCATGGTCTCCAAGCCACAGGCCCCTGAGGCATCACTCTGGAAATGCTGGCCCAGGTGCAGGCTGACTCAGCCCCTGTGTCGGGGCCGCGTTTCTCAGGCCCTGGGTGCTGCTGGTCCTGGGCAGGAGTGGGATTCTGGGCGCCTGCCCGTTTGCTATTCCAGGTGCTCAGGTCGGCACGGACCAGAGGCCCTGTGACCGCTTGGGTGCTGAGGTCCTCCGCCCTCAGGTCCACCCACAAGCTCCAGGCTCCTTAGAGCAGCGAGGCTTGGCACCTACTTCCTCTCCCCGCACCACTCTCGGCCACACTGGGGGCCAGTCTGGGCAGAGGAATGCTGATGGGGGTGCCAAGAAGAGATGGTACCCACTTCTCAGATGGCCACTTGGGCACAGAGAAGCTCTTTCCTGGGGCTGCCCGCCTTTCCCTGAAGGTGAGCAGGTGTGGGAAGCCATTCTTATTTGGCAGGGTTGGACCAGCTAGAGCCAGGAATGGCAGAGGCCTGGCTTCCAGGAACTGCTGGGAGGCATGTGGTGCTGCATGAGAGTGGTTCCCTGTCTCCTTCTGGAATTTTCCCCTTAAGATAATGGCTCCCCTAATTCCACCCTATCCTGTCCATCACAGAAGCAGCTCCTCCCAGTCCTTGCCCCCTTTACCTGTGTGTCTATAAATAAAAGAGAGTTGGGCTACACCACGCTGATGGTGCAAGAGGCCAGAGCTGGTATGGCCAGACCCGTCACGCGCCCCCTCATTTAAAGAGTATTGGCTCTTGTGTGTTTATTGAGTAGATAAGTGTTTTGGGGTAACAAATAGAAAAACCACCAACATCCTCCTCCCACCCTCCTCCAGCAGTTAACCCTTTTCTCCTGCACACGGGACCTCAGGGGCCTGTGGCTTGGAGACCATGGCTGACGTGAGAGGTCCCTAGAAGTCACTGGAGGCAGCACAGTGCTCTGGGACACATTCATGCGTGGCCCCGAGGCCTCCTGGGTGGAGGGAGGCAGGTCCCCTGGAGAGGCCCTGGCAGTGGTCTCTGGCTTACGCCTCCGTGTGTAAGGAGGCCTGGGCGTTCTCCAGGGCTGCCTGGGAAGAGCAGGGACGTGGCAGAGAGGACCCCCACCAGCAGAGTCAAGCCTTCAGCAGGGTGTCCACCCAGCAGCACAGGTGGACCTGAAGCCCTGTCCTCAGCTGTCAGTTCTCACTCCATTTCACCTCTTCTTTTACAGGGTGAAGGAGGAGCCCTGGCTCGAGAGTCCTCATGTTGCCAGGGCCACCAGTCCTCTACCTACTCTCCTCCAGCACCACCAGTAACTCTGAGGCTGCTTCCCCTGCAAGGTTGGCCCTGGTCTCCCACCCAGGAGCCACCTGGCCTGAAAGCCCTCTTCAGAGGTCCTGGTTGTGTCCAGTGCTCGTGATGCCAGGCCCCGCTGAGTGGAGGGGGCCAGGAGGGGCTGAGCAGGCTGGCAACTCTCAGCACAGCCTGGGCATGGGTGGGCCTGGCCCTGCAGGGCAGCCTTCAGGGGTGCCCTATGAGGCACACCTCCCTCGGGCTGCAGAGGGCCTGGGTGCAGCCCTGGGATCTGCACATCTTCCTCTTCCTTGGTCCTTGGCTTGGACACCAGGACAAGGCCTGGGCTGCCCTCCTAGGGTGACCCAGGCAACCCAGCACTAGGTCAGAGCCTCCCACCCTCCATCGGGGCATCCCACCTGGTAGACAGGAGACACCTGCAGAATGCTCCTGGAGACGCCACGAGGACAAGGTGGGCTGTGCACACCCCCTGCAGCAGCCTCGTGGGGAAGGCAGCAGCGGGACTGGGGGCAGCACTGCTACCTGTCGCCTGGGGGCCTCTTGCTGCCCACTCCTGCATGGCCTGAACTGGAGGATTTGCTACCCTAAAGCTGAGCACCGAGGCCCCCAGATCAGGGCCTATGCAGGCATGGAGGCTGGTGAATGGGCCTTGAACACCTGGGCTGCTGTCCGGGGGTGTCCATTCCCCAGATCATTACTCTTAAGTAGCAGAAACGCTCCGGCAGCACCCTGGCCAGTGGCCACGGGGGGCCAGGCCTGGGTAGGCCAGATGTCTCCATGTGGGGGACCTGAAAGATGTACCCACCCATTAGCCCCAAACCAGCCTCAGGCAGAGATCCAGCTCAGGCCAGGGTATGTGTCTTCTGGGGCTGGGGGCTAAGCCCAGAGCTGGTAGGTCTGCTCAACCTGCCGTCCTGTCCAGTGTCCCTGCCCAGGACACACCCTGACCAGTCACAAGGCATGTGGTGTCACATACACAGCCCCATGGGCCCTGTGGGGAAGACTGACCAGAAGGACCCTGTCCTTACAGCCAGGCTGTCAAAACAGCAGCACAGACTCATGGCTTCACAGCCAGGCATCCCCTCCCCGTTCTGGAGGCTGCAAGTCCCAGCTCTGGGGCCACGCTGGGCCTGGTCCTGCTGCAGACGTGTCCCCTCTTCATGTCTCCTGGCTCTCATCCCATGGGGGGACTCAAACATGCAGCACAGCAGGGGCCCAGGCCAAGGCTCAGAGGTGCCAGGTCCCCCAACCAGGGACTGCCTGGCGCACTGACTTGGAACAGGTGGAGTTTCGGCAGCAGAGACATCTCCACCCACGTGGCTGGCTTTTCCATCACCCCAAAAGCTGTCTCATGCCCTGTTCCATTCCCACCTCTCTCTCATCCCACCCCATTTTCCAACAACCTCTGGCTTCTTCCTGTCCCCAGAGATCGATGTACCCTTAGTACCTGGGTGCAGTGGCCACACTGTGCTCCCAGCTGCTCAGGAGGCTGAGGCAGGAGAATCTTAGAGCCCAGGAGTTTGAGGTCAACCTGGGCAAGATAACAAATCTTAAAAAAAAAGAGAGAGAAAGGCGTGGACTTTTCCTACAAATTGTCGCAACGTAGTCTTGTGGTCCTCACTGCTGTTGACTTCAGCACACCAGCCTGAGTCAGTCGGGCTGGCCCATGTGCAGCTGCCCCGACGTTGGGGAGAGTGCCCCCTGCGGGTGGGGGCCCTGCGTCTGCCTTTCCCACTGCCCACCCTCGGCTGTCTCCTGCCTGGGCACGGCACGTTCAGGGACTCTGAGCTTTGCAGCCCATCTCTGTGTGGCCCTGCACCTTGGATTCTGGGGTGTGAACGCTGGTGGAAGGGCTGGGTCACCCCTCAAGAACCTGCAGACTCACGCACTGCCCAGTCACGGCTGGAAGTTGCTTGCGGCAGGTCCTTGAGTGACACCCCGGGAGGTTTCGGCATCCTGGCACCTGCCGGAGCCTGCGAGTTCTGGGCTCTTTTTAGATTCCATAGTTTGGTGCATTTACAAAGCAGGGTCACTGCCTGACCCTCTCCAGTGGCTCACGCGTTCTCCTTTCTCTGGCTGGTGCTGCGGTCGCTGATGTCAGTGGGGAGGGCCAGTGTTCACGCTCCCATGTGATGGTGGATGTGTTTTTAATATTTTTGGTAGATGCCTTTTGCATCTACCAAAATGCAGGTTGAGGAAGTGTTCTTTTTTATTCTTTTACTGTGTCACTGAGATCCATGAAATGACTGTCAGATGGTCAGCTGTGCTGATAGATTTTCAAATGTCCAGCCAACCTGCAGCCCTGGACACCCCTGCTCCACCCCATGTAGTGTTTCTTCTCACATCGTTGCATCGGATTAATTGCAATAAAAGCATTTCACGTCCCTGCTCACGCTGGACATTGCTCTGTGGGTTTTGCTGTGACTATGGCTTGATGTCAGCACTGCTGCTCTGGGAGCCGGAGCTGGGCCCTGCTCCTCCCTTGAGGGGCATTTGCTGGACTCTCCGTGGAGCTGGCTGCTTTGGTGGGAGGGCTTTCAAGCACTAGCTCCAAGTGCCTGGAGTTTCTGGGTGAGCCCTGGCAGCGTCTGCCTTCCAAGATGCGTGCAGCTCCTCCTGAGCCGTCCGACTGCGTGGCGCTCACGTTTGCAATATGCTTCCCTGTGCTCAGACTCTGGCAGCGCTGCCTTGGGGATTCTGACGTCAATCTGCATTTTTCCCTCTTCATTCCATGTTTATTTGTAAGAAATCTGTCACTTTTATCATCTTTCCAAAGAGGCAGGTGTGTGTTTGTTTTTTTCAGTTGTCAATGGACCCTCTTATTTCATTTATTTTATTTATATGTGGTGCCGAGCATCGAACCCAGTGCCTTGCACATGCCAGGCAAGCGGTCCACCAGAGTCAGTGGTGGTGTCACTGATTTCTCCAAAGCTTCTCTGCTCGGGGCTTTGCTGACCTTGCCTGCGAACTTCATCTCACCCCTCTCCTGCTCGCTGGGTGTGCCGTTTGGTTCTCTGGATGACGCTGAGGCCGCTGGTTTGGAGTCTGTCTTTACGTTCACCCCGAGTGCTGTGAACGCCACTCACTGCGTGGAGCACGCCCCATGGTTTTTGGTATGTTGTCCTTTCCTTTCACTTTGGTTCCATTTGGTTTTTCAGCAAGGGACCCGCGGCCTCAGGTGTGCTGCGCCGGCACTCGGTGCTGATTTCTAACACGATTCTACCGAGGCCAGAGGATGTGCCCGGAATGACTCGAATGCTTTTAAGTGTCCTGAGACTGAGCCCAGAAAACCGTGGTGGGCTCTGTGGATGTGCTCAGACCCAGCAGCCGAGCTGCCGCTGTCTGTGTGCCAGGACTGTCCACCACTGATGGGGCTGTCCACTTCTCTCTCAGTCCTACCAGTTTCTCCTCGGTGGTGTTGGCCTATTGTGGGGTGCACGCAGTCGGGGTGTGGATGTCCTCGGGGTAGTTCAGCACTTACCAGCACGGAACTGTCCTGCGGATCTCTGGAAATGCTCTCTGCTCTGGCACCCACTCTGGCTGGGCTGGATTTCTTTTGCCTGATGTTAGCACAGTGTATCTTTCCACCCACTTTCTTGTCACCTCTTTTGTCTTCATATTTGTGGTGTTCTTTCTAGAGGCATCTAACTGCATCTTGCTTTTGTACCGAATCTGACAACTTCCGCCTTTTAATTTTCAATCTTTTTTTAGTTGTCAATGGACATTCATTTACATGTGGAGCTGAGAACTGAACCCAGGGCCTCACACATGCTAGACAAGTGCTCTACCACTGAGCCACGACTCCAGCCCCTTAATTTGAATGTCTAGAACATTCACATTTACCCTAAAGGTATGTGCGCCTGACCATCTTCTCCACCCTGCTTATTCATTTGTTCTTCCTCCCTCTTTTCCTGCCTTCCTTTGGGTTAATGTTTTATTTCCCTTTGTTCCCTTTCTTGTCCCATTAGTTTTGATTCTTTGTTATTTTAATGGCTGCTTTAGGATTTATTCTAAACATCTTTTTTTTGAGATGGGGTCTCATTGAGTGGCCCAGGCTGGCCTCCAACTCCTGGATCACCCCATCCTGCCTCAGCCTGCCGACCAGCTGGACCACAGCATGTGGCACCACGCTCAGCCTCATGTTTGACCGTCCAGCAAGCTGTGGTCTGGGGTCATGTGGCCTCGAATGCAGTGCAGGCTCTGCATTCCTCTCCACCTCCTCCTGGCCCTTGTCCTGCTGGTGTCCTACATTTCAGGCTGTCATGTGGCATGAGCCCCTCAATGCACCATGCTATTTTTGCTTTAAACAGTGTCTTTTACAGAGACTTACATAAGACCATGTTCTTTTTTTAAATACATATTTTTAGTTGTAGATGGACACAATACCTTTATTTTATTTATTTATTTATTTATGTGGTGCTGAGGATGGAACCCAGGACCTCACATGTGCTGGGCAAGCGCTCTCCCACTGAGCTCCAACCCCCACCCAAGACCACGTTCTTTATAGTTACTGGTGCAGTTTCTATTTCCGGGGCTCCTCTTGGCGTGTAGATCCAGGTTTCTGTCGGGCATCACTTTCTTCTGCCTAAGGGATGTCCTTTAACACTTCACTAGTGCAGGTCTGCTGGTGACGAACTCTTCCAGCTTCGTGTGTCTGAGAACGTCCTGGCGTCACCTCTGTTTTTAAAAGGCATCTTTGCTGGCCAGGCATGCTGGCTGGCCAGGTTTCTTTTCCAGGTGCTGAGGATGCAGGCATCTCCTCGCCTGGGGGTCTGCAGCAGCACCGATGGGCCAGCCTTTGCCATTCTGCACGAAAGGCAGCTTTTCCAGGAGCTGCTTTATGCTGCCCTCCCCTCTGCTGGTTTCCAGCAGCTCGATGCTGACGTTGCTTGGCTTTTCTTCTGCACTCAGGTCTGGTCAGCCTTTCCTGGCTGTGGGTTCATGTTTTCAACCACCACTTCTGGGAAAATTCTGGCCATTTTTTCTGAGATTTCTTCTTTCCCCACCTCTCTGCCCTCTCCTGTGGGGCCCAGGTGCTGCCTGTGCTGGGAGGTGTGCAGCGCGTGATGCCCACTCTCCCGGTGGCTTCCGCTCCGAGGGACAGGCTCCATGGATGGCAGGCGTGGCACCCCTCCGGCACAGCATGCCATCAGTGCCCTCTGTCTTCTCGGCCGGAGGCACTTTGCTTTCACTTCTGGAAGTTCACTCTGAGCTTCGGCGTCCGCCTGCCTCTGCCTCACCTCTCGTCTCTCCTGCAGCATGATAAACGGGGAGCAGGCTCAGGAGGCATGTGATGTGTTCACCTGGCTAACCTGCTTCCTGTCCCTCTGGCCAGTTTGGCTTGAGCACCCGCCATGGGCTACTTCCTGCTTACCTGCATGCCTGGCTGTCTTTACAGAGCTCTTGGCATGTGCTGGGCATCTTTTGTGTTCCTGTAAATGCTCCTGTGGGTGTGTTTCTGGGGAGGGACTGAGTGACCGGCTTGTTTTCAAGCTTCCTTTGGAGGCACCAACTCTGTGGTCTACGGTGATTCTCGCCTGCTGTGGAGGCAAGGCCCTCTCCCTACTCTGGCTGAGTCTTTGAGTGCCCAGGCCCCTTCTGGCACTGGGACAGCCTTACCTCCTCCTTCGGGTCTCTCTCCCAACCTGGGTGTTTTCTTCCTGCTCCTGCATGCGTCCTCACCAAAGCCTGCCTCCCCTGAGTGCTGTCTAGGACTCACTGTGAACCCCTCTGGAGCCCTGGGGGCTCAGCTTCCTGCTCTCCACCTGCAGCCCACCTGGGCTCTGCTGGTGAGCTGGGCAGGGCCGGCAGTCTTGGTTTCCCTTCTTCCCTGGTCCACTGTCCTTTGCTGCCAATGTCCCATGCCTGGAGCAGCTTTCACATACAATTGCGTACTTTTTGTTTCAGAGGACAGTGGTGTAATCTGGCCCCCACTACGTCTCAATTCTCGCCAAGCTCTTTGGCCCTCTGCGCGTTTCTCATTAGCCCCTATATCTGCTAAGAGACCACCTCCTGCGGGATGAGGGTCACAGGAAGAGCGAATTAGGATTCATGGGGCTTACCTGCGCAGACAGGTGGGAGCCAGAAACTCGCGCAAGCCCCACGGTAATGCAATAGGGTCAGCTCGCAGACCCGGTGCTAGGCCCCAAGAGCAGTCTCGCCCTAGGTTTCACTTTTAAAGGGGCAGGGCTTGCACAGGCCACTCTGGTTCCGAGTTCCGGGACTCCATCACGACAGGTCGCGGAAGGTGGCAGCGCCTGGCTCTGGCGGCCAGAGCTCGAGCGTCCTCCGCCCAACCGGACGCTGCGCGGGCTGCGAACTCCGACGTGGCGGGGCGGGGCCACCGAACCCCCGGAGCCGCCGCGCCCCGCGCCGCCGCCAGGGGGCAGCGGGTCCCCGCGCCGCCAGAGCCCAGCGCCGGCAGGGCGGGGCGGGAAGCAGGGGTCGGGGCGGGGCGGGGGCGGGGTCGGGGCGGGGCTAGAGAAGCCAGGCGGCCGGGAGCTGGAGGCGTACAGGGTGGGAGCGACTGGGTGTAGGGGACGCGGTAAAGGGACGGGAGTGGGAGGAACGGGATGTAGGTGGGGTAGTAGGTGAGAGGCGCGGGGCTGTGTGCCACCTAAGGGGACAGAGGACTGGGGGCAAGCCTGCTTCTCTCCACACACTCTGGTTACTGCACCTGTCCCTGACCCCTCCCCACGGCCCACCTTATTCCCGCCCTCCTGGGCCACCTCCTGTTTCTGACCTGCACTTCAGAGCCACCTTTACAAATAGCGCCTTAGCAGCTGCACACCTGTGGGAGCTCTTCACGCTTGGGTGGTGTCTCCTCGCAAATCTGTGAAGTCCAGCCCTACCTCACGCTAACCCAGGCCTCTCCATTCACCTGCCTGTTTTGTTCTGGAACACCTGCTTGTGAGGCCCAACCTCAGTCCCACAGTCCTCAGGTGCCCCAGAGGCAGGATCTGTGGACTGCTTCTGAGATAGGGTCCTGGGGTTCCATCTGGCCTCCAGATGCCTGGGAGGACTGCCCAGTGGGCGCCTAGACCTTAACCCAGGGTGCCATGGGCTTGCCTCCACCCACCTACCAACTGACCTAGACAGAATTCTGGGCTGGGGACACTAACCTTCAAGGCCTTCCTTAACTCAGTCTTCCCTGGAGGGTTTCCTCGAAGAGGTAGCCTCTGAGCCCAGAGAGGAGAGGCTGTTCTCATCATGGTTCTTGAGGGAAGAACAGCAGGCAGAGGTCTCTGGAGCATGGAGAAGGCACCTGGGTGGAGGGTGATTTGAGTTCCAGAGTGGAAGGACAGGAGACATTGCTGGTGGGTAGGCCCCAGGCTTCCAGGGCCTCAGAAGTGATGGGTTTTGTGTCGAGGAAGCTGGGAGACACCATGTTAAGATTCTTAATTCTGATAAAGTGATGTGGAGGAGACACCATGAGGAGGTTGGCCTGGTCACTCCTGCCAGAGAGAATTCAAGGGGTGGGGTCCTGGAGGGAGGTGGGAAGGCCCGGGAGCCAGCAGGCGCCTGTGCTGAGTAGGTGCAGCAGGATGATTTGTGTCCTGCACCATGTCAAGTCGTGGGTAAGTTACCTGTCCTCTCTGTACCTGTTTATCCATGGGTACCAGGGGACAGCTGGACACCTGCCTGGTAGAGGACAAAAGGGAGTGTTTCTTCTCTTCTTCCTATTAATTATTGTTGTCGTCGTCCTTGTGATCACTATCGCCAGCAAGGAACGACAGGGAAGCCTCTAGGGGGGCTGTGGGTCACACCTGCTCTTGGTTAGGGCACTAGGTAAAGCAGGGGCCTGGGGGAGGGCCTCTTTGGCCTCCATCACCCAAGACTTGCCCCCCAGACCGTTCCATCCAAGAGCAGTTTGGGGTCACTTCGACTCCCAATGGCTCCCGGGTCGCGGACCTCCAGGCCAGGGAGTGTCCTGTGGCAGTCCAGTTCTCCTCGTCCGGGCACGGGGACTGGAAATCGGGCGGCAAGGGCCAGCTCCCGGGGTCGGAGCAGGTTGGTGCAGGTGTGGGGTGGGCGCCGCGGCCCTGGGCAGCTCTGGTGACCCGCAAGGTCGCGCCGGCAGGCGGGGGGCGCAGCGGGGCTCGGCGGGGAGCTCCCCGGGGAGCCGCCCGCCCGCGGGGCCACCCGCACCGCGAGGGTTAAGCCTGGAGCCCAGCGGGCGCGCGCGCGGATTGGAGCAAAGTTTCGGGGCGGGGCGGGGCGCGGGGCGGGGAAGAGCGCGCGGATTGGCTGGAAGTTGTGTGGGGCGGGGCGCGCGGCGGGCTCGGCGCTCGCTCCGGGAGAGTTGACAAAGCCCCGCAGGGAAGGACGCCTCGCGGCGCGGCGCCCCGGGCCCCTCGCCCCGCCGCCCCGCGTCCAGGCTCGCCGCCTACCGACCCGGACGGCGCACCCCGCGCCCCAGCCCGGCCCCGGCCGGAGCCGCCCGCGCCCAGGTAGCGCCGCC
>JAJEJO010000579.1:203789-298438 GCA_020662805.1 Glaucomys volans | reverse complement strand
ACCCGCCGCGCGCTCGCCCTCCCGCCGAGCCCCGCCGAGGTGAGCCCCGCCGCGCGCCCCGGACCCCGGGTGGGCGTGCTGGGAGGGGCGGGGTGCGGGCGGGGACGGGCGGCGGCGGTCCGGGTGCGGGGCGGGGGCCGCGACTCTCGCCGCGGCTGCTCCTACCGGGCCGCGGCCCTGCCCTGCGCCCCGCCCCCCCGCGCCCCACGTGGGCCCCCCAGCGCAAATTTGTCCGCTAATGGCGCAGGCGATTATCTGCGGGGCCGCTCGGTGTTGTGTGTCCCGCGGGCAGGGCCCACTTACAAGCGCCAGGAATCCAGACGGTGTTTGGAGAGGGGGCGGTGGGGGCGGCCGGTAATTAGTGTAAACCCTTTGTCTGCCTTTGATACGCACAGCTTCTCTCCGCCGCACTTCCTCCGCCTGGAGCTCGGGCGCGCAGTGGGGCCAGACCCCGACCCCGTGGCTGTACCGAGTCTCGCGGCCCTGGGTCCTGCGCCGGTGACCGCGCCCCCACCCCAGCCAAGACCTGCGAGATGTTGCTGAGCCCCGTGCTGCTGCTGCTGCTGCCTCCGCTGCTGCTGCTGGGGGCCCTCCCGCCGGCGGCTGCCGCTCGAGGTGAGTCCTGGCGCCCAGCCCGCGCCCTGGCCTCTGCAGCGCCGCCCCTTTCCCGCCAGGCCTGAACCCTGCCACAGTGCCCGCCTGGCACGCGCCGCTCCACCCTGCCTGCTCCACCTCATCAGGCCCCCTCAGCCTCCTGGTCACCTCAGCTCACCCCTGGGGTTCCCCAGGCTTACCCTGGTGGTACCCCCAGCTCACCTGAAGGGCTTCAGTCTCACTTGGCTTGCCGGCCAGGTGGGCTCCTACCAACCCACTCCCCCCACCACCAGACACACTTTGACACATACTTGCAGTGGAGGGCATCTAGTCACCCTGTGGATTCTTGGGGAGTGGACTATTTTGGCCACATCCACCCAATCGGGTCTGGGAAACCTTCAGAGACCCCACAGTTGTCAGACCAACTTATGGGAGACATTGGTGACATTTTTGCCAACTGGGACTCTTCCTAACCTAGGCTCCCACTCAGCCCAGTCCCAGGCCTTGGGCCTGGTGGCCCCCAGCAGGCGGTACATGGAGGTAGGGGGGTCTGTAGAACAGGAGGGCCAGCCTTCCAGTAGGGTTGATATCGAGGCAGACACCTGCAGACCACGGACTTCAGGGCCACACATTGCCTATGTAGCATATGCCACGCTGTGGCCTGGGTGCCACTTCATCCATCTGATGTCCAAGTGGGCAGCTCTGACCCTGAATCTGCCCCAGCAAGGGGCATCCACAGCTGACGTGTGTGGCATGTCTGCAGACTCCTGCCCGCCATGTTCAGGATCAGGAGGGCACAGTGCTGGCCTCCTCCATGGTTAGGTGGGACTGTGGCCAGGCCAGCCCTTTGGGTGTGTTGACCACTCAGGATCGTCCTTGCTCTGTCCACCAGTCCTCTGAGGCCTCGCACCCCTCCCCCGCCACCCAGTGAGCGCACCGAGTCCAGCCTGGCCTTATATGGCCACATTCGGGCGCGGGCGTCAACCCAGGTGGGCCTTATGCCACCGTACAACCCCCCCGCCTGCCGCCTGCTGGGGACTGGCTGGCTGGAGGGTGGGGGCTGCCCAGGAGGGGCAGGGCTGGGCAGCGCCCAGGGCACAACGGGTACTCAGGCCATGCCTGGTGAGTCCCACCACGGCCAGTGGCCCGGGCTTGGATTCCTCTTTTATCTGCTTGGACTCCCCCATCTTTGCACCTGCCTGTTCTCTGACCACTCAGCCAGAGAGGCTCTGGAGGCCTTTCCTGCCATGGTTACTGGTCAGATTTTGAGGCTGACTGGTGGATGGCAGTGGGTGGGCAGGGCCTGCCCCTTTGCTGAGGGACCCTGAGGAGCCACCCCCCACCACCCTTGTCCCCCTTGGCTGTGGCCTTGGGGCTACACCTCATATCCGGCCCTGGCAGCACTAGGGAGCCAGGAGGAGCTGCTTTCCAAGGCAAGGGCCTCTGTGGTTTGGGGTGGAGGTGGGGAGGACTGTGTTTCCTGAGCGGTGCTCACTTCCCCTCCAGGCCCAGCCTGGACTGTAGGGTGCAGTCCTCTGTGTGTTCCATTCCTCAGGAGCTCCAGAATGGACCTTCAGTGGGGCCTCGGAGCTGGACATGGTTGGGGCTGTTTTGAAAGCTGTTTCCCTGGGGTGGTGCAGTTTCTGGAATGGGTACATCTCCAGATCCAGATCCTGCTTTAAAAGTTTGCCTTTGCCCAAAGTTTCACAATCGTGGTGGGTTTGTCTTAGACTGCTTTTTCATATTTGAACAAAGATAGGATTTGGCTTTCTCCATTCCATTCTATTTCTCGCAGCGAGGACTCCGAGGTTTGGAGTGAAATACCTTACGTGCAGAGCTTTGAAAGAAGTCCAGTTGGGCCTTCTGAGAAGTGCTGCTTTGAGCTCTTGCAAGGACAGCCTGGGGCCAGACTCTGAACAGCCGATCCGTGGGATCACTCCCCTGCCCTCTGGATCCAGCCGCCGTACTTAGGGCAAGCTGGCCCTGACCCATGGTCAGAGTGCCTGCTGTGGCCATCGGTGCCGTAGGGCTGGTGTATTCTGGATGATGGACACTGAGGCTGACGGGTGATGATCAGGGTGGTATGCAGTGCTGACCTCTGCCATTGGCCTGGCTGCCATCCTCCTGTCCACAGTGGCTGTCCAGGGTGCACCCCGATCTGAGCTGGGCATGCGGGAACAGAGCCCAGGCACTGTGGGGTGGGGCTGCAGGCCAGCCTCCCCATTCACGTCTGGGCCCTACTCCTGCGAGGGAAAATGAATTGCTGTCCCCTTCAGGGGAGGGGGGTCGGGAACACAGTCGCCTTTGGCTGGCTCCTTTGTCCTTTGTGCGGGAGTCAGGGGGCCTCCAGCTCTCAGAGCTGCCTTTCAGCCTGCCTGCCCTGTGCGTGGCCCTGACTGGGGAAATGTTGGTTTTTCCCCAGCGGAGGCCTCCAGCCTCAGGCTGCCTGCCCCCGGCTCAGGCTTTGCTGACAGTCCTGGGGGCAGTGGGCCATGGCCCCATAGGCTTGCCCACGCTTCTGACCATCTGCTTGCCATGCAGCCAGGGCCTGGTGCCTGGCCCATGCTGGTACCTGCTGGCCCATTCTGTGCTTTGTTTGATGACTGCCCCAGTGGGTGGAGAAAAAGGTGTGCCCAGACCACTGACCCCACACCTGGGGGATGCCCTCCCCTGTCTGCCACCCACTTTTCCTGGTGGTGGTCACTACATACTCTTGGTCAGGCCTCAGAGTGCCCAGCCTCACTGTCCTTGGGTGGAGGAGAGTAGGGGGCTGCTTTGGGGTGGAGGCTGCAGCCCCAGGCATCCACAATGCAGAATGGCTGGGTGGGGGCAGAGCAGAGTGTGGGAGTAGAAGGGGCTTCATTGGGTGGGGCCAGGGAGAGCTGTGTCCTTCAAGAGTAGGAGGCAGCCTCAGCCAAAGGGTGTCTGCCAGCCTGGGAGCTGTTCGCAGGGCTTCCCATTTGGCAGGAAGCAGGACCCCTCTTTTTCCCGCCCAGAGAGTTTATTTCTTGAGAGATTTATGTGAGCTGGCCAGGAGTTGTGGAGACAGTGACGGGGCCCTGGGCAGTCGGTGGGGCAGGAGCCCTGTGCTGCCCTGGCCTGTGTGCAGGGCTGGCCAGCAGGGAAGGCTCAGGCCCTCGGAGAATGATGACACCTAAGGGGTGCCTCAGGGAACCTGGGTTCATTGTCCAGTGTCCTCTGCTCCCTGCAGCACACCCCTGCCCCAATTCCCAGGGTGACTGTGGGGCTCCAGGCCTTTCCCACACGCTGGCTGCAGGCGGCACTGCGTGCCTGTCACCCTGCACCCTTTAGGGACCTGGCAAGTCCTCACATCCTCAGCCTGTCCTTGAGGGGTCAGTCACGTGAACAGGACCTGGAGGGCTAGGTGCTATCTTCAGGGACCCAGGCTGGTAGTATCCAGTATGCCCAGACTGCCCCGTGGGTCCCCTGTCCCAACTGAGAGCCCCCAAAAGAGACCACACATCAGCTCAACACTTGACCTCTGGCCCAGAAATCTGGGCTCAGGAAACAGCCTTGTTGACATGTCTGAGATTTGAGGCTGCTGGGGCTAGGGGTCAGGGCTGTGCAGGGTGGGCCCCTCTGGGTGGCCACCATAGGAGACCTGAACGTGGACGAGGCGTATCTGGCTGGTATTTGTGGAATGGTGGAAGGAGCAGGGGTGACTCAACGTCTAGGGGGCCTCCTAAGGTTTGGGCATGGGACCAGGTGGCCTGGGTTTCTGGCACACCCCCTGGCAGGTACTGTGCCACTGTGCTGTGGGCAGGGTGCATGCACCTCCCTTCAGGGAGGTGGCCCCATCTGGTGACATGGGCACCCCCTGTGTGTGGAGCAGTGTGTCCAGGAGAAGTGTCTGGGGCCTCAAGTCCACAGGTGTGCCACCCGAAGGCTCCTGGGGAGGACATAGACCTGGAGGGCTAGGTGCTATCTTCAGGGCCCCATGCCCAAGCCTGCTGTCTTGCCTGGTGGCCACTGCTGGGCAGCAGAAGGGGCCAACCACTCCAGCCGATTTGCCCGGCACAGCCTCCCTCTGCCATGCCCAGAATGGCCTGGTTTCTGGGGCAACCACCTGTCCTGCGGGTCCTACCAGTTCAGCGGCAGATCCGTGGGTCTGACCCCCAGGTGTCCTGGGCTCCTGGCAACTGGCCCTGGGCCTATGCACATGTGTCTGTGTGACCTGTGTGTGTCTGGGCCACTCAGGGATGGCAGAACCTGGCCACAGACACCTGGTGGGCAGCTGGGCCTGTAACAGTCACCTCTGCTTCCCTCCTGGGGACGGCCCTGCTCTTGTTTGTCCAGGCTGTGGCTTCCTAGGGTGGGTGCTGTCCCTGGGAACTTGTGTCTGGGATTTCTCACCTCACTTCTGAGCTGGGGCCCCAGGTATGGGTGATGAGGGCCACAGCCCCCTATGCTCAGGGCAGTGCCTTGGGAGTTGGGGTACCAGCTGCAGAGGTTCACAGCTGGCTGTGGCTGGGCAGACGCCTTGGGACCTCTACTGGGAGGCCTGGTACAGGTGGCCGAGGACCCTGCTGGGCCTGCCTGTCCTCAGCTTTCTGGCTGGAGTATGCTTCCTGAGTCCCCTACCATGCCACTTCCTCATCTAGGAGGGGCCCACAGACTTCTGACCGGTCAACCCTACCCCGTAGCTAGGCCCACTGCCTGGCCAGAGGATTTCTTCCAGGCTAGAAATTCCTGGGGTTGTGCAGGGTTTGCTGGGTACCAAACTGGGCTCGAGCTGGGTCCCAAACACTCATGCCTCCATGGTGTCCGAGGCACAGATCTGTGGCCACACCTAGGGCAGCCCTTCTGGGAAGGAAGCTCAAGGTCAGCAGGTGAAGTACTAGAGTGGAGGGCTGCTCTGTAGTCTGGTACCCACTCCACTCCCGGGGCTGGAGGGGGGCCTGTTCCCCTGAGTGCCACCCTCCAGCTCCCAGCCAGGCGTCTTGACCCTGATGCTGTGTCCCTTCGGCCCTTCAAGGGAGGGCTCTGCACAGACCCAGCGTGTGTTCTGCCTAAGAGCTCCCCTGCAGTCCCCATTGGGTCAGGCATCCAGCTGACCCGGCTGGGCTGGGCTGGGCTGGGCTCCGCAGAGGTCGGGGTGAGTGCCTGGCTCTGAATGCTGGGCTGCACCTGAGCAGGGCTTCTAGGTTCTGAGTGCTGCTGGGCAGCTCCAACAAGAGCATTCAGGCCTTGGCCCTTTCCCTAGGGCCTGGCCCTTGTCCCCGCAGGCCTGCCAGTATGTGTGCAGCTCTGTGTACCCACCCCAGGCGGGCTTTATTCTGGGGCAGACCCTCCTGTGTCCCATGCTGGAGCTGGGCCTGGCCACTCCCATGTCCAGTGCCCACTGCCCCCTTCAGAAAAGCACCAGGTCCTGTTTCTGCCCACTCCTGCACAGCATCTGCATCCTGCCTGAGCTGGCCTTCTTGCGGCCTTGGCTAGGGCACTAGGCGGGCTGGGAGCAGGGGCGCTGGCTGTCTCCAGCCACGCTGTCCTGAGGCAGAATGTGGGGTGCCAGTTCCCTCACTGCCTGTGGACCTCAGGTCTTGCCTCAGTTTCCTCCGTGACTGAGTGGGTCCTCCAGCCAGTCCAGGTGGAACAATGAGGCTTGTGTCTCCCAAGCTAAATATAGAGCTGAGGCAGCCAGCTACAGGCAAGATTCCCAGGAATCTGGGGGCCAGGCTTCTTGCCGGGCGGGCCCTTGTGTGCAGGGTACTATGGATAGGGCAGGGCTGGCGGGGTGCTGTTTGCTTTAGGATGAGGCTGGCTCCTGGACAGGCCCCCACCAGCCTGCCCTCCAGCAGTGTGTGCGGGCTAGTCCTGGGGCTGTGCTTCCGGCTGTCCGGCTGTCACTCGGCTCTGCCCCTCTTCCCAGCAGTGACTGTACATCCATCCTCTGCGCTCCTGCCCATTTATGCACCCTTCCCCAGGCTTCTCTTCCTCCTGAGGGGCAGGGAGGGCCTGGGGCTGGGCTGGCTCCTCCTGGGACTGGGGTCTGCAGCAGCCTGGCCTTGGGCAGCTCCCAGGTCTGCTCCCAGCTCCCAGGCTCCCTCTTTTAGTCATGTGTGCTTGTCCATGTGCACACGTGTGTGCTGCCTTGCATGTGGGTGTCTGTCCAGGAGACCCTGGGCACGGGGCCAGCTGGGGTGGCCAGGGCAGGGTCTTGGCCACTCCTTCATTATCCTGCAGCCTGGGAGCCCTGTGAATGGTGGAATTTCAGATAGTGACAGGTGGTGGGCAGGGTCTGCCTGGGAATGGGGCTGGAACCCTGAGAGGGCTGGGGAGGGGCTTCTGAAGGACTGTGTGTCTGTGGGCCTGGCAGCCCCTCCCACTGTGGGCTGGGGGTGCCGAGCCCTGAGACAACTGCGCTTGGGCCGTGCTGCCCGGGGTGATCTGTGGGAGTGAAGTCAGGGGGAGGCAGCTGGCATCTCCTCGCCACCTTTGCTCTCTCCCCTTCCAAGGGAACCAGGGAAGCTGGTGAGGAGGGGCTGCTGTGGGAACCCCAGCCGGCAGTGCCCAGGCCCCAGGGCAGGGAGAGGGAGAGGTGGACCTGAAGAGAGTCCCAGAAAGGCAGGAAGGGGCGGGGCTGGGCTGGGCGGGCCTGGGCGGGAGAGCAGGTGCTAGCAGGTGCTGGGAGAGCCTCCTCTGGGGACCCCCCACGCCCCTGCAGGGCTGCCAGGCTGCCTGGAACCCCTGCCCTGGGCTCGCCCACCTGTGGGGAGGAGGGGCGCTGCATCTGAGGCCCCCTGCAGGCTGCCGCACCCTCTGCGGGTCACTGCTGTACAGAAGCTCTGGCTGGTCGGGAGTGCAGGCCTGCTGCCACGTCCTCCCGGGCCGTGCCTCCGTGCACATCCAACCTGGGGGGCCGGGGTGGTCGCAGCATGGGTGACACCCTCATCCTGGTGACTGTGTCTCCTGGTTCAGGGGTGCAGATGGCAAGGTGACTGAAAGAGTGACACAAAGGTCCCCAGCCTCTGTGGCCCCCACCCTGAGTCCAGCCTCCTTTCCCAGAGGTGCCTCCTGCCCAGTAGTCTCATGTTTCCAATGCCCACAGATGCTGCATTCTGGACCCTGGTAGCCAGCCAGTGGTGACCTGTCCCTGCTGTCCAACCCAGAGGCACCGGGTGGGACTGGTGCGGGGGAGCAGGCTGGGGTGGGGGGCTTGGGAGTGTTTCTGCTGCTGAGGACTCAGGACTTTGCCTCTCCCAGGGGCAGCGGCCTGTGCAGCCTGGGCCTCTGCCTCAGGCCCCTCCTGTGATGCCACACCAAGGCTGGCTCTCTGGGCCTCCCAACTGACGCTGCCCATGAGCTCAGTCAGAGGGAGTGGCCGTGGACAGTGGGTGCACACCTGCCCACAGGTGCTTGCCACTGTTGGCACGCTCGGCCATGACTGCTGTGGGCATACCTGGCTCTCCCGCAGGTGGTGACTCCAGCTGACCTTGTGCCCTCCAGTTGTGGAGGCTGTGAGGTTGCTGCCTCTTGCCCAGACCTGGCAGGCCCTCTGATGGAGGTGCCCAGCCGGGAGCCTCCACTTGTGCCCGTCCCTGAGAACCCTGTCCTCTCTGGCCTGGGGATCTTGGCTTCTGGCCCTGTGACCAGGAGATGGCCTGTTCTCTGGATTTGAATTCAGAGGGGGTTGTTGAAGCAGGCTGTGCCCACCCCTCTGGGGACCCTTCCTCCTCTTCCTTTGTAGGGAGCCTGCCTCTGGGTGCTTGAGGCCGCCCTAGCCGGGAACTGGGTGGGTGACCCATGTGCTCTGGTGGACATGGGCTGCTGTGGTCCAGGAGGCCTGTGCTTGGGGCCTCCCTTGCATTACTGGGACTCCTGAGTGAAGTCCAGGTGGGAGCCAGGCAGGGGGAACCCTTGCCCCCTCACATGCCCCCCTCTGGTCCCCTACAGGCCCTCCAAGAATGGCAGACAAGGTGGTCCCACGGCAGGTGGCCCGGCTGGGTCGCACCGTGCGGCTTCAGTGCCCAGTGGAGGGGGACCCACCCCCGCTGACAATGTGGACCAAGGATGGCCGCACAATCCACAGTGGCTGGAGCCGCTTCCGGGTGCTGCCCCAGGGACTGAAGGTGAAGGCGGTGGAGGCCGAGGACGCAGGCGCATACGTGTGCAAGGCCACCAATGGCTTCGGCAGCCTCAGCGTCAACTACACCCTCGTCGTGATGGGTCAGTTGGTCTGACCAGGGTGTGCAGGCGGGCGTGGGTGCACCTGGGGACCACACCTGGGCCAGGCGAGCTGGCGTGGCCCTGTGTAGCCCTGCCCTGCTCGCTCAGCCTGCGCTTGGCCCACCAAGACATGGACAGGACGCAGGACCTGCTGCCAGCCCAGCCTGCCTCGGGTAGCCTAGACCCTCTGCTCCTCAGCCCTCCTCCGGCAGCAGGGGTGGGGATGGGGGCCCAGGCGGTGGTCCCGCTGCAGGGCCACCCTCAGGCTGGGCTTGGCAGGGTGTGCCTTGGCATGGATGTGGCTTTGAGGATCGGGTTTCGGAGTTCAGAGGGGCCGCCGGGAAGCGAGTGGCCTTTCTGTTCTCTGCCCTGGGGCCCGGGCACTGAGGAAGGGACAGGTGTCCCAGGGACACGCCCTCCACATGTTGGTACCAGCCACTCACACCCTGCCCCTCCCCTCTGGCCCCGGTGTGGGGCCCAGGCTGGCCCAGTTTCAGTGGCTGTCCAGGGTGGCAGCCTGACAGCCCGGCCCCGGGTCCCAGGCCCAGTGGAGGCGACTGCTGCTGCAGGCGGTGGAGGGACATTCCTCGGCACTCCCCGCCCCCGGCACTCCCGAGGCTCAGAGCCTCCTCTGCTGTGCAGTGGGAATACCATGCACACCCCAGTGTCCTCGCAGAGGGGACGGTGACCAGGCGGAATGTCAGCCACTCTCCTTACCAAGCCCTCGGCCCCTTGATGTGGGCTAGGGTTACCACAGCTGCTGCTGGGCCTCCCCTCCCCTCCCTGGTCCTGCAGACCCCTGGAGCCCGGGGAGGCTGGCCCTGCAGACACACCCCGCCTGTCGGGTCACCTGCATGCAGGCGGCAGGCTGGGGGGCCCTTGCCCAGCTGTCTGGATTCTGAGATGTGGGCGTGTCCATGCCCCCCTCCCCAATCCAGGGCCATCCCAGGGGGGGCATGTAGGGGCTGGTGGGGGGCCTGGCGCCCCTCTCACCTGCCTCCTGCGGGCCCCCCCTCTCTGCAGACGATGTCAGCCCAGGGAAGGAGAGCCTGGGGCCCAGCGGCCCCTCGGAGGGCCAGGAGGACCCGGCCGGCCAACAGTGGGGTGAGCGTGGGCGGGGTGTCACTGTCTGCCCGGGGCAGGGTGGGCGGTGCTGGTGCCCACGGACGGCCCCTGACCCACGTGCCCTGCCTGCAGCGCGGCCCCGCTTCACCCAGCCGTCCAAGATGCGACGCCGGGTGATTGCTCGGCCTGTGGGCAGCTCCGTGCGGCTCAAGTGTGTGGCCAGCGGGCACCCCCGGCCTGACATCACGTGGATGAAGGATGACCAGGCCTTGATGCGGCCAGAGGCCAGCGAGCACAGGAAGAAGAAGTGGACCCTGAGTTTGAAGAACCTGCGTCCCGAGGACAGCGGCAAGTACACGTGCCGCGTGTCCAACCGCGTGGGCGCCATCAACGCCACCTACAAAGTGGACGTGATCCGTGAGTGCGGGCGGGTGGCGGGGCGGGGCGGGGGTGGGCCCGCCGGCCGGGGCGTGGCCAACCCCCGGTCCCTCCCGCAGAGCGCACCCGCTCCAAGCCGGTGCTGACAGGCACGCACCCCGTGAACACGACGGTGGACTTCGGGGGCACCACCTCCTTCCAGTGCAAGGTGCGCAGCGACGTGCGGCCCGTCATCCAGTGGCTGAAGCGCGTGGAGTACGGCGCCGAGGGCCGCCACAACTCCACCATCGACGTGGGCGGCCAGAAGTTTGTGGTGCTGCCCACGGGAGACGTGTGGTCGCGACCCGATGGCTCGTACCTCAACAAGCTGCTCATCTCGAGGGCCCGCCAGGACGACGCCGGCATGTACATCTGCCTGGGCGCCAACACCATGGGCTACAGCTTCCGCAGCGCCTTCCTCACCGTGCTCCCAGGTGGGCCGCCGGCTCCCCAGCCTCTGCCCAGGGGCGTGGGCGCTCCCTCCCTGGCCCTGGGTGGCCGGCCCTGCCTGGCGGGAGCCCGGGGCTGTCCACGCACGACCCTCCCTTCCCAGCCCTTCCCCATCTCTCTTGCAGACCCCAAGCCGCCCGGGCCACCTGTGGCCCCCTCATCCTCGACCAGCAGCCTGCCGTGGCCCGTGGTCATCGGCATCCCGGCCGGTGCTGTCTTCATCCTGGGCACCGTGCTGCTGTGGCTGTGCCAGGCCAAGAGGAAACCCTGTGCCCCTGTGGCCGCACCTCCGGTGCCTGGGCACCGCCCCCCCCGGGGGGGTCGAGGCCGCAGTGGTGGTGGCAAGGACTCGTCCCACCCCTGGCCACAGGGCTGTGTGCAGAGCACGGGCCCCCAGGGGCCCCCCCGCACCTGCTGGGCACGGGCTCGGCCGCTGGTCACAAGCGGAACTCCAGGCTCTACACAGACGTGCACACGCACACGCACTCGCACACGCACTCCCACGTGGAGGGCAAGGTCCACCAGCACCAGCACGTCCACTACCAGTGCTAGATGACAGCCAGCTCGAGTGCCATGTCACCGTGGGCAAGGAGGCTGGGAGGGCAGCTCAGGCTGTGGGGCAGAGGCAGCACCGGGGGCCTTGGGCGAGACAGTGGCCGTGTACAGACATGCCGGCGATGGACACGTGCAGACAGGGACACGTGCAGACCAGGGGACACACACCAGGGGACGTGTCCACCAGGGACACGTGCAGACCAGGGGACACACCAGGGAACGTGTCTACCAGGGATACACATGCAGACCAGGGGACACACACACACCAGAGGACGAAGCCCACACCAGGGACACACGGACTGGAGTGGTGTGACTGGTCAGGTAGCCATGGCTAGTAGGTGAAGGCCTCTCCGCCCTGTGAGGAGGGCTTCATGGTGGCCAGGGTCACCCTCCCGTGCCTCCACCTGTGTCCCTACCCAGCTGGTGGCTGTATCCGTCTCTGCCACCCTGGGTGCCCAGGTGTCCCCCAGTACCCTGGCCTGGTGGGCCTGGCAGGGGACTTGCCCCCTCCCCCACTGGCAGAGAGGGGGCCTTGGTATTTATGTCTAGGAGGTGAAGGAGGCCTGGGGTCGCCCACCAACCCCGCCGGGCCTCTGGCTTCTGTAGATCTGAGCTGAAGCCTACATTTAATTTATTTCGTTAAAGCAGTGTGCATCCTGCTCCTCTGTGCGTTGCTGCCTGGGTCTGGTGCGTGCGCGTCTCCTCTGGGAAGGCTCGGCTGGCCCTTCCGGGCCCACCAGCTTGGCTCCAGCAGAGCGTGGGGCCTGGGGCTCACACCTGCACCTGCACCTGGTCAGACCCCACCCTGGCCCGGGTATGCCTCTGGGCTTCACTTCGAGGGCTTCCTGATGGCCCTGGGAGCTGGGGTGGGCCAGGCCCGGGTCACAGCCACTCTGTCCTCAGGGCTCCATCTGAGTGCCTTCCCTGTCACCTCTATGGCAGTGGGATGACCACCCCCCTCTGCTGGGGGAGCAGGCCGCAGTCCCCCCAGCCATCCTAGAGTGGGTACCTGCCTGCCCTAGTCCAGATGCCTCGTGAGGAGACCCTGCCGCAGCCCAGGGGCGGTCAGGCCTTGCTGCCCGGGGGGGGGGCCGCGGTCCTGGTGAGCAGGGGCTGTGGGGCCAGTGTGGCGGTGGTGCTTCCCCCAGCACCCCCGTGCCCGGAGCAGCGTATGGCTGCTTGGAGTGGCGTGGGGTCTCGGGGGGGCCTGGTGGACCCCCGTGCAGCACAGGACAGGTCCCCTGTCCCCTGACCTCCCCAGGTCGGACTCTCTGTCCTGAGGACACAGGGGCCAGCTCTGGAAGAAGCCACATGGGGTGGTCTGACTCCATGGGGAACGGGCCAGCCGTGGCCAGCTGGCAGATGCTGGGGAGACCTGGCCCTGGTGATGAGGGCACAGGTTGGTTCCAGGTGGCCCATGGCTGGGAAGAGTCCAGACGGGACAGGCGTGGCTGCTGCCTGACTGGGCTTCAGTCTGGAGAGGGGAGGGTGGCGAGGGAGACCCTGGGGGCTGGAGAGCCGGACACTCGGGAGCCCCGGTGCTGGGCTGTGGGAGCAGGGAGCTTCCTGGAGTGGGCAGCGGAGAGGCACCTGAGACCTTGGCCCCTAAGCCTGTGACGGAGCTGGGCCAGACCCTGACCAGGCGGAGGTGACACAGGTGGCCTGTCTGGCCCTGGCAGGTGGTGTGTGCTGGGCAGGGCAGGCTGGCCTGTGTCCTCCCCAGTACTGGCTGGGCCCCTGGGGTCCTGGGGAGAGATGGCGTGTGGGCTGGCCTCAGCTCCTGGTCAGTGGAGATGGGTGCCGCGCTGGGCAGAGGCTTCCCGGGGGAGGCCCCTCCCTGCCTTACAGGCCTGCAGTCCCCCCAGCCCTGCATAGCTGCCCTGGTGCTCAGACCCTCTGTGATCCCTGGGCCCCTCGGGCTGCCTGAGGGGTCAACCCTCCTTGGCTGCTGCCCTGCCATGAACCCAGAGGCCCTGCTGTTCCTAGAGCCTCTTGGCTGGATCCTGATGCCTCCCCATGTGGACTCGCTCGGCTCCGTCCCTGCCCAGCTCCCTGCAGTGGGGCTCCCTCCCTGGTGGGCAGGAGCAGGTGGCCACAGGTGGACCTGTGCCCCCAGCACCTCAGGAGGCGGAGCAGGGCGGTTCTAAGGGGCAGCCTCTTGGGCAGAGTCTGAAGGACATGCTGGACCCCGGCCTCCTGGCCAGGGCTTGGGTCTCGGCTCCACACAGCCCTGCCACAAGGCCGTCTCGCCCAGACACCCGGTCCCTCCAGGGGCTGCCAGGTCTGGCAGGGCGTAGGCTCTACAGACCAGGGCTGACCCTGCACTGGACAAGGCCCCACGGAGGCTTGGTGGTCACCCATTGGGCAGGCACGTGTCTGTGTCCACAGCTCCCTGTCCTGAGGGCCCCTGCTGGGGTCAGAGGAGGGGATGCAGCCATGTCCTCGGGGTGACCCCCAAGCCAGTCCCGGCTGCAGGGGCTGCTGATGGACGTCAAGAGGAGACTGTCCTGGCAGGGTCAGTGGGCGGCAGGTGTGCGGTGCTGTGGGATGTGGAGCCAGGCCTGATTTTTCTTCTAACCCATGTCCTGGCCAGCGATAAGCTGGTGCCTGTGAAGACCGGCAAACTTGAAAGGGCAGCCGGGTCTGGCACCCTCGGGTGTGACCGCTCCCCGTCCTGGCCCTCCTGGCTTCAAAGGGGTGTCGAAAGTCAGCCGCAGCTGTCTCGGGAGGGGGGGGGCGTGAGGTGACTCCTGGGCATAGGACGGTGTGTGAGCCAGAGATGAGGGGCCCTTGTCGGCCCCCTGGACCTGTGGATGTGCCCGGCAAGAGATCAAAGGTCGTCCCAGACCCAGATGGGGACACGCAGGGCCTGGGGTGTTAAGGAGCCCAGGGCAGGGATCCCTCACAGCGTGTCTTGACTGTGGGACACAGGGGTCCTGTTTGAGCAGAGAGGGACCAGGCACGTTGTCCTGAGCTCCCAGGGGTCAGCTGTGGGACCTGGTCCGCCCAGGCCCTGTACAGGGTAAGAACCTGGTCCACCAATGGACACCTGAGCACACCCGGCTGTGAGGCTGAGCCACATGCAGTCAGGCTGGCCTGTGGCCTTGGAGACTGGTGGGGCAGCGGCTGGGCTGACACCAGCACCGGGTAGAGGTGTGGGGAGGCCAGCCTAGGGGGGCCGGGCCAAGACTGCTCACTGCCCGAGGGTCCCGGGTGGAGCCCTCCCAGGACAAGGGCTTGGGGAGGCAGCTCCAAGAGCAGCTGGAGGCAGGACCAGCCTGGGCTCGACTCCATGGCTGGACACGCCGCCTAGTGCCTGGGGTGAGGCTCCCTTTCATGCTCCGGTCAGTGGTCTGTCCTGAGGAGTGCGGGCCTGGGCGAGGCGTTGATCCTGCCAGGACACAGCGAGGAGCGGCAAGGCCCTGCCAGCCACCTGCTTCCTCTGCCCGCTGAGCTCGCTCCTCCCGCTCTGTCCCTCCTGCCCCTAGTGATGCTGCGGCAGAGCTGGCTGGACAGGGGGTGCTTGGCTGGAAAGTGGGCTCCTGGGGGACCCCTGAAGCCACACCTCCAGTCCTCACGGGGTCCCATTGGGGCTGTAAGGAGGGCTTCTACCAGAGCAGGGAGCAGGGCCAGCACCGGCTGGTCGATGTCAGGGTCCACCTCTGCCTGGTTGTGGACAGCAGCACCCTGACCCCAGGGCCCGCCTCCACTGAGAGGTCCCATGCAGCTGGGTGAATGGTGCTGCGGCCACCGAGGCTGAGGGCCTGTGCAGGGGAGGGTGGTGCCCAGCAGGCCCCTCAGCCTCACCCGCCTCGCAGTCCCGCCTGCGTCCTGGGCTCGATCCCAGTCCTGCGTCTTTCCCAGCCATCTTCTTGCCTAGGCACTCTGGTCACTTCCTGGCCAGCCTGAGTTGTGTGGACATCCTGTCCCCCAGGCCTTGCTGCTGACTACAGCCCTCCTTCTCTGTGGGGTTGACCCCATTGATCTGTCCTCCAGCCCCAGCCCACCTTCTAGGCCAGTGGCCCTGTGGTGCCGTCCTTCCCTGGCCTCAGCCCAAGTGTCTGCAGCCCCCAGCTTGGGGTTGCGCAGTCCAGCTGCCCTGCTCCCTGACTGCGGGGGCCTGTAGAGGGGAGGGGACGTTGGCCTTCGCACAGGCTGCACACCTCGGTGGAGGCAGAGCAGGCCCTAGGCCCATGAGAAGGGGCGGGAGGCTAGGAGTCATGGGAGGGCTGGGGGACAGCCACCAGTCTGGCCAGCCTCTGAGGCCTCCTCATCCGTGTGGCAAGGAGTCAGGCTGGTAGGTCAGCAGGCAGCACCCTCAACACCTGGAGTTGGGGGCGACCACTCTGGCCACCACCTTGAGCCTCAGCCAGGTTGGAGGCCAGACTCCTCTTGGTGGAGTCAGGCCTGCATGCGGCAAGGGTGTGCTCCTCCTCCTCGAGCCATGCCCACCCCAGGGGCAGGAGGGCTGGCATCGGTCTCTCGATTCCCTTAACTGGAGGTCCTGGCCAGTCCCTGCCTGGGAGGACCTGGTCCAGACATAGCTGGGGTTGGGAGCTATGGTTCTCAGCTGTCCTCAGCAGGGCTGGGGTTGGAGGAGAGCTGGGCATAGGGGCCACGGCTGCCCTGTGTGGCCAGGGCAGGACAGGCTGGGAGTTAGGGGCTGGGGGACTCTCCTCCGCTGGGCCATCCCCAGGGCACCCTGCTGGGCATGTGGGTCAGCCTGCACCCCGTGGCAGCCACCACCTGGCCAGCTGCCTGCAGCCGTAGTGTCCTGGATTCCCAGGTGTAGGACTTGCACTGCCTGTCAGTGTGCCTGTCCACCCTGAGGTGCTGCCCACTTCGGCCCAGCCTCATGGGCCACCCCTCAGGGTAGCCAGGAGCAGAGGGGCTATCCCCAGCACAGGCCCCATCCCAGCTCAGGTGGGGAGACCTGAGCCAGGGCTCTGACACACCTGGCAGGCCCGCCCTCTTCGGTATCTGGACTTGGGGTCTGGGGGTGACAGCTTGGAGAGTGAGGACCAGCAGCCAGCGTAGTGCCCACAGGGCCACTGCTTACACCACCCTGCCCGGACACCAGGGGCGCCGCTGCCCCCTCCGCAGCCCCACCCCCTGCTGCGACTCGGGGCTGTGGGACTGCAGGGTGCCCGCCAGCTGGCTCTGCGAGACCAGGCTGTGCTGAGGGGGTCCACATCTCTGGCCCCGGAGACCTGGTGCCCGGGTCTGGGAACCACCCCGCCTGCCCGGACAGCCCAGGCATCTGGCTCTGGGCCGGCAGGTGGTGACAGCTGCCAACTGCTGGGCGGTTCCCAGGCAGGGGCGGGTCCGACTGGGCCCAGGGGTGGCTGGCCTGCAGCTGAAGCTCCCCCAGAGCTGCCCCTGGAGGATGGCCGGGGTGTGCAGCGGGCAGGTGTGCCATGGCCCTCGGCCTGGCTGAGCTGCGGGGGCTCCGTCTGTCTCTGAGTCCCCGGGTCTGGGCTCCCCTCAGGAGTGGGAAGGGCGAGGCACAGCAGGAGGATGAAGGGGCACGGGGCGGAGGGTCCCCGGGGCCCCATGTCCCCCCTAGGCAGCCTCTGCGCAGGGCTCCCTCCCACCATGCGGACCAGGTGGGCGCGGCGGGGCAGCTGCGGGTTGGCTGGCCATAGGGCTGTTCTCCTGGGGCCCGGCCCGGCCCTGCAGCCCACACGCCCGTGCCCCAGGTGGTCTCAGCAACTAGTTCAGGAAGCCCCCACCCTCCCTCACCCGGCCCCCGGCCAGCCACACTCGGGAACAGGCCTGGGGTGCCAGGAGCTCAGGAGCCTCTCGTCCTCAGGCAGGACCCCGTGAGGGAGGACAGGTGGCCCCTCCTGCTGAGCAGACCAGCTGGACCCCCTGCTGCTTGCCAGCACAGAGGACATGAGCTTCACTGCCATGCCCCCAGATGGCCAGCAGTGGCCCAGTGTATGGCCCTGCCCTTGGTCAGGGGTCCACTCCGATGGCCAGTGGTCCTCTGATGCAGCCTGTGCTCAGCCTAGGCTCTGACCGCTGGCGTGTGGCAGGGAGGTGGGGATCCTGGGTCACCACCAGCAGGCCTGGGCTTCGTGGCCAAGGACCCCTGCGCGTCGGCTCCCCACCCAGCATGCACAGCTCCGGTCCTCTGGGCATTGGCCTCTCCTTATAGCGAGGCCCTGCACAACTGCCCAACACTATGACCCTCTGTGTTGTCATCTGTGGCAGAGGCTGCGGTGCCCACATGGACTGAGGTGAGCCTGGACCCAGGGAGGGCGGGCGGCTGGGGTGGCGCCAGTCTCCACAGAGGCAAATTCCTTCTCAGTTCACAGCTTTTTCCTGTGATTTTTTTCCCTCTTTCTTCCAAAAGCTGTCCTCTGCCTCTCCTTCCTGGAGCCCCTCCAAGACAGTCAGCAGCAGCTCCGCTCAGCGGTCCACAAAGCCCCTTTGACAGAGGCAACAGGAGCTGGACCAACAGCGAGCAGGGTGGAGTGGCCACAGGGCCAGGAGGGGAAGGCGGAGGGCCGGCTCGGGCAGTGGTGAGCCCCAGGGCACACACTCCAGCTTCCTCTGCAGAGTCCCACGGAGTCTGAATCGGCCTGGGGACGTGGGAGGTGCTCTTGTCTGCGAAGGTCACACCAGCACTCCCCTGCCCAGGCTGTGAGGTGGCCAGCCCCTGCCTGCCTGTCCACCCAGCCTCGGGCTTGGTGCCCAGAGCCCAGTGCCCCGTCTGAGGCTGTGTGGGCCCGGGCCTGCAGCACCACCCCAGCCCCAGGGTGCGTGGGGCCTGTGCCTCCAGTCCTGGGGCGAGGTGTCCATCCTGGGCCTCCTCCAGATGTGTGGGCATCTGGCCAGCAAGGACCTGGACGGCCTGCTGGGGCTGGGCGTGGCTGCAGCACAGATCCTGGTCCACCTGAGAAATGGGGCGCTGATTCCCTGCGGGGTTTATGCCCCCAGTTCCTGGCCCCAGCTGTGGCCTGGGCAGTTGCCCCTGGTGGCACTCGCTGAAGGCCTGACCAGAGGAGGAGCTGCTGGACCCACACTGACAGGGGCGTGGGCGTGAAGCATTCGGGGGGAGCAGAGACCTGGCTGCCTTCGGCCCCCTGAAGCCAACATTGAGCGTGGGGTAGGCCCAGTGCCTGGGCCCAGAGAACCTGGCCACAGGTGGGCAGCAGGGGCTCCTTTGCCCTGGTCCACACAGGGCAGATAGTGGGGGTGGGGGCGCAGGATGCCTGGGGGCCCCAGGCTGGGCTGGGCTGGGCATCCTTGAGTTAGAGCTTGAGATGAAGTGGCTGCTTGGGGCAGGGTGGGCAGGCTCAGCTGAGCAGCCTGGCACTGCTCTGCGGTGGAGTGCCTGGGAGGTTCCGGGGCTGGTGGGCAGGGGCCCGGCTCCTGGCCTGCAGAGTTGGCCGGGGAGCCCGGCTGGGCTGGAGGCAGTCATCCCCACGGGGCCTGCAGGGGCAGCAGCCGCGCAGCACCTCGGGCCCAGGGTTAGGGAGGCACAATTCTCCCTTTGTTCCTGCGGCAGCCGGGCCTGCGGGCCAAGAGGAAATGAGAGGAGCGCCAGCCAGCAGCCCTCGCCGCCGGGCAGCCTGGGCCGCCAGCTCCAGCCCAGTGAGGCACTGTGGGGGCCCCGCTCCAGGGAGAGCGGCTGTCCCACTCCCTCCTGTCCAGGTCAGCCCGGACATCCACAGGGGAGCTTGGTCCTGGGGGAGCCTGGACCCCAGGGCAGTGACCTGGGGGGGTGCACAGAACGCTCTATCTCAGTGCTCTGGGCAGAGGCAGCGCTGGACACTGAGGGGGAGCCCCGGAGCCCAGCTCCCCGCTCACTGGTGGCTCTGTGTGAGTCCCAGCTGCATGGGTCTGGACTCTCATGTCCCCGTAGCCCAGGGCTCAGACCCCAGTCCACAGACCCCTCTATGCTCGACCTGCAGGCAGTCCAGAGGGCACCTGGGTGCCTGGTCAGGCTGAGCCCACAGAGTTCGCGAGGCATGGGTCCTGCGGTCGGTGTGGCACACGGGGCTGTGGGTTGGTCCCACATGCTGTCCGCAGTCTTGTTCCCTAGCCGAGGATGCGCGGTCCTGCTTGCGGCCTCCTGCCCCATGTGCCCTCTACCTTCTCTGACCGCAGGCAGAGGGTGGATCAGGCGTCTGGCAAGGCCAGTCCTCAGCCAATCCCCAGGGACCCTGCTGTGAGCAGAGTCCCCCCCCACCTGACTCAGCGTCCACACAGAAGGCCTGAAGGGACTGAGTCCCACCCCGTCTGCAGGATGGATTGCAGATGGGAGTGAGTGTGAGGACTGTGTGGGTGCATGTGTGCACTCGTGTACGCATGTGTCTGTGTGGTTGCATGTGTGCATGGGCACGTGTCCGTGTGGGTGTGCCCATCCAGAGCCCTGGGCCTTCCCTCCATACCTTCCTGTTCTCCATTTCCCTCACTTGGGGCCTGGGCAAGGTTGTGGGGCTGGAGGCCTTGGTGGGGACTTGCTCGGGTCAAGTCCACTTGATGCCCCTTACACCTTAATGGGTGCCCTGGCTGCCCTCTGGGTTTCCTGGGCAGCGTCTCCCAGGCAGGGTCTCGTGGGAGGAGCCGGAGGCCATCCTGTCTGTCCCAGGCCCGTCTCGGCGGGGCCTGCTCGGGGCTTGCAGCCGAGCTCTGACACCCGGTGCTCTGGCTCGATGCTTGTCTTCCAGGCTCAGCCCCTCCCCAGGCCAACCCTGCCAGGTGGGCGGGGCTGGCTTTGATCCTGGCAGACAGATGCCACCAAGGTCCACACGCCCAAGGGGCTGGCCTCACCTGGAGCACAGGTGGCTCCCCTGCCTCCTGTCATGGGGCCTTGCACCTCTGTTCTTGTGCTGGACCCTCTGGGACAGCTCGGGGCCTGAGGCCCACCTGGAGGTGGGAAGGCCAGGGAGGGGCCTGAGGAGCTGGGGAGTGCCACCTCGTCCTGGTGGCTCAGAGCTGTGAACAAGACTTGCTCTTAGGACTGCCCAGCAGGCCAGAGTGGAACCCTGAGATGCTGAGGGCCCCGCCCAGGCAGGCAGCCAGTGGCCTGAGCTGTCCCTCTGAGGGACTGACCATGAGCACAGCTCCAAGGTCTCAGGCCATGCATGGTGGCAGCGGCTGCTGAGAAGGACGTGCCCAGCCCAGGGGCCTGGCCCAGCAGGTGCCCACGTACAGAAGAAGGGGCCCCTCCCTTGTTCCCACACGACCAGTCCCACTGGACTGGTCTCCCTCTGGTTGCCCCGCTGCATGACCCACCTTGGACAGCAGGCCACACCTGGACAGCCTCCTGGCTATGGAGGCCCAGGCTGGAGTCCCAACCCTGCCGTCTCTGCAGTCCAGCCCAGTCCTCAGGTTCACAAGCAAGCACAGAGTTGCCCAGCACCCAGGTGCTCACAGGGAAGCAGCCAGAACAGCTGGCCCGCCATGAGGGCAGGCCCAGGGCTGGCCGGGCACCCACACTCAGCACAGAGGCATGAGCTCCCATTCCAGCAGTGTGGAGAAGGCTCTGGACCCTGCCTGCCCCGGCTGGTCCAGAGCTCCTCACAAACTCAGGGTATTTTATTTTTATTTTCATTTTATTTTTTTAAATTAAATTTAATTTTTTTTGGAACCAGGGATTGAACTCAGGGACACTTGGCCACTGAGCCACATCCCCAGCCCTATTTTGTATTTTATTTAGAGACAGGGTCTCACTGAGTTTCTCAGGTCCTCACTAAGTTGCTGAGGCTGGCTTTGAACTCAGAATCCTCCTGACTCAGCCTCCCAAGTCGCTTGGATTACAGGCGTGCGCCACCACGCCCAGCCTGCACTCAGGGTATTTTAAAGACAGTCCCATTGTGACTCATTCTGAGGAGGAGCAGGGATGGCCTGTTGGCAGGGACGGGGCTGTGGGGACTGGACAGGTCTCCCGGAGGCCCCAGCGAGGCAGAGAGCCATGGCTTTCCCACACGTCACAGAACTTTAAATATTCCTGAAAAGCTCCCCTGACAGCTTGAGCTCCTCTCCCCGGGGGCCACCTCCACCGCCATGAGAGGCAGCACCTGGCCCCACTGGTGACTCCCGGTGCCTGGTGTGCTGGCCTGTGGCCCCAGGCGCCCCTCGCACACCATGTCACGCACACCATCTACGGTGATGGGCACCATCTGGCCAGGAAAGGGGAGAGGTGTCATCTGGGAACCTGGGGATCCAGAGACCACCTTCCCATGGCCAGCGGGCACCTCCATTCTGAAGGGCAGTTTACATCAGAAAGTGGCACCATGGTGCTCTCCTCAGGGCTGTCCGAGGCCTGGCAGGGGGTCTTCAGGGTCTCCTGCCCTCCCCACACCTCCTTGCACTCCCTCCACGGTGCGCAGGGAAAACAGGCAGAGGGCCAGGGGATGCTGCGGGCACAGTAGCTGTCCCCGTGTGGCCCTGAGCAGGGTGCTGGCCTTCCTTACTTGTGAAAGGTCATGAATGTTCTGGACACCTGCTAATTTCCACTGGAAGAACTGCCCTGTTCGGGTGTTGGCTCTAACCTTTTAAAAACTGTGAATGTCTCCAGCTTCCCAGGCAAGTTCTTACCAGGTAGATGTGATTGTCCCTGCTGGATCTACCCAGGGTGGGTGCCTGGGCCCGCTGTAGGGACAGGCTGGGGCCGCAGGAGAGTGAAGTCTTGTGGGCAGAGTGGACGCCGCAGTTCTGGGGAGATACTTCTGTTGGCCTGGCCAAGGGGCAATGGGTCTCTGGCACCTACATGGGCACTCAGGGCCCAAAACCAGATCCATGGAAGTGGACAATCTGGGCCTCTGCAACCTGGAGCCCCCTGTGTGGTCACCCACATGTCCTGCTGCAGACAGCGGGGTCCATTGTGCCCACGTGAGGCCCAGAGCCCCACCCTGGAGCTGTTCTACACCAGGGGCACAGGTTGGGCTCAGCCCTGACCTCAGGACGGCACCGGACAGACACTTGAGGAAGGCAGAGCCAGGACAGACCCAGTTCTGCCCAAGCCTGTCACCCAGGGCTGCAGATGGGGTGCTGCAAGTGTGTGAGCGTGGGGCACACATGCACGAGTGTGCAGGGTGAGTGTGCACGCGTGTCTGTGCACTAGCATGCGTGTGCATGTGGTGTGAAGTGTGTGCTTGTGTGGGTGTGGGTGCTCCCCCCTGTGTTCCTGGCCTCCCTCATAGTGCAGGGCAGGTCAGAGGTCAGGACCCCTGTGCCCCGAGAACAACAGGGAGACCAGGCCAGGGCAGGATGCAGCCGTGCAGGAGCCCAGGACAGGAGGGCTGTGCTGGGCACTGGCTGGCCGGCTCCTGTTGTCCTGTGTCCTTGGGAAGGTGGGTCCCAGGGGCGTCTGCAGAGCTGGGGCTCCAGGGCCTCTAGGGGCTGCGAGCCGGTGGCCTGGCCCGGGCCTCCCACCGGCCTGACTTCTTCTGAAGGCAGAGAACGTCTTTGGTGTGCAGGGCTGGATACACCCAGTGACCAGAATGCCCTCTGGAAGTGGAGGCCCTGCCCAGCTGCACCCCCAGCTGCACCACAAACCCCTGGAAACTGTCCAAGGGCTGGACTGCAGCTCTTCACGTTCGAAAGTGTGGCTGCCCTGTGGGGGGCTGAGCATGGGAGCAGGAACTGAGGTGACCAGTTTCATGAGCAGCATGGGCCAGGGCCACCTTGGGGGCTAGTGACACCTGCCCGCTCCTGCTCCTGGGCTGCTGGGCTCACCCTCCAGCTCCCGCAACTCAGGTCAGACCCTGCTGGCTTTGGGGCAGGAGCTTGGGATGGGTGAAGGTGGGGAGCCAGGAGAATTCCAGAAGCCCACCTCTCTCCACAGCCCCTGACTGCAGCCAGCCAGAGGACCCGCTGAAGACCCTGGGCTCAGCACCCTCCGCAGCAGGCCCTCCCCCGCAGTGCCTGGCTCTGCTCCTACACTGTGCACATCAGCGCCGTCCTCAGAGGGGTCTTGGCTCAGAGAGGCCCTGCCACGAGCTGCTTTTCTGCCAGTTTCAGTGGCAGGAACCAGAAGTGCTGAGCGTGAGTGGTGAGAAGGGAGCTCTCCAGGTGCTGCGGCTGGAGCCAGATGTGTCTCTCCGGGAGCACCCCGCACCCAGGGCCGAGAGGCACAGACGCGCGTCCCTGGAATGGGAGGGTCCTCACTGCCCTCCTGGCGCAGGAATGGAGTCAACCAGGCCAGGAAGAGCCAGGTGCGTGGCCTCCCAGTCTGGGTTTGACATGAGCGAGCAGGCTGCTGTCTGCGTGTGGTGGGGTACGCCCAGGGGACAGGGGAGGCCAGGCCCGTCCTGCAGGGTCCGCACACTGAGGACCTGGGAGCATGGGGGCCCCAGAGGCAGGTGGGGCAGGAGGGGTGTGTGGAGTGGGGCCTCTCCCCAACCGAGCCCCCAGGACACACGTCTGTCCCCCCCTCCTGTGGCTCCAGTACCTGCGAGTCCACGATTGGACTCCTCTGGTGCCCACTGGCGCCTCAAGGGATGAGTCATGTCCCTTCATTGGCCTCCAGAGCCACCCAGGTGGGGGCTGCTGGCTATCCCGGACCCTCTCAAGGGAGGTGAGTCACTGAAGCGACGCAGACCCTGCGTGGGCTAAGCACAGACTCACCCAGCCCCCGGTCCTGGCCTCCCCACCCAGCGTGGGTCTAGGCTGCAGCTGGACAGGACAGCAGGGCCTGAGGGAGGGAGCTGTGGGTCAGGGAGGCGGCAGGCAGGAGCAGCCTCTGTGCCTGAGGCTGGCCTCTGAGCCCCCGACCCGAGGGTCCATGTGCTTCCTCTGCTCTCCTGCCCGGATGAGGGTCTCTTTCCTCCCTGGTGAAACCCTTCTTCCCAGGACTCCTGCACAATCAGGGACCCCGGTGGGCACCAGGCTGGACTAGGCATGGCCCCTCCCACCCTGGTATTCTGGTGACCCCCATGGACACCCCCTGACTCGCCAACACCCGGGTGCCCCATACACAGCCTTGAGTCCACACCCTCCCAGTGCCTGGGCCTGAGGGCAGAGACGGCCTGTGCCAAGGGAGCTCCTGGTCATCCCCAGTGCTCCTGTGGGGGAGGGACACTTCCTGACAGGCCCTTGAGGTTCCCAAGTGGCCCTGACTGCACACTCTTCCATCTCTGAGGTCCCCCTCCCCTCTCCTGGGGAGGACCTCCTCAGCTGAGGAGGCAGGGGTGGCCTGAGGGTTCCCTGGTTCAGCCAGGGAACTGGCTGCTCCTGGTGCCCGGTGATCTGATCGTCCTTGGGAGCCCTGGCGGCTGTCCAGGTACGTGAGACCCTAGGAGACAGCCGTCCCTGCGTGCTCTGCCGGCTGGCACCAGCCTGAAGGGGACCTGGGACCCTGGCTTCAGGATTCGGTGCCTGGTGGAATGGCACACCGAGGGAGGCACAGGCCTGGGCAAGCACTGTGCGGTCCCTCAGGTGGCCATGCTGCCTGCTCCGGGGGTGGGCTGGTCTTGCCCCTCAGTCCTGCACATCCCAGTCTCTGTGCCCAGTGCCCAGTCCAGCCAGGGCTGGCACTGCTGCTCCACTTCTTAGCTCTCTAAAGGCATGAGGGTTGCACTGCACTGGGACCCACCCAGGTGCCCGGATGAGGGATACGTCTTACTCTCAGATTCACCTACACACAGTGACCAAGCTGTCCTCTGGGCAGGTCATGGGGTTTAGTCCTGCCTGTACATTCAGACCTCATTCGAAGGTGCTCTTGGCTTTGGGGTGTCTGCAAACACCCTGGGCTGGTATCCACGGGCCATCCCTGAGCTTTGGGCAGATGCCACTTCCCGTCTTCAGGACCCGGTCTCACCAATCTCCTTCAGACCTTCAGCTTCCTACCAAGCAGCCTGGCACTGACAGGGTCTTCTGGTCATCTCACACTGGGGGCCATGCTGTGAGCCTGCTGCAGGTGCTGACCTGTCCCCTGCCCCGGCCCTGGACCAACTCCCACCCTGAGGTCACAGAAGGTGTGTCTGAGGGGGACCTGGGGCCACAGGAGGTGTGCTTAGAAGCAAAGGTCACAGTCAGCGTCAGAGACAAGCTGTGGAAATGCTCCAGGCGCCAGGCCAGGAGCAGACCCTCGCACTGCACCCCAGGGGAGCTGGGGCCCAGGTGCTGGTCCTCGTGGGGAGGAGCCTGCCGTCTGAGGGGACGTGGGCTTCTGCTGGGTTTTGGAGGTTGAAGTGCACCGGTGCTGAAGGACCTTGGGTGGCAGAGTGAGCCGGGCGCCAGGCGCAGGGCTGAGACCTGGGTGGGTCCTTGCGAGGACAGTAGCAGGAAGCAGGGGAGCAGGGGGCCGCCAACAGGCCCAGAGCATCTTGAGCTGCAGGGCCCAGACTCCCCAGCAGAGGGCAGACACCCCCGGTGCCTCTCCCAGGCTCCCTCCAGCGGCTCCCTCTGGGGCCGGGAAGCCCCTCTGCTGCTTACCCCAGACTCAGAACCAGGGTAGGCGGAGTGAGGCTTGGATCTACCAACCGAGAATTTTAGGAATTTCCTTAGTCTGAAAACTTGTTCAAAGTCTGTGTTTACAACTGCTTGGGTGAGCAGAGCTGCCGTGGCTTCTTAAGACCCATGAGCGCTTCTGAGGAGTGGGCTTGCACCTCGGGCTGCCAGCCACAGCTCCACTCCACCTAGGGCCAGGCTGGTCAGCATGAGGGTGTGGCTCGCGGAAGCTGGCAGGGACACACAGCTCCTTAGGCCTGACGGTGGCCAGGTCCAGGCCTGGCCATGGGTGAGGCTCCTGCCTGGAGGGTGGACACCGGGGCTGGGACCCTTCAGGCCCTGGTGGGGAGGGAACAGCAGTGTCTGGTGGACACAGTGGGCATGCCTCAGCATGGGTCAGGGAGGCGGCTGGAGCAGGACCCTGGGCCAGTTGGGGGCCCCACCTCCTCTCCCTGCCCACTTTGACATGGCTCCTCCTGTTGGTTCTGGGGGCTTTCTGGCTGGAGCCGATGGGTGGAGGTGCTGGGGTCCCAGGCTCGTCCCACCTGGCCTTGTTGTGGTTGAAGGCTCTGGTCTTGCCAAGTCCACCCTCCCGTCAGCGGCCATCAGTCCTGCCGCCTGTCGCTGCAAACAGTGCTGTGCTGGGTGTTCCTTCACATTGGAAATGCACAGGGAGCAGTGGGAAACCAATACCTGACTTCACACTCTTCCCCATGGAGAATTGCAAGCTGAAATGGGGATTCCTGCCACATGGCAGCGAGTCTGACTCTCAGAAAGCCAAGAAGGGCGGGGTGGCCGTGGGCAGTCTTCCCACGGGGGTGAGAGCTGGGTGGGGAGCAGGGCCTCTCCCCAGGCCGTGCTGGGGCCTGTGGCAAGCTGGACGGAGGCGAGGGAGGGAGGTGGGAACTGCAGAGCTCCGACTTCTGCCCAGGGGGCTGCACCCTGAGCACCGCGGCCACGGTGCCTGCAGGACGAAAGGGACAAGGACCAGCATGCGCAGGGCATATGCCCCCCACTGGCCAGAGGGACCCAAAAGTGCACTGCAGAGAAGGGTGCAGGGAGGGCCTTGGGGAGCTGCGACCGCCGGCCCGCGCAGGGCACTCCACAAGCTAAGCAGGCAGAAACCAGCTGGAGGCCGAGAGCAGAGGCAGGGCTGCGGCGCTGGGGGAGGTGGGCAGGGAGGCCACCCGGGTCTCCTCCGGCCATCCTGTAGGGCATGTTCTCCAGGCCAGTCTCCCCTCTGCAGACCAGCAGACTGGCCTGGTGCTCCACACCTCTTCACCCTGGCCTGCCCTGCCCACCTGCCCTGCTGTCTCGCTGGGCCTGATGTGTCCCCGTGACCCCCTCAGGGTTCCCACCCACTCTCTTCCTCTCAGCCTCCTGGTCCATCCAGCAGACCCTGAATGGGTCCCTGGCCCCTTCTCCCTGGACACCAGCTGCTGACTGTCCTCGTCTGAGGACTAGTGACCCTCAGATCTATTCCCACTTGTGCCCCCAGGCCTACTCTCCCACCACATCCTGCATCGGGGCTCCAGCACCTCTCAGGGCCACTTGAATCCGGACCCTCCTTGGTACCTCCAGACCATCTCTACCATCTGCCACCCTCCAGGCTGAGCCTGTCTGCCTGGGTCCCGCCCAGTCTTCACCAGTGCCCAGCAGGCACAAGCCTCCTCAGGCTGGGGCCCGGACAAGCCCCAGTCTGGCTTTCCTGAGGCGGGGCTTGGTGGTGCTGCCTGCTTGTGACCTGCTGGGTCTCAGCCTCACCCCCCACTATGCATCCCGTGTCTTCAGGCTTTAGATCTCTTTGGGTGTCACTTGTGGCTTGTGGGACCACAGGCTGTCTGCTCTTGGGGTACATCCTGTGCACCCCAGGGGGCAAATGAGGCAGCACCTGAAGGCTGAGGAAGGCTCAGTTCAGGGCCCACACCCAGCAGGCACTCCCCCAGGTGCCTGAAGGACAGGATGTGCTTGACAGGCAGTCACGCTTGGGACAGAGCAAGTGTGAATGGATGTGCAGCCGTGCTCATCAGGTGAGCTCAGGAGGAGCCAGTGGAGGTGGGTCCCCATGCAGTGGCTCCATCTGTGTTGGGAGGACACATGGCCAGACCCCACGCAAACAGGAACTGCAAGAGAGGAGAAGTGGGCCTGAGGATGCTCTGTCACAGGAGAAAGATGCTCACATCTGGGGGGCCAGGGGGCCCCTCAGCAGCTGCCAGGGCCTGTGAGCTAGAGTCCAGGAGGACTGGCTGCTACTCGTAGTCTTGGGCATCCTGCAAAAACGTCAAGACGAGGAAGAAAACTGATGGTAGATAAATGGTTGCATCTATTGAGTTTCTGCACGTACGAACATTAGGCACAAGACCCAGCTAGGGGCATGTTGGAGTAGGACATGTGAAGAGCAGAACTGGAGGCTGAGCCGCCTGACACACTGGCAGGTGTCTCTTTACGTCCGTGCCTTCTGCAGGGTTCCTAAGGACCGCTCTGTGAGGGCAAATGGGCTTGGGCGGCTCCTCGGCGGGTGGCGGTGGTGGCCTTAGCGGTTCCTCCCGGCCCTGTTAATGTCAGGGTCAGGCCTGGGGAGGATGGCGCCCTAGAGCCCGGCCTTACTGGGTAGGGGCGGGAGGGGTCGGGGTGGGGACCGGCCATGTCGGAGGTGACCCTGAGTCTGCTGCAGCGCTGGGGCACCAGTTTTAGGAGAGGCGCCGACTTCGACTCTTGGGGCCAGCTGGTGGAGGCGACAGACGAGTATCAGATATTAGCAAGACATCTACAAAAAGAGGCCCAAGCTCAACACAATAATTCTGAATTTACAGAAGAGCAAAAGAAAACCATAAGCAAAACTGCAGCATGCTTGGAATTGAGAAGTGCAGCTTATACAGTCCACACAGCCCCAGGAAGAACTTAAACTGGAGGAAGGACCTAAAGAAGCTAGAACCAATCCTAAGGAATATTCTCACCTATAATAAAGAATTTCCATTTGATGTTCAGCCTGTCCCATTAAGAAGAATTTTAGCACCTGGTGAGGAAGAGCATTTGGAATTTGAAGAAGATGAAGAAGAAGGTGGGGCTGGAGCAGGGTCTCCTGATTCTTTTCCTGCTCCTCTATTACCAAGGTTGCCATAGGAACCCGGAATGACACTGCTCACCATCGGGATTGAGAAAACTGGTCTGAAAGACCCGGACATGCACTGATCCCTGTATCACAGTCAGTGTAAAGGTGAGCTCCCTTCTTTGAATTCAAACACTACAAGCCTAAAAAAAGGTTTAGGTTTACCGGCACCAAGTGTTTTGCTTTCATGGAGATGGAGGAGATTAAACTGGGCCAATTGTAATAGAACTATACAAGAAACCCACTGACTTTAAAAGAAAGAAATTGCAGTTATTGACCAAGAAACCACTTTATCTTCATCTACATCAAACTTTGCACAAGGAATGATTCTGACATGAATAACCTGGAACTTCTGTGGGTTTTACCACTCAGTAGAAACCATCCTAGCTCTGTGCAGCCTATTCACCCTTCAGGAGGCAGGAGGTGAGCTCTCCCATAGGCCAGTGAGTCCATTGCAAACCTGTACCACAAAACTAAAGTCCAGCACCTCACTGTCGATAAGACTCCTTTGGATACAGGTTTATTGTAGATTTTGAAACATGTTTTTACTTTTCTATTACTCGTGCAATTAATAGTCTGTTTTCCAATTTACCACTGTTCCTACCCTGCTTCCTGGAACAATACTGCTGTGGTAGGTATGCTCACCTTCAACTTAACACAGCAATAAGAATGTGCTAGAGGTTACACATTTGCTCACTTTTGCTCCAATATGCTCTTTTGGTTTGAATTCACTTCAAACTTTGAAGTGGGTAGGATAGTACCAGATAATGCTTTGAAGGGAATTGGACCAGTTATGGACTTATAGGCTGTTCCTTAGAGGTGGTCTCGATTCACCCTGATCTGATAGTTCTGCTTAGAAATAGTGTGCCTTGGCCAGATCAGTATCCTATATGGGAGTGTTCCCAGGTTGTAGCTGTGATTTTTTCCAGATGAACACATTGTTTTTCTGAAAGTGAGCATATTCTTAGTCATGTTGATTAGCTGTTCTTCTCCATCACATTGCTATTCTTTCTGATAATGATTCTAGGGTTAACATTGAAACCATCTCAGAATAGTTGCAAATTTTTAGATGGGTTTATATGTCTTCTAAACCACATCATCTAAAAATAAGTGGGTCAGATGCTAATGAGATACTGCAGAAATACTGCTGTTTTTCAGACAGATTGTGAAACCTTAAAACCCGCATATCTCGTCTTTATAGTGATGAGTATGCAAAATCTGGAAAGATACTCTATTTTTTTTAATATAGGTAGGTATGATTGCCATTTATTTCCTATTTAGATAAATTGACATTCTCCATATGAAATTATGCAGGTCATTAGCCTATTATAATTTGACTATTTACATTACTTTTGCCTTAATGAGATAAAACTTTCATAGTACACGAGGTGGATATTTGATACACAGTACATTAAGATTTGTGAGGGGCTTTTGTGGGTTAGATGTAGCACCCACATACTTTAATATTCACTACTTTAAATGAACAATGCATGAAGGGAATGCAGTGTCAATACGTGGCCTATTTTTCAACTAGTATAAACCCCAGTCATACCATCCAATGTTTGCTTTTTTAAAACACGTAACCATTGTGTTAGCCCTTGCACTTCAAGAGACCTAGTCTTTATTTTCAGTTGTCTATTAGGTCAATTCTGTTTACTAGATGAATGTTAATAAAAACTATATGAGCCTGAAAGAATTCTCCAAAAAAAAAAAAAAAAAAAAAAAAAAACAAAAACTCTGTCTACAGTGGTGACCCAGGGCTCAGGTGGGCTCCCTGCCACTGTGTCTAACTGGGTACGCGATGGCTGCTGGTGTGTCCTCTCCTGGATGCTGAGCACCAGTCTGTCCAGCCCCTCCAAGGAATGCTCCCTAGGTACATCTGCGGGGACCCCTGTGGCTCCCCTGGAGTCACTGACGACTTGACAGAAGTGGGCGGGCATGTGCCCAGGAACCTCCAGCCTTCCCAAGTATTTGCACTTCCTCCTGGATATTTCAGAGCAGCACTGGGGGGAGGGCTTGTTCTCATGTGCAAAGGCGCCCATGGGACCTGTGGCTCTGGCCTGCTCAGGTCAGCGCCACCTAGTGCCCCAGGGCCGCACTGCAGCGGCCAGTGAGCACAGATGCACGGCCAGCCAGGAAGCAGTTTTTCAATGACATAAAATCTCTCACGTGCATTTGTGTACAATGTGTCAAAATGCATCCTCCTGCTGCGGAACCTCTCCGTGCAGTCAAGAGGACCGTTCTCACCACCTGCGCAGGGCAGCCTGGAAGGAAACAGTCTGCCCCACTCCAGCAGGAGTGGTATTGCCCTGATGAGTGTCCCGTTACCTCACTGATTCTATTAATCAGTCAGATGGGACTTCACGCCTGGCCAGGCCCCTCCCGGAGCGTCTCCCCAAATCTGCGTGGCATTAGTGACACCTCCTGTAAGCCTTAGCTCTGGTTTGGAAGGCTTCTTCACCCCAGAACTCAGACTAGCAACACAACGAGTGCGGGGCAGCTGTGTCCACCTCCAGGGGCTCCCAGAGTCCTCCTCGGACACACATGGGCAGCTGAGACCCCTCGCCTTGGCTGGCAGATGAGTGGATATGCAGAGGGGCAGGGAACCAGGAAGCCACAGCTGGTGAGGAGCCCATCGGTCCCCTCTGAACCTGCTGCACAGTGGGCGGCAGGAGAGGTGCTACTTCCTCCTGCCTGGGACAGGCAGGCCCCCGCAGCCGGCCCTCGGCTTCCACATGCTTGGCCACCCTAGCTGGGTGTCCCCTCTGCGTAACAGCAGGGCTCGTGTGACTCTGGGTTTTACTCGGCGTGGCCTTTTCCAGTGAGTTACTGGAAAAGAAAACGTGCTGACAAGCAGAGGTGGAAAGGCCAACTCTGACAAACACCCTGCCTCAGCCAGACGCCTGCTGGACCTCAGCGGCTGACCATGAGCTCCACTGTGCAGATGACCACAAGAATAAAGTGTGAAATGCTCAAAGTATGGTGTTCAAGTTCATGACTGGAAGGCTGCAGGAAAAATCATGAACTACGGTCAGCCCTCCGCCCCCACAGGGACCCAGTGTGCCAGAGGCTGCCTCTGATGGGAAAGGGCTTCCAGGGGAGGTTTTCGAGAAGGCCCTACAAACACCCAGCCGTGAGCACGGGAGCCCTGCTGCACCTGGCAGAGTGGCCCCAGCAAGCCTCCAGGCCCAGGGCCAAGTCTGCTCTCACTGTGCCTGGGACCAGGAGCTGGAGGAAGAGGCAGTGAAGATGTCTCACTGTGCATCCCTCACGTTTGGCGTTTGAATAATCATATTCATTCCACAAAGTGCAGAGAAGACACGGCCGCCAGGGACTCCCGACACTCCAAGTCTCTTCGTGTGGTGCCAACTACGACATGCACGCTGCCACAAGGCTCTTCAACACCGGCCCAGCCCCTTTCCAGGACAGAGTGCACTCGGGGGCCGGCCAGCCCGACCACGCAGCAGACAGCAGGGTCAGATGCTGGAGTCAGTGTGACTGTGACTGCAGGTGGCCCCTGCAGCCCCAGCTACCTGCCTGCACTCACCTGCCACTCCTCCCACTCCACAGGTGACTGTGGGACTAACCACGTCCTTGTCAAGTTTTAGGTAAATGCCAGATGAAGGCCCGCAGCCTTCCTTCCCCTCGCATGGCTCTCCCTGGAGGCTCCTGAACTCAGGCCTTGCCTCACAAGGCTCACCTCTGCAGACAGACCTGAGCACGGCTGAGAGCGGCACAGGCCCGCGGGCACAGGCCCGGCGAGTGTGCCAAGAACGGAGCTGTGGGGTGGGCAGCTTTCCCCCGTGGCTCTGGTGCGAGGCCTCTGGCAGGGGTCCGCCGTGCCTCTCACCACACTTAGGGTGGGGCCTGGGTTCAGGGAGAGCGAAGCCGAGCGGCACATGGTGGCAGGTGGTCAGGAAGAGCTTTATTCAGGCATGCTACTGGATCTGCCCATCCAGAAAGAAGCACACAGACAAGTCACAGCAGAGCCCATGAGCTGGGCAGGTGCAGGGCAGGAGTTCGCTCACCGTCCACGCGTCAATCGCCCAAGGGGAGCAGACCCTGCAGGAAGCACGAGAGTTGTAACAGAAAGATGTTACCTTGGAAACGGCTTCTGGAGTCTACCTGCTGAAGGAAACAAGAATGCAAAGTCCAATGAGAAGAACGAGTTTGGAGAAAGGGTCTGCTAGGTTAGGTGTGCTTCTAAAGCGCCAGCTTCAGGCCTCTGGGGAATCACTGGTGTGACTGGGCATCATTTAAACCAGGGCGAGGAGCAGGCACCACTGGTCTCTCCGCACTGGGGAGGAGCCCAAGCCCCCGTCTCAAGGACATCACCCCGCCCTGGTCCCGCATGTACTTAGCTTGAGAAGCACCACTGGTGGACGGCTGAGCACTTGCCTAGGCACTGCCTCTGCAGCAGGCCCGAGATACTGATGGGAGGCCGGAGGGGCCGGGCCTCGGCGCTGCTGCCTCCATCCGCTCTGCCTGGTGGCCGGGGTGCCGGAGCTGACAACAGTCCCTTGCAGGGCGATGGCACTGGTGGGACCCTAGCAACAGATCCAACAAGTAGTCACGAGCACTGAACCTCTGGCGCACCATCGTTGGAGCACTGACCACCAGCGGCTTTAAAGGCCATTGGCCTGAGCACCCAGACTTGAGGCCTGCTGTGCCCAGCACTGTGGTCAGGGGCAGCCTCTCAAGGGAGGCCTTGTCTGGGCTGAGATGATCGAGGAGGATCTGGAGAGGAGGCCACTGGGGTCACTGACAGCCCCCTAGGGAACCCTTCCACTGCACCATGCTAACCAAGGTCAAGAGCTGTGCTCCATTCCTTTCCCCAAGGTATGAGAAGCTGAACGGGAAAAACAGGGGTGCCCAGGACCTCTGCGACCCCGGGACCACCACCCCTGGACCTGCCCTTCTCCTCCAAGGCAGGGGCCTCCGCAGTCACCTGCTCTACCCAAACCCTCAGCTTCTCTCCTGGCCTTCTGTGTCCAGAGGACAGAGAGAACACAGAGCCCCAGGTGCCGTGACAGCACCACAGAGTCCTACCTGGGGACGCAGAAGCAGCTGGTGAGTGGGGCCTGCCAGGCGGGGACTGCCTCCCCGGGGCAGTGAGCTTTGCACCTTGTCAGGCAGCCCAGTATGGACAGCCTCAGGACCCCAGGGGGCAGAGTGTCCAGGAGGGACTGCATGGGCCAGGCCTCACACCCTTTGCACACTGGGCAAGCCAGTGGTGGGCAGTGAAGGGGAACTTGGGCACTGAAAGTGGCCCAAGGGCCCAAGCAAGGGGCTGGCAGGGCAGAGTGTGCCTATGGTTAGAGGCTGCTCGACCCTCCCAGGCTGGGAGAGCGCTCTGCACACAGACGTCCTGGGTGCCAGGACGGAGCAGAGAAAGCAGCAGCACCCACCTGTCCCAGCAGGGCATGGCTGGGCACCACTGTCCACTCAGGGTCAGCAAACCTGGACCCTGGGCAGAAGCCAGTCTGCCACTGACTTCTAGATGAAGTCTTCTGAGAAAGAGCTCCCGGGCCTCTCGTGCGGGGCCCAGCATGGCCGGGCTGGCCTGTGAGTGCACCTCACTGGCTCTGGTTTCCACGACCTGTGCCCACCTCTTGACTGGCCGGCCTGTTCCCATACAGGCAGGGCCGAGCTTCCAGGGAGACCCCGCAGCTCCTGAGCTGGCTGTGGCCCACTCACTGCCCCACTACCTGTGACCAGTCTCTCCACGCAAAGGCAGGGGTGAGAAGGTGCTCACTGGCTGACCTCTGCAGAGAACACCTGTGCCTGGCCCACGCCCACAGGGAAGCGCTGGGTGGCCACTCAGTGGTTCTCATGGGGTTCTTGGCAATGGGCAAATGCCTCCATGACACCTCAGCTTCAAAACAGCCACCACAGTGCCGTGTGCACAGCATCAGCTAGCTGGAGGCATATGCCAACAGGAGCGAATGGCGGCGTGCTGACCCTAACAGTGGCCATTCCTCCTGAGTGGGATCTCCAGTAAACCTCATTCGCATCACATTCCCCCTCCCAACGTCCTGTCAATCGTGCTTGGGACGCTACCTGAGAGCCGCTGCCATGCTCACTTGGCTGGGTGTCAGGCTGGGACGTGGAGGGCCTGGGTAGGAGACGCTGCCTGTGGGGAAGACACAAGGCCGGGTGTGTCCGGGTCGAGGAGACCAGGTGCACCCAGACTTCTCCAGCTATTGCGAGGTCAGTGACAGGCAGGATCACATGTGCAGACCACCTTCCTGCCTTCCATGCACCCTGAGTGCGCAGCACCTGGAGTTCCTGATGCCATAGAAGCAGCAAGTGAGGCTTGTGTGCCCTGCGGGTCACACCTGGCCTCCCACTCCCCTGGGACAGTGGGAAGGGGAACGTGGGGACTCTCCCCTCCATGGGAGCCTGAGCCTTGGGACGCCCTGTGTGTTGTGGAGTGGACAGAGGATGCTGGCCCAGGGGCACAAGGCAGCTCTACCCCTGGGACCCTGCAGGCAGCACCATGATGCTCCCCCAGAAGACCTGCAGGACGGCAAGGAAGCAGGCGGCAGGAACTGCTGGCGGGCTGCACTCATTCCTCCACTCTCCTGTTGCAGGGCCTGGCTGCAGCCTACCCTCCCAGGAGACCTGCTCGTGACTCAGGGAACTGCTCATGGGTGGGCTCACCTGACGTGGAGGACAGCCAGTCCAGCTTCCCCAGCCCTGACCACTCCAGGGCCAGTCATTGGAAATCCAAGGGCAGCCCACACCCTGGAGCCCGCTCCGTCATCAAACCTGCCAATTCCAGGGGTTGGCCTGTTCTGTCTGTCTCACCCTTTCTCTCTCCAAGGGACCACAGAGAAAGTCCTTGCCTCCTTCTGCCAGCCGCTGTGTCCCCACGTGGCACAGTGTCTCTGCTCTAGGGACCTGAGAGCAAGACTGTCCCTCATGGCAGTTGTCCCCTGATCTGTTGGCCTCACCACCATGATTAAAATAGACCTCAGGTACATTTCAACACAGAACCACACATAGTAACAATGGCAGGGAACTACATGCCCCACACTGATGGCCAGTTGGGACAGTTCCTTGTTTACACTTTCAATACCCTGCTGAGGTAACTTGCCCACAGAGGTCCAAGAGTGGACAACTCACCCTGGGTTGCAGGGCCTCTGGGCTGAGGAGCAGCCCCATCCCTGTGTGTCCCACAGACAGCAGCCCCCAGGCCAGGGGAGGGCATCCAGCATGGCCAGAACTGCCCGAAGCTGTGGGAGGACACTGGTGGCTGGGGTGCCACCAAACCCAGGGCACAGCAAGGTCAGGGCAGCAGATGGGGCGAACCTGTGGGGTCTGAGGGGCACACTGGGAGATCAAGCGAGCTGCGGGGAGCCTGCTGTCTAAGGCGCTTCAGAACTGTGTTTGAAGACTGAGGTGGGAAGCACTGGCAGTCACAGAGGCAGGTGAGGCTGCTGCTCCCAGAGGGGCCTCTGCCGTCTCTGCAGGACTCAGTGCTACTCTTCGGCATTCCCAGACCAGCGCTCAGCGCATGGCAGCAGACAGGGACACGAAGCCCAGAGGCCGGGGGCCGTCTGGCGGTGGGAGAGCACACACATCCAGGGTTAGCCAACCTATTCGTTGGGTGTTTGCGGGGGTGGGGCTGCTGCCTCAGTTACAGTAGGAATCAGCAAATCACATACAAAGCCAGTGGGAAACAGGAAAAGAACCATAAAACAACCAATCTGGGGTTCAACTAAAGGCAGATGACAGATGGAAAAGCAGTTATTCCTGAGAGCCTGCTGCAGCTTTGGTAAGCAAGGGGGCTGTGGAAGGCCGGCGGCCTGGGGCAGGGTGCCAGTGGCCGTGGGCTCAAGGCAGGAGGAAGCACTTCCGTGATACATGGCCACAGCTGGGGAGAGGAGGGCCAGCCAGGGAAGCCATGGAGACCACAGGAAGTGCTCCCACGTCAGAGAAGGGGCAGGACCAACAGGCTGGAGGTGGTCTCCAGCCCCATAGCTCACGGAGCTGTGGGCACAGTCACAGACAAGCCCCTCCCTGGCCCCTAACCCTAAGGCAGCCAGGCTGGAGGACAAAGGTCTAAATCTGACAGACAAGTTGGCGGTTGTACCTGCCGAGGATGCTGACCTGCAATTAGGTACAGGTGAGATGCCACAGCAAACCAGGAACTTCAGATACAGACAAGAACCTGCATTTGTGCAATACATCACTGAAATCATCTAGGTTGCACACAAGAATCGAGATCAAGGAAAGCATGACATATTCAGGGAAAGAGTCAACAGAAATTCTGAGTGCAGCCCGACACTGCAGCTTGCAGACTTCAAAGCAGCCACTGTGAGTCCAGAGACCAGGAGGGCGCAGCACAACAAAGCTCGAGGAGCCGCGGCGCGGTGCGGACCTGGAGCAGGGCCCACAGCGCCGGGCAGAGCGAGTGTCCAGCCACCCCCAGCCGTCGAGAGAAGACGCTGGGGAGGGCAAGCCTCACGTGCAAGGACCAGCTGGAACTGCCTACCTGCGAGGGCATCTCCACGAAACCCAACATCATATTTAATGGCGAAAATGGAGAGTTTCTCTCTAAGGCAGGAACAGGACAGGGAAGGATGGCTTCTCTTGCTGTTGTTTTTGTTTACCAGGAGGTGGGCCTAGCTCAGTTGCACAGGCTGGCCTTTCACCTGTGATCCTCCTGCCTCAGCCCCCTAGTGGCCAGGGTCAGGGACACACCCACTGTGGCCTTGCTCCTGCCTCTCATCTTTAACATCATACCAAAGGCTTTAGCTAGAGTATTTGGGCAAGGGAAAAGTTATTAAGGTTAGAAAGGAAGAAATGAAACAATTTCTACTTGCAAATGACATGACCTAGCACGTAAGAAATCCTAGGGAGTCCACAGACCATCCCTAGAGCTAACAAATGAGCTCAGCAAGGATACAAGGGAAATCTACAAAAATCAGTTGTACTTCCACACACCAGCAATGAAAATCTGAACATGAAATTGAGAAAACAATTTCATGTACAATAGTATCAAAAAGAATAAAATGTTTAGGAATAAATCTTACCCCAAAAGTGTAAGATTTTGTTATGGTTTGGATGTAAGGTGTTCCCCCCAAAGCTCACGTGTGAAATAATGCAAGAAGGTTCAGAGGAGAAATGATTGGGTTACAAGTCTTAACCCAATCAGTGAATTAATCCCGCTAGGGAATAACTGAGTGGTAACTCAAGGTGGGTAGGGTGCGGCTGGAGGTGGGAACTGGGGGCTTGGCTTTGGGGTAGATACTTGTTTCTGACACATGGAGACTCCCTCTCTCTGCTTTCTGATCATCATGTGAGCTGCTTCCTTCTTCCATACTCTTCTGCCATGATGTTCTGCCTCATCTAGAGCCCCAGGGAATGGACCCGGCCTTCTGTGGACTAAGACCTCTGAAACTGTGAGCCCTAAATAAACCTTTTCTTCTTTACAGTTGTTCTGGTTGGGTCTTTTAGTCACAGCAGCGAGAAAGCTGACTAAAACATATTTTTTCACTAAGAACTACAAAACACAGTTGAAAATAAAGGCCCCCAAAAGGGAAAGACAGCCCATGTTCATGGACTGGAAGACCTAATATCTTAGGATGGCAACGCTCTCAAAATCCATGTTCAGACTTCACAAATGTCTCACCGAGATCCTAACCCTTTTTTAGCAGAAATGAACAGGCTGATCCTAAAACTCACAAGGAAATGCAAGGAACTCAGAACAGCTGCAGCAATCTTGAAAAAGAACAAAGCTAAAAAACTTGACTTTCATGATTTCAAAAATTACTACAAAGCTATAGTAAGCAAAAGACCAAATTAAACAACAACAACAAACCAAACCAAAAAGCACCCACAAACTTTAAAGTGGTCAGAGAAAAGCAACTCAGACACAGGAGTACAACTGATTAGTGGCCCATCCCTCTTCAGAAACAACAGAAGTGGGGGTGACACAAAGCACCTCAAGCAGCTGCACCAGGTTCCACTCAGTGAAATCATCCTCAAAATGGAGACAAGTGGAAGCTATTCAGATTAACAGAAACTGAAGGAACTCATTGCTAGCCAATCTTACCAATAAGAAATAAAAAGTGCTTCAGCTGAATCTGCAGGAAGGAATGAGAACCTCAGAAGTGGCAGATGTGTTACAAGGGGTGTGTGTGTGTGTGTGTTTGTGTGTGTATCTGTGCACATGCATGTGTTCCCAAAAGTATTAGGGAATGTCAGTTTGTTTCACTGAAGAATGATCAGAGAGCTGCACTGCTGGGCTGGGAAGACATAAACCACACACACGTCTTACGGAGGAGGGAAGAGGAAGTGGGCCACGCTGGAGCATGCTGCTGTCCACCCAAGTCAGGCCAGTACTGACCGCCACACACTGCGGTAAGATCAAGACACATGCTGCAATCCCTGGAAAAGTCACTACGAAAGTAATTAAACAAACAGCTAGAAGAGCAGCGGAAGGATCAAACTATGTACTTCTCTGCTTGGGCTGCGTAATAGAGCACCAGGCTGGGTGCTTACACACAGTGATTTGTTTTCACAGCCCTGGAGACTGAGGAGTCCAAGATGAAGGTGCTGGATAATCTGGTTTCAGATGGCTGAAACCATCTGGTTTGCAGCCATCTCTCTGCTCTCAGGTGATGTTTTGTTTTTCTGAGCTGGGGGTCAACTTCAAGGCCTCATGTGCACACTAGGCAAGCACGTTCCTGAACCACACCACCCATCCCCTTGGCCTCTGTAAACGGAGTAAGCTGTCTGGTATCTCTTCCTTTGTTACCATCACGAGCATGTCAAGTGCACGGTCCAGGGCACGCAGACCCTTCACTCCCTGGTGCACCTTCCCCCCACCATCTCCAGGACTCTTCCTCCTGCAAAGCTGAAACTCTGTCCCTGTAAGGCAGCGACTCCTCAGTTCTGCTGGGCCCCTGGTGCCCACTGCTCTGCTCCCTGTGCCTCTGACTCTCAGTCCTCTACCTGTCCATACGTGTGGAATCGTGCAGTTTATCCTGACTACTTCCCTCGGCACGATGCCTTCAGAGTCCATCCACACTGGAGCGTGTGTCAGAACCACCTTCCTTTTAAGGCTGGATGATCCTCCACCTCACGCAACGCCAAGTTTACTCATCCACTCTTCTGATGACAGACAGGTAGGCTGCTTCCAGACTTGAGCCTGTGCATACTGTTGCTGGGAACTTGAGTGTGCAAGCATCTGAGCAAGACCCAGGCATGGGACTGGAACTGCAGGTCTGCTCTGCTGCTCGCGGCACCACCAAACTGCTTTCTGCCGGGCACGCACTCTACCTCACCTTCCCACCAGTGTGGGAAGCGGCCAGCTTCTCTCCACATCGTCACCAGCACGTGATACCTGTGTTCTAAAACAGCTGTCCTGGTGGTCGGGAGGCCTCTCACGGCAGCTTTGGTGTGCACTCCCTAAGGGTTAGCGATGGGCACCTTTTTTGCGCTTACAGGCTATTTGTATTTCTTACTTGCCCACCAAGTCCTTTGCTGATTTTTGAATATTTTTGTTGCTGCCATTGAGTTTTAAAAGTCCTTTATATATTCTGGAGCTTAATCTCTTATCAACTGTGAATTACAAATATTTTCTCCCATTCTGTGGGTTGCCTTTTTAACTCTATTAATACCTAATTTTGTTGCCCGAAATTTAAAAATTTTCATGAGGTCCAATCTGTCTACTTGTTATTTTCTTGTGTGTGCCTTTGATGTCATATCCAAGGAATCACTGCCAAGTCCAAGGGTCATGAACTTTTGTCCCGTTTTCTTCCAAGAGTTTTATGGTTTGGGGTGTTTGGTTCATTTTGAATTGATTTCTTATATAATGCTAGGTAAGGGTCAAGGTTAGCTTATTCATTATTCTGCACATAGATATCCAATTTCCCAGCACTGTGTATTGAAAAGATTCTTACCCCACTGAAAGTGTCTTTTCTTATACAGACATTAATCCCATTGAATTAGCAGTCAATCTTCATGAACTCATTTAATCTTAATCATCTCCTACAGGCCCTACCTCCAAAGGCAGTCACATTGGGGGTCAGAGCTTTAAAATATTAATTTTAGGCGAACATGACTGAGTCCATAACAAAATGGTACTCTAAAAATATTTAATGCAAATAATGGCAGTGAAGATATACAAATAAGATCCAACACAAAACGCCTAGCAAGACTACAAGCATAAGTCAGACCATGTTAATAGTTATATTAAATATCAATAGACTCAAGAACTTCATCAGAAAGCACAGATTAAAAGAATGGATCATAAAACAATACCATGGCACACAAAGCAGTGCATGCCTATCATCCCAGCAGCTTGGGAGGCTGGCAGGAGATCACAAATTCAAGGTCAGCCTCAGCAACCTAGCAAGGCCCTGTCTCAAGATCAAATTTAAGGGAAGGGCTAAGTGTGTAGCTCAGGGATGGAGCACTTGTCTAGCACGTGTGAGTCCAATGGTTCAATCTCCAGTACCACCAAAACAAAACAAAATGAACCAGGATCATCACCGTATGCAATCTACCAGAGCATTTCCTTGATGCAAAGACACAAATACGCTGAAAATCACAGAATGAATAAAACTGTTATGGTTTGGATCTAAAGTGCCTCTGAAAGGCTTGTGTTGAAGGCAGCACTGCCAGAGGTGGGAATCGGGAGGGCTCTGGCCTCAGGTGGCAACTGGGGCAAGGCTGGAGGAGGCGCATCACTGGGGAGCGTACTGGAGGCATACCTTGCCTGGTCCCTTCCACCTCCTCTCCCTCTGCCTTCTGCTGCCATGAACTGAGCACGTGATGCTGTGCCTCACCACAGGCCAAGAACATGGGGCCAGCTGTCTATGAAAACAGGAGCCAAGAGACCTCTTTCCTCCTCTAAGATGATTTTGTCAGGTTTTCTACACAGAGAAAAAGAGCTAACACAATAACCATGCAAACTACAACCAATCTACAAATTAAATGAAGAAAATTCCAGAATCAAAAATAAAATAGATACAAATTTATCAATGAAGTATAAGACACTGTGCACTGAAAACTACAAAAAGACTCTTGAGAGAAAAAGATATAGTAGATGGAGAGACAGACTTACGATGGCAATTCTCCCCAAACTGATAGACTGAGTAAAGTTCCTACCAAAATATCAGTAGGCTTTATACAATTTGAAAAAATTATCCTCAAAATTATATGGAAATGCAAAGGACCTAGAATAGCCAAAAATTACTTTGATAAGGTAAGAACACAGGAAGACTTATACCATCTGATTTCAAAACTTACTGTAAAACAAATATCATCAAGATCGTGAGGTGTTTATGAAAATTAGACATCATTGCTCAACAGAGTCCAGAAGTGTTCTCGTCAGTTTTCCTGCTGCTGTGACTAAGGGACCCAGCTGGCACAAGTGTATGGGGAGGAAAAGCTTATTTGAGGGCTCATGGGTTCAGAGGGCTTAGTCCACAGAAGGCCGGCTCCATTCTTGGGTAAGTAGAACACCATGGCGGAAGCGTGTGGCGGAGGGAAACAGTTCGCGTGATGATCAGGAGGCAGAGAGATCTCCACTCTAGATACACAATGTGAACCCCACAGCCACACCACCATGAGCCACTTCCTCCAGCCACACCCACCTGCCTCCAGTCACCACTCAGGCAATCCCATTGGGGATTAAGTCACTGATTAGTTAAGCTATAGCCCAAACACTTCCCCTGCACACCTCTTCCATCATCTCACACACGAGCTTCTGGGAGAGACCTCACAACCAGACCATAACAAGAAGGAAGCCCTCAGAACCATGGTCCAGATGGCTTCCTGTGAACACAGCTGGGTTTTGTACGTTGATCTTGCGGCCTGTGAATTTACACCTCCATTACTTCTGACAGCACCCACGTCCACTCCTCAAGATGTCCTATTTATAACACTGCCAACGGTCAGCTGTCCTCACCTACATGCCTCCCTCTCTCCCTCGCATGCTCTCTGCTTTAGCTGGCTTTGAACTTGCAGCCTGCTCCTCCTGGGCCCTGGGGCTGCAGGCACCTGTGCCCAGGTTCCTGCTTGCCATCTCTTCTTCTTGCCTCACTGCGCTAACTGGAACTGCTAGACCAGTCCTTGCTTCATTCCTGGACTTGGAGGAAAAAGTCAATCTTTCAATATCATTTTAAAAAAACTGTTTTGAGATGGGGTCTGGCTATGTTGCCCAGGGTGGCCTCAAACTCAATCCTCCTGCCTCAACCTCCCAAGCAGCTGGGATTATAGGTGTGTGCCATTACATATGGCTTCAGCATTAATTTTGATGTTGGTTTTAGGTTTCCTGAAAATGCCCTTTATCAGGTTGAGGAAGTTCCCTTTTATTACATGTTGATTGAGAGTTTCTACCATAAGTAATTATAGAATTTTGTCCAATTGAAAATGTCATGTATTTTTAAATTTTGCTAATATGGTTTATTGTGTTATTCTACGCTAAAATGTCAAAAATCAACCCTGAACACCTGGGATAATCTCCACTTGGGAATGGTATATAATTACCCTTTTTTACATGTTGTAGATTTGATAAAATAGTTCTCTATCTATGTTCATTAGGAATTCTGGTTCAGGTTTTTTCCCTCTTGGGTCATGTTTGGTATAGAGTATTGCTGACCTCATATGATGAACTCAAATTCTTTGGTCTTTCATTTTCTGAAAGAGTCATGTAGGACTGGTGATATTTCTTCCTTAAATGTTTCCCCAGGAATTTCCCCAGGAAACCTTTAAGAAACAGGCTTTTTGTGTGGGGAAACTTGAGAGTCACTCACTCAGCTTTCTTGATCAGGTGTCCAGTTTTACTGCACCTTTTGAGGCAGTTTTGATAATTTGCTTCTCTTATCAAAACCAACTTGGGTTCCACGGACATTTCTACTCTTCTGTGTGCTATTTCGCAGGCTCTGCTCTGCTGCAGCTCGAGCTAGGTTACTGAGTGTGGACACTCCTGCTAATACAGCATTTAAAGCCATGAACCTCTCACTGGGCTTCACCTGCATCACCTCTGGGTTAGTCAGCTTTCTGTCTCTGGGACAAAACACCTGAGAAAAACAACTTAGGAGGAAAGATTTATTTTGGCTTGCAGTTTGAGGTTGCAGTCCCTGGTCAGCTGACTCCAAGGAGAAATGTCAGGAAAGATGCTCACCTCGTGGTAAACCCAGCAGGGAGAGGGAGGGTGAGGACCTGGGACAGGCTCAAGCCCCAGGGACCCCCTCCTCCACCCTTGCCCCACCTCCCATAATGCTGTCACACCACAAACCCATCCACAGGGCAATCCTCTGTGGAGGTCAGAGCCTGCAGGACCCAGTCCCTTCCCTGGAGCCCCACCTCTGGATACTGGCATCGGGGGCCACCCTTCAGCACAGCAGCTGCTGGGGATGGTCCAGGTCTAAATCAAATGATATAAAACACGTTCAGTTCAAGATACTTTCTAATGTGCCTTATGACTTTGATCCATGGATTAGTTTGAATCGAATTGTTTAATTTTGAAAGATTTGCTTTACTCTCAGATTATCTTGTTGATTTCTAACTTAATTCCACTTGTGGTCAGGGAACACACTGTATGATTACAATCCTTTAAAATAAATGGAAGTTGTTTTGGTTCTAATATATGATGTATTCTAGAATGTCTCATCTGCACTTGAAGAGAGCATGCGCTCTGCTGTGTGGGTCTGTGCTGCTGTGAGTAGGCTGGTCAGGCATTGGGAGTAGGTGAGTGAAACACCCACCCACGCTGTGATTGTTAAAACAGTGATTTTTAAGATTCTGTCAGTTTTGTCTCAAACCTTAGCACTCTCTTTTTTTGGTGTGTAGGCAAAGGTTGTTCTATTTTCCCAATACATCAATCCTTTTGCCATCAAGAAACGGCCCTCTTTGTCTCTCCTAATATTTTCATCTTAAAACCTACTTTGCCTGACATGAGCAACAGCCACTCCAGATCTCTTCTGGGTCTGTTTGCTTGCTATATCTGGGGTATCATTTTTCTTCTGACCTATTTGTGCCTTTCTCATAGACAGCATACCAAGGGGTCCTTTTTTTTCTATATTAGAGGAGGAAGAATTTATTTCAGCTCACAGTTTTGGAGGTCTCAGTTTATGGTTAGCCAACTCCATAACTCTGGCCCAAGGTGAGACAGAGTGTCACAGCAGAATGGGGACATGTTGGAGGAAAGCAGTTCAGGACATGGCAACCAGGAAGCAGGGACAGCTCCACTTACCAGAGACAAAATATAAACTCCAAAGGTCCGCCCCAGTGACCCACCTCCTCCACCAGTTATCAACCCACGGATTAGGTCACAGATTTCATTGTCTAATAATTCCACCTACGAAAACTCTTGCATTGTCTCACATGAGCTTTTAGGGAACACCTCATATCTAAACTATAACATTCCACCCTGGTTCCGAAAAGCTCATGACCATCTCACAATGCAAAACACAATTAGTCCATTTCCAACAACCCCCAGCATTGCTAAAAATCCAAGTCCAAAATCTCATCTGAGACTCAAGACAAATTCTTAGCTCTTTTCCCTTGTTAAGATCAAAAGCAAGTTATATATATCCAATATATGATGGTATAGAAAAAATATTTCCATTCCTAAAGGAAGACACAGAAGTACAGAAAGAAGGAATGGGGGGCTGGGGATATAGCTCATGGGCTGGTGATATAGGTCAGTTGGTAGAGTGCCTGCCTTGCAAGCACACGGCCCTGGGTTCAATCCCAGCACTGCACCAAAAGAAAAAAAAAAAAAAAAAGGAATGGGAACAAAGCAAAACCAAAATCCAGCTGGGCAATCAAGTCTTGTAGCTCTATGCCCAGTATCTGGGGCACATGGCAACATGATTGTCCTAGTCAGCTTTTTTGCTGCTGTGACTAAAAGATCTGACTGGAACAATTGTAGAGGAGGAAAAGTTTATTTAGGGGCTCACAGTTTCTAAAGTCTTAGTCCATAAAAGGCCAGCTTCATGCCTCAGGGTTAGAGTGAGGCAGGACACCATGCCGGAAGAGTGGCAAAGGGAAACAGCTCACATGATGATCAAGAAGAGACAGACTCCACTCTCCAGATACAAATATATACCCCACAGCCATGGCCCCATGAGCCACTTCCTCCAGCCACACCCCACCTGCCTCCAGTTATCACTCAGTTAATCCCATCAGGGATTAATTTACTGATTAAGTTAAGGGTATCACCCAGTCATTTCTCCTTCAAACTTTCTTGCATTGTCTCACACATGAGCTTTTGGGGGATACCACATCTAAACCACAATGGTGATGTTCTCTCCAAAGAGCTTGTGGAGCTCAGCCCCAATGGCCACGTTGGTTGCAGCCCAAAAGCCTCTCTCTTGGCTTGTCTCAGCTTGATTCCTGCGCTTTTCTTGGCAGCATTCCAGGGTACTGGAATGGGGGGTCTCTTAACTATGGGGTCTCCACTGCAGCTTCGGCTTCCTTTTCACATCTTTATATATCAGCCTCTCAGGGGCATCCTCCAGGGACTCTTACCCTAGCCTCCAAGACCCCCTAACTCCAGCATCACACAATCCTGCAGAGCCAGGACCACACTGTTGACATCAGTGTCGTCCAAGACATTAAGCAATAGCTAAGCCTCCTGGGACCCTGACTATAGTGGCCTTTGAGTACGTGGGCAGCTGAGCATGGCAAAACAACTTCTTAGGTCCTCCTGTGCAAGCGGGGTGCCCCAGTGGTCTCTTCTCAAAGGAATTTTTACTTCTATACTCTTGAGCCTGAGATGGGTATGGTTTCACCAATTTCCAAGTCACCCTCAAAGCATCTTTTCCATTGTTTCTGTGCAAAGTATTTAGCATTTCTTTATTGGTTAAAATCTCTTTTAATAACCACAATTTGCTTAGTTCCAGTTTTACTCACACTTTTTGGCCAAACTTGAAGTTTTTCCAGATCTTTGCTCTCTGCTTTTCTGCTTCTGATTATCACAATAAACTTGGCTAAAAAACTACCAGCAATATCCATCCCACTGCCTGAATGCTGTGCTGCCTTGAAATTTCCTCTGCAACATTAACTAGTCCATCACCTTTAAATTGAGCCTCATGGAAAGTCTCAGGACATGGGCAAAAAGTAGAGAACTTCTTTGCCAGAACGTAACAGGAGTGGCCTGCAGTGTAGTTCCAATGGAGTCCCCTGGGAACTTCACGAGCCAGTGTTCCCTGCTCACAGTCCCACTGCCATTCTGGTCATTTGCACTCCCACCAACACTGCCCATTAAGCTCTGCTTGCAGCATTCTAAAGCTTTTCCAGTTTGCATCTCTGAATTTTCCAGAATTCCTTCCCCTGCAACCAGCTCCAAAAACTTCTGAACCACATGATCAGTTACAGCAATGACCCCACTCTTGCTAACAATTTCTGATTTAGTCAGCTTTTTGCTGTGGTGACCAAAAGACTCAATGAGAACAATGTAGAGCAGGAAAAGTTGATTTTGGCTCACATTTTAAAGGTTCAGTTTATGGTCAGCTGACTCCATTGCTCTGAGCCCAAACTAAGGCAAAACATAATGGCATAGCAGAAGGGCTTGGAGGAGGAAAGGAGCTCAGGACATGGCAGCCAGGAAGCAGAGCACAATCTCTGCTCTTCCCTGGTGTCTCATCCCCTCCGTTTAGTGTTGCTATTGATTTGTGGTTGTATTTGTCCACCACTCTGCCATTTGTTTACATATGTTCCTATCTCCATTTACATATTTTGTTAGCTGCTCTATCAAGTTCTTAGAAGAGAGTATTGAAATCTCTAACAAAAATTGTTAAATGGCCTTTTGTTTCAATTTTGTGAGTTCTGCATTGTGTCTTGGTGCTCTGCTGTCACATGTGTGTCGACCCCCATCATTGGGAAACATGCCCCTTCTTGTCTCTTGCAATGTTTTCTGTCCTAATGTCCATTCTTTCTGATATTAATGTAGCTGCTCTGGCTCCTTTGGGTACACTTTGCCTGGTATCTTTCGATCTGTTTACCCTAAAATTATTTGTGATGCTGAATTAAAATATGCCTCTCATAAACATTGTGCAGTTCTGTCTTGTGCCATTTGCCTTTTGATTGCTTTATTTAGTCTGTTCACATTAATGTAAGTACAGATTTGATTCATACCTGCTGCCTGGTTATCTGCTGTCAATGTGCCTCACATCGCATCCTCCATCCTGCCTTCACTTCCTTCTTTTGTGTTCAACAGATGACTTTCACTAACTTTTTAATTCCTCTTGGCTTTTTTTAGTAGTATTCTTTTTTTTGTTTGTTTGTTTTGCAGTGCTGGGGATTGAACCCAGGGCCTTGTGCTTGCAAGGCTAGTAGTATTCTTGGAGTTGCGTTTTCCGTGGCTGCTCTAAGTCCTAGTTCTAGTTGATACTAACTTAATTCTTGTAAAACCCAGCACTGTTGTACACCCTGCCTCCTTTTTCCTGTCGTGCTACATCTACTGAGGCTTTAACTGAATAGTGTTATGACTTGCTTCAACTTTGTTTGCAGTGAAAACAAAACAAGAAGTGCAGCCTCCTGTGTTCACACACGCGTGCCCCTGACACTCCTCACCCTTTCTAATGGACTGAAGCAGCTGTGGTGTGGTGTCACGTCACTGCAGCCTGAACGGCTTCCCTTCGTATCTTGCACAGTGCAGGTCAGTGAGCAAGGAATTGCATTTTGTGGGGAGGGGCAGGCAGTACCAGGGACTGAACCCAGGGCACTCCACCACTGAGTCACACCCCAGCCCTACTTTGTATTTTATTTAGAGACAGGGTCACATTGAACTTCTTAGTGCTTCACCATTGCTGAGGCTGGCTTTGAACTCGAGATCCTCCTGCCTCACCTCCTGAGCCGCTGGGATTACAGGTGTGCGCCACATGACTGTACCTGGGAAATTCTTCTTTTTTGGTATTGGAGAATTAATCCAAGGTGTTCTATCACTGAGCTACAATCCCAGCCCTTTTTATTTTTTATTTTGAGGCAGTCTTGCTAAGTTGCCAAGACTGGGCTTGAACTTGGGATCCTCCTGCCTTAGCCTCCCAAGTGGCTGGGATTACAGGCGTGGGCCACCATGCTCAGATATATCTGAGAGAATCTGAGAGGAGAACCCTACTCGCTGAAGAAAACAGAGATCTGTGATTACAGAGTGTGATGAATCAATAAACCCTAAGTGCCTGCTTGGGTATTTGCAGTGGTATATAGAGAAGGAACCAGGACACAGAAAAGTGCTGTGCAGAGGTTCTGGGGGCTGAGGCTGAGTGTGGCAGGGGGCTGAGCAGGTGTCAGGGTCAGGGAGACGCCGAGATCCCACCCATTTTGAGAAGATGGCAACTGCAGTGGAAGGACCTGACAGATGCCAGTATGGTCAGGTTAGCGTCCCCAGTGAGGGGACAGGGCAACAGGTGTGCCAATGTGAGGGACTGGGAAGAACAGGAATACTCCTGACCAGACAGCACATCTGGTCTCAGGAGGATACTCCAGACCACCCAGGTTCCAGGTCACCTGCAGAGTTTAAGGTCTGTATTCGTTAAGGATAAGAGAGGGAGAGCCAAGGGAAGCCTAGAGGATGATTGCAAGGTGTGTCACTGCACGCTCTGGCTGGAGGGGAAGATGCAGAGCCTGCCGAGGCTGAGGACTGGCCTGAGCTCTGGGAGGTCCATTTTCTTCTGGGGCCTCAGCATCAGGTCTGTGACATGCAAAGCACCAGTGACAACAGGGACCAAAGCTGACAAGATGTTAATGGCCAGGGAACCTGGAGGGGGACAAGGGAGTTGTTTTTGCCATTTTTACAATATTTCTGTGTGTCTGAAGTAGTTTCCAAGTAATTATTAAAGAAGCAAGTTGGACACTAATTTTATAATACACTTCAAGACAGACTCTTAAGAATCTGGAAAAAGATAAACATTAAAAACTCAAAGAATTCTCTTCGGCAAAAGACAATGTAAAGAGAGTGAGAAGATAAGCCACAGATTGGAGATGATATTCACAAAAGACACATCTGATAAAGAACTGCTACCCAAAACACACACGGAATTCCTCAGGAGAAAACGGCCCTATGGAGAAATGGCAAAGACCTAACACTTGCCAACAAAGACGTCCAGATGGTGAACAGCACACAGGAAGATGCGCACTGCTTATGTCCTCAGCAAATGCAGACCTCGACAACAGGACTCCAGGAATCACCTCTCCAACCCGAGCGAGGCCTGCAAGTGCCCGAGGGCTGTGCAGCGGGACGGCTGTGCCGAGGGAGGTGCTCACGACCTCCAGCAGGACACGCGGGGCAACCCTGTCCATTCAGCCGTTTCCTTAAAAACCAAGCACGATCCACAGCAAGGCCCAGCAGTGGCTGTCCTGCCTGGTGTCAACCCACGTGCTGAAAACTGGCAGCCCAGACACCCCTCAGCCGTGATCCTAGCTGCCTGACCTGGGAAGCAGTGGGAAGACCTGCAGTGGTGTCCCCACGGGGAAAGAGCGCCCGAGCCTCAGAACTCGAGGCGTAGCACTGGAAAGCACAGCCTAAGGCAAGAGGCCAACCTGAAAGGCCATGCTCGAGTCCAGCTGCAGGCTGTGCTGGACAAAGCCAGGGACGGTGAAAAGACCAGGGGTGGTCAGGAGTGGGAGGGAGGGGCAGGCAGGGCACAGAGGGTCTCCGCTGCCACAGTGGGGCGCAGGCGTCATCCTGGCCCTGTCCAGACCCCAGCGAGAGGCCCGGCTGAGTGGACGCTGCCTCCAGGATGCTCCTCCCTCAGGGCTCTCGTGGGGGCCCTGTGCACCCACAGCAGAGGCAGCTGGCGGCTCTGCCCCCAGTGTGGTTGCTGTGAGCCTGAAGCCACTGTGAAGCAGTCTTTAAAAACGCCAACTAAGAGGAAATGATGTAGTTACGCAAAACAAACAAAAGCTACTTAACCACCTATCAAAGGAAAAGGGCAAGATTTGAGTACATAAGAATGTGAAGCTTCTAAATCTCAAAAGTCAATGCAAAATTTCAAGTAAATGGGGGCAAAAGGCCAATAGCATTCATATGAAGGATTTCATGTACATGAAGGTCAAAAGCGAAAACTGGCCAGGTGCGGTGGCGCACGCCTATAATCTCAGCAGCTCAGGAGGCTGAGACAGGAGGATCGTGAGTTCAAAGCCAGCCTCAGTAAAAGCAAGGTGCTAAGCAACTCAGTGAGACCCTGTCTCTAAATAAAATACAAAATAGGGCTGGGGTGTGGCTCAGGAGTTGAGTGCCTCTGGGTTCACACCCTGGTTACCCTCCCCCACCCCAGAAAAAAGCAAAAATGGATAATTCAAGAGAAAAAATGAGAGATGAATAAAACCAAGACACTCAGAAGCATCAATACTCAGAGAAATGAAAATCAAAATGAAGTTTTTTCCTCCCAGGCAGGCACAGAAAAAACAAGGGCACCAGGTGTGGTTAAGGGTACCTGGGTGGTGCTCAGCCTAGGGCAGCGGTGGCCAGCGGGGCAGCCCTCGTACAACCGCTCAGAACACCACTGAGCATTCTGAGAGCTGTGTGCCGAGGGGAATCCTGTGAGGACAAGAGTCTGCACCCCGACACGGCCAGACCCTGGAAGCACCACCTCCCATGGTGAGTTAGCCACCACCAAACCCGGGATGCCACAGCAAGAAATGGTGTGGTGGGGGACGCAGGGGCAGCAGGGGCATGCACAGGGCTCTGCACTCCCAGCGAGCACCAGGGCAAGGCCACACACCTGACGTGTCTTCCTGCAAGAGGGGCCAGGGACTGTGCAGAGCCCTCCAGGGAGGAACCAGGCCCTGGAGACTGAGCGGGTTGAGCAGTCACCAAGCCAGTTCCAGCCAGCAACCTGGCACACCTTCTGAGTAGGCCTGCGGGGACAGAGTGCCATAGGACCAGACCCTCCACGACAGATCCCAAGAGCTCCTCCCACAAGGGCTCTGAAGCAGCAGCCCGCACCACGTGTGGACTTCTGCCACCACAGCCAGGACAGCCAGCACCTGGGGACCTTCTCACAACTCTGCCAACATGGGACTTTCGAGGAATGGTTTAGTTGGGGTGTGTATTTGGAACTTCTACTTACCCATGCGTCCATCCTGAGGTGGACTAATCAAAGAGATTCTTGTGGGGCAAGCTGCTACCTCAGGCTAAGTGTGTAAAAGAAAACAACTGTTAGAGTTCCGAAGTGCCAGCTGTGAGGTTCAGTCTGCTTATGGGGAACCTGTTCCCTGGAGCTCCGCCTCCTCAGTCCTTCCAGGGACAGGGTCCCGTCTGACCTGGCTGGGTGATGGCCTCTGGCCCTGCCCCAGGCTGGCTGGGTGGGGATTTCCTGTTTCACTCTCCACGTCCCACCAGGGCCGAGGCACTGAACGGATGCCGCACTCCACTAAATGTGAAGAGTTTCAGGAGAAAGTAAACCACGTTCTTGACAACGCAGGAACTTCTCTTGGGGGAACTGCCTGTGCTGAGCTCTGCTCAGTGACCCCCTTGCCCCACTGCAGGACCATGAGTCAAGTCCCTGCTTGGCCTGCAAGACTGCCCAGCTCGTGCAGCTGTGACTGAGGCCCTTCATGCCTAGTGTGACTCAGGTACCATTCCTTGGCACAGTCCTAGGCCTCCTGGTGCCATCCTCACTGGCCCCACCCTACAGCTGCTGTGATCCACAGGTACTTCCAAGTCACCAGGGACCTTGCCTGTGTCCCCATGGCCTCTCCGCTGGCTCAGGGGTGGCCCTGTCTTGGAGGGACTGGCCCCCCTAACTGGGCCCTGACTTGAGCAGCAGATGGGTATGTGGCTGGTTTCTGCACTGCTCAGCAGGCCATGTGTCCACTGGATGGCCCCTGGCACCTTCCCCATTCTGCCCCAACTCCCACTCCCGTCTTCTCCCCATCTACTGGGAGCTGGTGACTTCATCCACACCCAACAAGACTGAAACCTGGGGAATCGGTAGCTCTCCTCCCTGAACCACAGCTGCAGCCTACATGCTGTGAATAGGCATACACACCCCTGCCCATGGGGCAGCGCTGGGTGCTTCCCCTCACTTGTCAGAGTGCTCTTTCTCATTGCACCCTTGCTGGGTCCACCCTGTCAGCTGACTTTAACATGGTTTACTGAAGAAGCCCTGACATCACTTCTCCTTCCAATTGGGTTCCTGCTCCACTGGAGGTCACCCTTAGGAGCCCCAGTCAGTCCTCCCCTTCTCCAGGGGCTCCCTTCTGTGGCCACTCATCAGCTCCAGGTCTCCAGGTACCTGTAGTTTGCTGTGTACCAAGGCGACTCCAACAGGCAGAGGCACTCAATGGGGACTCAAGCAAAGGTCCACAGCTCACACCCAGCAGCCCACAGGTACTACTCATACCTGTCCCCTCTAGCTCCTGACCTTTACTTCCTGCCCTCCACAGGTCACAGTCAGGCATGTACAGGCCATACAACTTGAAATCTCATAGAGAAAAGCTAAGACTAGGGAGGGTGAATCATTTTTCTCATCTTGCACTTAGTGAGAAAGGACTCTTACTTGTTGGGTCCGTTCTTGAGCCCTGTCTGGGAGAGCCAGGTAATAGCTAAAGCAAAAAGAATTCAGAGAGGCGGGAGTGCCCAGGGTGGTGGACCACACTGAGGGAGGGCAGAGACTGGCTCCAGGGCTTGGCCTGCTCAGAAGTGGCTATGCATCTTTATTGTTTCTGGCCTTTTCTTTTGTCTGTGGTCTGGGCTCTTAGAGTAAGATGTACCAAGACTGGGTGGCATACGCTCTGTCCTCTGAGGTGTATCTGGGAACTGCCATCCTGGTCTGGGACACTGGCTCTGCATTCAGCTGCAGCAGGTCTCAGCTGTCACTAGAACCCAGCAAGAGCTCCTTGCTGCTGTCAGGCAGCTGGGCCAAGGCAGAACACAGGACCAGATCCCTCTGGATGATCCTGAGAACATAGAGACAAGAGACCCAGGGAGGGGTCCCACACTGGGGCCACCCTTTGGGGGCATGTCTTTGAGCATGGAGGTCTCTATAGGAAGTTGGGCATCCACAGGAAACATGAGATGATTGGACCCTTGCAGAGCACAAACCACCAACAGACAGCACAGCAGGCCTCTTAAATCCCTCTTTCTGCAGGTGCCCCAAATGTCTGCATGAAGATGTTATGTCCTCCTAGCCTGGATGCCCACTCCAAGACTGCACTTCACCCCAGTGCCCATTTGGTCCTATCAAGCACCCTGGGAGTCGTAACTCATGGGTAGTTAGAACAGACTGATCTCCCTCCATCAGTTCACAATTCACTCAGAGCAGGGTTTCCCCAGACACCCCTGATGTCAGAGAGGTGTGAAAGCCCTCTGGCTGAGCTGCCTCGGCTGGACTTCCTGTCCCCACGGCCTCAGTGGGCTCTGATGTGGGAGTAGCACCGTGTCTCTCAGGTGCTCGGGTTCACGTCCTGGCTTCCCACACACGTGCCTGCTCCTTGGGCTCCTGTGTATGGGAGTTCCCATTTTATTGCTTTGCTGGTTGATGAGTAAAGCAAGCATGTGAGAGGTGTTCGCTTTACATCTGGAAGAGGCGACTTGACTTTACCCCTGGCTGACTGCGTGGCAGAATCCCCGTGCTCACTTAAGGTCAAGCCGGACAGAGAAGTCACCTGGCTGCCTGACACCTGGAGAGACGTGTGCACTGTGCTAAGGCCAGAGAAAGACCGCAGCCCGGGAAGCAGCTGGCCTGCAGAGCCTGCTGCGCTGGAGCCCACAGAAGCACCTGCCTGCACCCCAGCACCCAGAAACCTCCACAAGCCCACTCCAGGGATCACAGGGAGGTCCAGGGGTGAAAACTGGTTTTAGACATTTTCCTTGAAACTTCAGGTCTTGCTGGCAAGCCACGGTCCACATCCAGTTTGCTTAGCAGAGCTTTGCTGGGACAGCCGTGCCCACTCATTTGCACATGGTCTATGGCTGCTGGGGAGTCAGAGGCAGAGCTGAGAACCTGCGAAAGACTGCAAAGTCCTACATTTTCACTATCTGGTCCTTCACAGTAGATGTCTGCCAACGTCTGGCCTGGCACCTGGCTCTGGAGTTCCATTCACTATGTCCTGGCCTTTCAGCTGCCCTGTGAGGGCCCCATGGTGTGCTGCTCAATAGAGCCTGCCAATCTTCAGTGTCCGGTCTGGCCCAATTTCTGGTCATCTCTGAAACAGGCACAGATGGAAGCAGGCGTCCAGTCTCTGAGGAGCCAAGGTATGCTTGAGGCAGGTGGGGAGCAGAGCCCAGTGCAGGGAGGGGGCAGCTTTTGCCCACACCAACTGCCAAGGAACATGGTGTCTCCTGCCCAGAGTGGTAGACAGCTCCTCATCCCCTGCTAAACAAAAGCTCCCCTGACTGGAATCCGGGCTCCTCCACAACCAGGTTTAGACAACGCCCTTGGAAGTGATGTGATGTTCCCCTAACAAGTCCCCAGGACAGCTGACTGCAGAGGGCTACCAGGAAAGTCACACATGCACACGATGGTGCCTGCCGATAAGCATCACCACAAAGGGCTCAAGAAGCTGAATGTGCTGACAGAGATGCACCAGAGTGGCACCCTCGCTGCCCCCAGCCTATGGCCTCTGACCTTCCCGCTGACCAAAGCCCACCCTAACTGCCTCAACAGCTCCAGTGCCCTAGAGCAAGCAGGCACGAGCTCCCAGAGGTTGAGCAGGAGACCCAGTTCTGCCTGAGAGGGGCAGGGGTGCCCACCGGCACTAGCCCTCTGTCCTTCCAGTCCCCGGCCGTTATCTGCTTCTCAGCCCTCGGCTCTCTAGCTGCTGCTTTTCCAGGGTGACAGGCGTGTTTTCTCAGCAGTGCTGCCGTCTCTTCTCCAGGCTGCAGTGCAGGAGGCAAAGCACCAGCTGCTGCTGCCCTCTGCATGACCATAGGCTTGGCCATTCAGGCAAAATGCACTCTGTGTCTTTCAGGACCTTGTCACTCACGCCACCTCCCTGGGGGCCAGCACACAGCAGAGAGCTCTGAGAGGTCAGGCCACTGTTAAAAGCATGATTACATCCACGAGTGCTGAGGACAAGGGAAGAACTAGCATGCAGGCACGGGACACGAGTGACCAGGTGGCCCACATGGACTTACTTTTCTCACTGGGGAAGGAGCAAGGTCAATTTCCATCGACTCCACTCTGTTAAACAGTGAAATACATTAATTGAGCCCAGGACTTATCTATAATTAAAAAAAATACCAGTTTAAACACACTTGCATGTAACAAGACCGTGTGTGAGGTGTACCCTTCCCTCTCATGATGCCACAGATCCCATCACTTCCTGCACTCCCTGCAGGCTGCCCACTATCTGTCAAATCAGCACAGCCTCCCCAGGACACAGGGACCCTGCAGGCTCTTCCTGCTCCTACTCCTGTCTGCCCACCTCTTAGCTCTCCCAACCAGGAATGTCTACTTACTTCTGTTAAGAGACACTGCCTGGCTCATGTCCCAGCATTGAGGTCAGTATGTGTTCATGCCTTCATCAGTCAAAAGGTGGATAGGAAACATCACTTGGCTTTGTTTTGGGGCTGGTCCTCCCCTAGCCTGGTCATCCTGACACCTAGTGACCTCTGAGCAAAAAGTCCCACTCTTTTCTGACAGCCTCAGTGGGAGTCCAGGGATGGCTCTCATTGGTCCAGCCTGGGTAGTGATTCTAATTTCATTTTGCCCTGGCATACATTTTGAACACAACCAGAAGCAGGGCACACACAGTCTGCCTGGACATTTCCAGGTCTCTACCTCCCCCGGCTCCAGTGTGCTGGTCCCAGATACTTGCCCTATACACCTGCTCTTGGCAATACCTTCCTATTGGAGCAAGGTACAGCCTACCCGGCCAGCCTGCTGATCCTGAACCTCACATGGACTATGAGGATGTGCCTCAGTGACCACCTCTCAGTTGCAGTGTGACCTCCTGGAGCTCGTGCCTGCTTGCTCTAGACCCACCAGCCCAAACTCTCCACAGGAGACTTGTCTGGACAGTGTTCTGGCCCCAATAAAGCCTGGCCAGAGGTGCCTCCCTCTGTGACTTCATTTCTGCCTCCTGGGCCCAAGAATAGAGGCCTCCGTCCTGGTTCACACACCCTCCCTGCTCAGGATCCTGTCTCCTGTTGTGGTAGTGCACCCTCTGAAAGAATGGGGAATGCCCCAGGCTGGGATTCCCCTAAGACACCAGGCGGAGCACAGGTCAATTCCTAGTGCTAGACTAATGGTCAGGCAGGCATAAATGGGGCATGGGTCAGCCAAGGGTCACAAAAGTGTTGGCCAGCATAAACAAGTTCTCCTAGGGAAGGATCCTGGTCGTGGATCAGAAGATGGTCAGCTCCTTCATTCCCAGGCACAGCCTGGGGTCTTGCACTCTCATTCCACCCCATAGGCCACACACCTGTCAGGGACTGAGGAGTGAGGTGGCAGTAGCAGGTGTCCACTTGGCTGTGCTGGGGAGGTGACAAAGGTGCTCACATTAGTGCATGCTGGTGTGGTTGGCAGCCTGCACTGTGTGACTGCTTCCTCCACAGAGGCATTATTGTACTCACTTGAAACTGAGTTCTTTACCGAGGTGAAAGCTGTGTGCTGTGATGATCTCACACTGAACAGAGAAAAGTACTGAATTAAATGACAAAAACGCACTCTCACTAATTCACCCCAGCTGAGAGTGTGAGAAGATGTTGAAACAGCACTTGGTGCTTCCAAAAGGGCTCTCTGGACAAATCTAAGAGCTCCCACCCCCCACTGGTCTGAATGCCCTGCTGCCCTAGCCTGGAAGCAAGATGAAAGCTAGCTTTGGCCATGTACGTAGCAAGACTCTGGCAGCTGTGACCAGCAGCCCCTGCTGGGGGTCCAACATGTGGAACAGGACAGCAGGAGCCATGAACGCAGCAGGCTTCGAAGGCCAGCGAGAACCGGGCAAGTTACTTGGTTGCTTTTTCTGGTCCAGCAAAGTGTAGATTCCTGACCGGCACTGCTTGGGGCCTGACACAGGGCACCAACTCAGACGCACCATGCGGACTGGGCACCCCAGGCCAGCCGTCTGCCTCGCTGGCTGCAGACGCACTGAGGCAGGTGTGAATGTGGCAAGGCACGTCCCCACAAGGGAGGCACGCGTGGCACAGAGGGGGAGGCACGATGGTCTAGGCACTGGCACCGACAGTCAGGACCCTCTGTGCCGCATGAACCAGACAGGCAACTGTGCAACAATGGGAACAGCCTCTGCTCTAAGGTGGCCTCCCAGAGCCTCCCAGCACCTGTGTCCCCTGTCCCCTGCCAGCAGGTGTCCATCCTGACAGGTAAGCTCATCCCCTGTGACTCCCTGAAGCAGAGGTCAGGGCACAGCCTGACTCAGAACCGCCAAACTCCAGTGTGATGGAAGGACGGCCAGGTGCTCCTGAGGCCCTGCTCAGCGAGCAAGCTCCCTGCTGCCTCAGGCTCAGCGCAGTGAATTAAATGTCGCCCTGTGCCTCCAGGGGCCCTGCTTGTATGTGTTTTTCCTTTTAATTCCCCTTTCCTCTTTTTTATTCACTTATCTTCCCTCTAGCCTTTGCAGATTTCTTTTTTCACCTTGACAGAAGTTTCTAGTAAATGAATGAGCTCTCCCCTTGGCTCCGGTGTTCTGGTGCCAGAGGGCCAGAGGCAGGCTGCCCACTGCTCCGAGGAAGGACCTTACCTCTGCAGCTGCTCCACCTGCAGCACCAACGTCCGCAGAGACTCCTCCAACCGAGAGATCTAAACACAATGACGTGATTTCTGTCTCCAGCCACAACAGTTTAAAAAACACATTTTCGCTGTCTAAATTTCGTAAATCAGCATGACATCACACCATGTTGGCTATGCTGCACTGGGGTCTGCCAGAGAGCTGAGCCAGGGGCAGGAGCCAGGCTCGGCACAGCCCTGCGCAACCACTACGCGGAGGCAGTGGGCAGAGGCCCAAGGACGCCAGCACCGTCAGGTTCCCCTGGGGGCTCGGCCCAAGTCAGGCACGCCTGTCACACAAAGGCCAATTAACTGCACAGAGAGCAGCATGTCAGGATCCGCACCTGGCCCTGTCACCTGGCACATGCAAGAATCTGAGGTAAAGGATTAATTATCAGATCCTGTCTCTGCAGGTGGGCCGAGTACCTGTCCTGAGAAGGTAAGTCCCAAGGTTGCCTCTGTGTGGGTGGGTCCACAGCCCCTGTCTCTGGGTGTGCAGGACTGAGAAGGTAAGTCCCTAGGTCACACCTGTGTGGGTGGGTCCACAGCCCCTGTCTCTGGGTGTGCAGGACTGAGAAGGTAAGACCCTAGGTCACACCTGTGTGGGTGGGTCCACAGCCCCTGTCTCTAGGTGTGCAGGACTGAGAAGGTAAGTCCCATGGTCAGGTCTGTGTGGGTGGGTCCACAGCCCCTGTCTCTGGGTGTGCAGGACTGAGAAGGTAAGTCCCAAGGTCGCCTCTGTGTGGGTGGGTCCACAGCCCCCGTCTCTGGGTGTGCAGGACTGAGAAGGTAAGTCCCATGGTCAGGCCTGTGTGGGTGGGTCCACAGCCCCTGTCTCTGGGTGTGCAGGACTGAGAAGGTAAGTCCCATGGTCAGGTCTGTGTGGGTGGGCTGATGATCAGGAGACAGAGACAATGTTATTTCTGTAGCTGACCCCTTCTTATTGCTGGAAAACAATCTGAAATTTGAATCAAACATTAAACATGCTCAAGAGACAACAGATAATTTGATTACCTTTGCTCTATAGAAGGCTAACAATCTTCTCCTGTGTTTTTCTTGAAATTCGGAAACCTGAGAAGACAAGATGCTGAGATGCAGGTGCTGCTCAGGGCCTACCCTACACCTCCTGTGGAAGGGCAGGCTGCATGGAACCGTGGGGTTCCCACACTTCGTCATGCACGCACTTCCCCACAGACCTGGTCTCTTCCACAGGCAGGTCCCACTGGGTAGGGAGCCCCTGTCCAGAATGGATGCTTGGCACAGATGTCCCTCCTGGAGGAAGGCCAGCAGGAGTCCAAATGCAAACACAGATGAGCTTATTCCATGCCAAGAGCTGTCTCCCTGGCAGTGATCCTGTCAGAGCTGCCTCAGGGTGCACTCACCCTGGTGCGGAGGGCACATGACCAGCTGGATGAACCTCAGCATGTTGTCACTCTGACAACGTGAGTAGTTGGAGGAATGGCTTCCTGTCCAACCAATACAGCCAGAAGACATCCTGAACTTGCTAAGTGACCGGGGTAGGGGGGTGGAAAGAGCAGAAACAGAAGCCCAGAGAGTCTGGCAGAGGAGCAAATGCAAGAGTCTGGCTCGTGGGGACTAGAGCCAGCTATGACTGAAGCCAACACTGCAGTGTCACTGGCTTCCGAGCCCGTGTGGGCGCAGCAACGCTGCTCTGTGATGCTGAGGAATAGAGCTGTGCCTACAAGCAAGGCTTCAAGGGGTCCCACCTGAGACACACGCACCTGTCGCCATGTCCCACGGTTGCCCGTGGGCTGCAGTGGGGCCAGGTAGACTTCCTAGAAATCTCTCACGTCACGGCACCTCGTCCATCTGCCAGTGACCACAGACACGAAGGAGTGCTCTGCACCTCCCACAGTCCCCCGTCTGGTACAAACAGGGAGCCGACTCTGCTGCGGGAAGGATGTTGCACCTGCATCCTGTTTGCTAGAGAGGCTGTCTCAGGGACAAGCTGTGCTGGGAGCCAGCTCCACGTCAGTGGGTCAGCACCCTCCTCAAGGCCGCTGAGCTTGGGACTCAGGGCTCCAAGGAGAGCCTGTGGCTCTAGGAGACCGGCTGCGGAAGACAGCCGGGTGCTGCTCACCAGGGCGGTGAGACGTTTTCGTGGGTGCCACGACCCTGAGCTTGCTGGGAGGTCTTGAATCCTCTGGTGGCAGGTGCACACCTGTACTCACTCCTCACAACCCAGCTCCTGCACCTTGTCTCATGGAGCCACTCCAGCCCTGAGGGTGGGGCCCGCTCCTCTGGCTGCCCACACTCACAGGAAGGGCTCTGTGGCAGACACACCTGCCCGATGGTGGAGGGCCTACTGGTGTCATGTCCACACTGGAGAGGCTTGATCACAGGGGAGTTGCTTTTACTTTCCTCTCTGCCTCAGATTTGTTCATGGCAGGCCAGGTAGAGCTCTCCAAGTTCTAGTCCTGAACTAGGGGCCAGGTGGAGCTGGGAAGTCCTGGCAGCAGACTGATGGCCATACACAGCTGCCCATCTCCTGTCCATCCACAACAGGTCCTGAACCTGCACAGGAGAGGAACTTCATGTGATGACCCTAAACCACACAACACTGTTAGCTTTGGGGATCCACCTTAGGGACCAGGTGTGTGGGCTCCTGACGTGGGCACTGGGGCAGAGGAATGCTGCTCCTGCTCTGCCATGGCGATTTCCAGGTACAGACCGTGGGGAGGGCAGCACGCAGGCCTCAGTGGCTGACCTGCCCTGTCCAGGGCACATGCTGGCATGGCGAGGCAGGCACAGCTACAGCAAGGACAGGCCACAGGGATGGTGTCCCTGGGTCCCAGAAAGCTCACTGAAGGGAGGAGACAGCACAGACCTCCCAGGGAGGCTGATGTGCTATGAAGGGACTGCCCTGTGGTGTGGAGTCCAGGGAGCCTCTAGAAGGGAGGTGGGCAGCCTGGACCCCATGTGTCCAAACCACATCTGCATCCTGCAATCTCACGTTGTCCAGGGTTTCTATCCTTCCTGTAGAAGGATATTAAGCCCCAGAGACTAGAGACACTGTGGCTGTGGAAGAGAGATTTTATTAATAAGGAAACATTTTGAAAAGAAAATGCCTTTGGATTAACATGGGACGGGGCTAACCCCAGGCTGAGGGAGCACCACGCTGGATCAGCTTGCTCAGAGTGTTGCCCAGGGCATACACCTTCACTACAGCACATAGCCTGGTGGCAGTCCGCGGGAGACTGAAGGCTGTGAGGCAGAATGGGCTGGAGGAAGAGCGGTGTCCCCAGAGGAATCTGAAGGTGCTGAGTGGCAGGTGCCAAGACATTTGTTGGTCAAGAGCAGTGGCTGCTGGGTCAACACACTCCTGGGTTGACTGCCTCGCTATCCAGCAAGAGGCCATGTGCCTGGCCTACAGACCCACAGCTGACAAGCCCTCTGGAGGGCAGAGGCGACCATGAGAGTTTGGAAAGGCAACAGGGCCCGACAGCCTCTGATGGGCCCAGGTGATCCCTTGATGCTGTCCTGAAGGTCCTGGGCCTGAGGTCTCCAGCCAGGTTTGCACTCTAATTGCAAAGCCCAGACAGCTTTGTTGGTGAGGGTTTTATATGTCAATATTCACCCTACTAGGAACTGAGGCTGACAGAAACCTGGAAACAGTGTTTAGAAGCAGCAAGCCCAACATAAATAACTGCTGCACCATCCGTTCCTGGAGAACCCACCCCACGCTTGTGAGAAACGTGAGTGCAGAGGTCAATGCAGCCATGGCTCATCTGTGAAGCAGCCTGACTTGGAAGGTTGGAGGTCACTCGGCCAGCTTGTCACCCGGACTGGAGCTGCAGGCCCCCATGGCCTGCCTTGAAACCCACAAGGCACATGACAGAGGAGCCAGGTGGGCATCACAGGCAGCCATGGTCCACTGTCTTTTCTCCTGAGAGGTACTGGCCTCTGGAGGCTGCTTGGGGAACCACCCAGAAGCCATACTGCCTGTGGTTCTGAGGTTGGTGAGGACCTCCCTATTTCACCAACTCAGGCGGCTTCTGGCCTCCAGGGGACTGAGCCTGAGTGTGGGGCCTGCAGGATGGAGTGGAACAGGTGGGCAGGCCTGTCCTGCTCTGGGTACTCACGTTATGCCCACCTTGCATTCTGGGGCCTGTCTAGCCGTGACTTGGATTTTGTGTGTTCTTCTCTGGAGGACCTGGCTGGCACAATCTGCGAGGGGAGTCACAGTGGGACAGCTCTTTCCTGTGGGAAGTTCAGGCATTGCTTTGGAATGGCTTCCTAGAGGAGGAGAGGTGGTATGGAGGCCTGGCTGGCCACAGCCTGAACACAGGGCCAATAGCCAAGGAGGACACCGCTGGGGTCTGTCGAGGTGATCATCTGTTCACTCTTGGCCTCCTGCCACTGCTGGAGGCAGTTCCTGGCTGGCCTCCACTCAGCCTGCCCTCCAGGTGGGGGCAGACCGTGTTGCTGTGTACCACACCATTCATATCTGGGTGCAGGAGGGATGGGCTGGGGCAGAGGATGACCAGCTCCTCTGCAGACCGGGGGCTGCAGGCTGTTCAGTGACATCCAGGGCTGGCACAGAGGACAATGACACCCAGCACTCAACACTGAGGCAGGAGGGCATGGTGGGGAGCGAAGTGTGTGGGCCATTGAGAGAAGGGTCTGGGAGAAACAGGTGGGGAGAGGAGCTCACAGGAGGCAGGCTTCATAGGAGCCAGGGAAGGGGCATCAGAGGGGAGGGGCCCTGGAGCCAAATGACACCGGGACGGGGACTAAGTGGAGACATGGGTCCAGGTGAGCATCAGCAAAGGACGGTTTCAAAAAGGAAGCTACTGCCCCAAACCCAGAGACCCCAACCCAGGAAGGAGCAGTGTTTCCCAGCCTGAGATTCTCAGGACATAACAAGGGAGGAAGTCCTGGCCAAACTGAGCTCACATGTCTCAATACACCATTGAAACACAAAGAACAGCAAAAATGGATCACACACTGAGTCAAAAATGAAAGTTTTGTGCTGGAAGTGCCGTACCTCCAACAAGGCGAAAAGATATCCCAGACATAAGTACCTGCGACTCCGCCAGGGACCAGCTCTGTCTCTGAGGCGAAGCACCACAGCTCACCTGGGAGGTCTCCTGGGAGTATTTCCTGCACAGTCCGTCGATGCCCATGAAGAATGCCTGTATGTCAGAGTCAGTCTGAAAGAGAAGCAATGACTCTAGGCTTACTGCTTCTAATAAAAGCTCTGGCCCCTGGTTAAAAACTGCACTTGAATGTATAGAATTAATCCCGGATGATGCACATTGCCATGCCTCCTCCCCTGGCCTTGGTGCACAGGAGCATGGCTGCCCCTCTATGACAGTGCAGGGCAGAGGGAAGGGTTCAGAGCCAGAACCAGCTGGCAGCCATGAGGCCTGTGGGCCACACATCCTCCAGTGCCCAGGGAAAACATGCTCCAAGACAAGGGCAAGAAAAGGAGGGGACACTTCTTTTGACAGAGGAAAATAGGATGGGCACTGGGAGAAACAAGAAAAGGAATTCCCTGTAGGTAGGAAATGATCCACGGAAGAGTGGAAATTCAGGAGGTAGTGAAGAGCAGAAGGGGGAAACGTGGGGCGTCTAAGCAGCCCTGACTGGTGCAGTAGGTGCCATAGCACCCAGCAGCCAGAGGAAGACAGGAAGCAGGCCAGCGGAGTGGAAGCACCCTGCAGTCCTTGTGTCCTGAGAACAGCCTGCTGCGGCCACCTCTTAGACTGTCTTGTGCTGTCCTGACACTCTGGGCTGGGTAAGATGAAGCAGAGTTGGGAAATCACACAAGTTGCTGGCTTCTAGAAAGGGTCTTCTTGCCATGTCGGCCACAGAGGCAGAGTAGAGGGTCAGCAATGGAACTGGGCACTTGTAGCCTGGAGTTCTTTACGATGGAAGCCAACCTCAGACCTAAGCACTTTGAGGCCCACCACAGCAGGCCAAGGAAACTCCCCCAACATGCTCTCTAGAGACACCTTCACAGCACAGCCTCATGAACTGGCATCCTGTTGACCTGAGTGTGGGGTGTATTCTGACTGTGAACGATCACTGAGCTATTCACTTGTAAGTTTTGTACTTTTCTGTGTTGAACTTCAATAAAAGTTAACAACATTAACTAAAAATTCTCAAATATTTAGAAATTACTTAATATACTTCTGGATAACACATTAGATCACAGAAGACACCAAATAGAAATTTCAAAACAGAAAGATGATAAAACTGTGATGCAGGCAGACAGACGATGCAGACAAGATGAACACAGCAAAGTTACAACCCTACAAGTGGACACTAGACAGGATGTTCACGACGGATGCTCCATGCCCATCTTAAAGAACGAGAGGAAAGGTAATGAAAATGAACAAAACAGAACAAATATAAAATGGTCAACAGGGCCAAAAATTAGTTTTCTGAACATATGAACAGTAACCAACAAACACCGGCAAGACTGGGCAAGAAGAAAATAATGTCACAGTGACCTCTATTACAGTGAAGAGGGCACTGTCATTACAGACCTTTCAGAAAGTGCCACAAGCATAGGGACCAGAAATCTGAAACTTTAGAAGAAATACAAAAATTTCTAGAAAAATACTGCTTGCTTAAATAGACCCACAACAAACTAGGAAATATGAATAGTCTTAGATCTAATGAAAAGTTAGATCACTATTAAAAACCTCTCCACAGAAAAACCTCCTAGGTTCAGGATCACTCCTGAATTCCACCAAACACTCTATGACCTTAATTTTACAAAAAATTTTTCAGATAAAAGAAAAAGAATAGCTGGTGCGGTGGCACACGGGAGGCTGAGGCAGGAGGATTGCGAGTTGAAAGTCAGCCTCAGCAACTTAGCGAGGCCCTAAGCAACTCAGTGAGACCCTGTCTCTAAATAAAATACAAAATAGGGCTGGGGATGTGGCTCAGTGGTTAAGTGCCCCTGAGTTCAATCCCTGGTTCCAAAAAAAAAAAAGGGAAAGAAAAAGAATAATAATTTCTAATTTCTTTGATGAAGCCACATTAACTCTGATTTACCAAAACTTAAAAAGTGCATGACAAGAAAGAAAAATTATAGGTCCAGCTCACACATGAACACACATGCTAGAAATCCCAAGGAAAACAGAAGCACACTGAATTCACAAGTACAATCTTGTGCAATTGAGAAAGACCCCAACCTCTGCCCTCCTGCCCCTGCCCAAACTGCCAACAAAATGCAGAGGGGGGAGGAAGTCCCAGGAAGCTGGCAATGTTGGGTGAGGGACAGAAAAACAGAGAGCCTGGTATGGCCAGTGACTGTGGAACACTCAGGCATTCAGCAGGGATGCCTCATTGGGGCCTTTCTCATTGCCACCCTAGGCTGGAGGCTGTCCCTGCCTGCTGGCCACTGAGGCTGCCTATGAGTTGCTGTCCACCACGTCAAGATTTTCTGCAATTTTTGGGGAAAAATGGCAACCAATGATGTGTTCTGAAGAGACTGGAAAGAAGGGTGCAGAGGTGGATCAAATCACTGAGTATCTTAAGCAGCAAGTTGCTCTTCTTAAAGGAAACCCATTTCTACAGCATTAAGAGAAGAAACTTCGAGTTGAAAATGCTAAGCTGAAGAAATACATTAAAGAACTGAAATAAGAGCTTTTCCAGCAGAAATTCAAAATGGAGTGAATGAAGCAAATACCATTCCCACCTGGTACCACACTGCAAATTAATTCCATGATTTCTGAAAATGTGATACAGTCCACATCAGTAACAACCATATCAGACAACCCCCATCTCAGCAGCTCACTTCAGGGGACACTTGTTTCCTGCCCATGCTCAAGACTGTGCTCAGAGGCTGGTCTTCCACACAAGGCCTTGGAGCCCTGGCCTCCGTTAGCGGCTGGGCTGCCGGGAGGCTACTGTCACAGACCAGGCCACAGTTGTTTGATGGACCTTTATTTTGTTCATTTATTTATATGCAGTGCTGAGGATGGAACCCAGTGCCTCACACGTGCTAGGCCAGTGCTTTACCACTCAGCCACAACCCCAGCGCTGAAAGTGACCTTTCTTGCTCCTGCCTGTACTCCCACCATGCTGGGCACACAGGAAGCGAGGGTGCAGGCCCTGGGACAACCAACTGCCTGACCTGGGGTCATCCTGCTTTTGGTCATGACTTCACTGTCCAGAACACATGATTGCCACTGTCACTGTATTCACATTACATCCCAGGTTCTGGAGGATGTGTGATTCCCTCCTTCAGGTTCAGATGACATCTAAAACCAACAAACTAGAATGACAAGGAACAACTCTGGGTCCTTGCCATGACCCAGCATCCAATGGGTGCCAAGGCAGGACAGCGAAGAGACATTGCCAATAGCACAGCTGTCTGCAGCAGGCTTGGGCTCCTCCTCAGCAGAGGCTTCTCCGAGAGGGCAACCCTCTCTGCGTTCTGGGGCAGCTGCCTGCTCTGTGGCAGCTCTGGGTTCTGAAGGTGAGGGGGAGTGTGTGCCCACCACGCTGTCAGGCCTGACCACTCCAGACGTAGCTCTTACCACCCAGACTGCAGCCACTCCTTTCCACCTCCTCGGGAACACTGACTGGGTGGTCACACACCCTCTGCTCTGCTCTGGGAGGCCCAACTGCCCTCCCACACCTTGAAGACTTGAGCTTCACTGCGTCTGCTCCCTTGCCACCAGCAACCCAACTATCTTGTGTGGATGAAAACCACGTCCATTTTAGTGACAAACTGCAGAATATGTCATTGCACACCTGGCGCAGGGCATGGTGATGTCTGGCACAGTGCTGGCAGGGAAACCTTGGTCATGACAGAAACATCAAGGTGCTGCACTCAGTGAGGGAGAGCACCTGGGCGTGCACACTCACTGCCAGACAGGGGTGAAGAATCCAGTGTCACACAGAACAGCCAGAGACTGTCTCCCAGGGACCTGCAGAGCTCTGCAGGCTGTGGGGGATGGAGCCATGGCCCTCTGAGAGATCATGCTACTCAGACAGCAGGAAGGCCTGGCACCAAGTGGAAGTACCTGGCTCTAAGGTTGCTGGCCTGGGGACCAGGAGGCTGCCAGATGCCAGGCAACATAGCCTCTGGGTAAGAGGGGCTTTTGGGTTTTACTTCTGGAAGTTGGGACTCATGATGGCATGGCTCTAACCTAACTTCCAAGCAGACCCCACTGGCTGCAGGGTAGAGCGAAGGAAGGATCAGCAGCTCTATACGGGATGGAGTGATGTGAAGACAGACTCTGAAGAGACTGTCCAAGGAGGGGCCAGTCTGCTGATGGCTTAGAACATGGGTACAAGAGGAGCAGGAGTGACCTCAGGGTTTTCAACAGCTTCACTTGCTTACACACTGGGAGGCAACAAAGGAAGATGGATTCTCTACAAACACCCACAGAACCTTAGCAGTTACCACAATGCAAACCCAACTAAGGAGTCGCCAAAAAGCCATACGGCTAAGAATCAACCAGCCATAAAGATGGTAGTGAAGCTAAAATGTAACACTTAGAAATGTTTAAAAATTATTTCAAATAATTCTTGATCTAAAAAATAAAAAGAACCATTCTTTATAAAGTATTTAGAAATGACTTAGAAAAGCAATATTCAAAGTGATACAGAATCACAGTGCACAGAAGGAAACAGAGGGCTTTAAATACATCAGGAAACAAGGAAGAAAGTGCCCTACAAATTCGACCCACAGGCTAAGAGGGTCCAGCATCCCCCAGCCTGGTGCCTGGCGCCTGCCACGAGACAAGCCTGCCACAGAGCCGTGCGGAGAGTTGGCAGCATCCTCAGAGCTCACGCTGCCTTGCACTGAGACAATAGGCACTTTCTATTAAAAATCTAAACTTTTAAATTTTTTGCCCTTGCTTTTCCACTTCTAGGAATTTATGCCATAAAAATATTCTTCCAAGTATGGAGAGAGATTGGTAAAAATATTCACTGCAAGGTTTTTAGGAACACTGAAAATGGGAAACAAAAACACAGACTCATCAAAAAGAAAACACTGAAATGTGCAGCCATTTTTAGGAGTGTGTGCCCCAAACAGCATCAAGGAGGAAAACATTCATGTAAAAAGTAAATCACAAACACATACAAACAGGCACCAAACCCCTGGATGCTGTTATCCTGGTAAATAGGACCGGGAGGGCTGACACATTTGCCATTAGAATTTTCTGTTTCACTTGAATTTTTGTGTAACTTTGTATTATATTTGTAATTTTTAAAAGCTATGATATTTTAAAATATCAGATGAAATACTCATTTTGAAGAGCAAGTATGAAAGAGAGCAATCATTTATAACTAAGTTTATACCAAAGAACAAGTTACACCACTGTCTTCTGTAGACAGAACCAAAGGCATCTTTTGAGGCCAACTCCAGCAGGGCTTGGACCCCTTCACACACATGACCTCAGGGAAAACCTTCCCTTCTCCGGGAGCTGGCCCTGTGCTGAAGACATCTTTCCAACCCACTTCCGTTTCCAGGGGCACAGCACGATCCAACAAACCCTGCACAAGGCCAATATGTGCTTAAGGAAGGAAATTGTATTGAGGTTTTAGAAACAAAATCCTAACTGAACTTTGATTACTCAGATATAAGATCCAGTTTAGTTAGTAAAACATGAAAATTTTAGCTACCACACAACTAAAAATCTCAAATTAAAAATACTACTGTGACTAATACTTGAATCCAACAGATTTTAACTTACATGTTTTGAGAGCAGAACTGTACGACAAGGAACTTTGCAAATCAAGCATTCATCCTTTTTACCTAAAAAATAAAGCAGACATATTGCATTACACTGCAGTGTTTCTAAATACATACAGCATGGACGTTCCACAGCTCCTTTAATTTCTTAAAGGACGTGTGTCTCCATGCAGCCTTGCAGCGAGGCTGAGGTAGGAGGCTCAGGTAGGAGAGGCTGTGGACCGCTGAACAATTTACTCCACTATCCCTGTCCTCCCACTTTGCAAATATGCCCCAACACAGGGCCCATAGGAGATAACATGTACGGTTACTTTCCCACAGACACTCATGCAACTAGGTCATATGGTGATGTCCTGATCTAAAATTCCAACGATCTAAAGTTCAAGTGGCTGCTCCAAACCACGCAAAAAAATGGAATGAATTTTGTCCTTCCCCAGTTGGTCTCCCCTCAGGACACCACCTGAGGCGTCCACCCCAGGGAAGGTCACATCTCCACTCACCGGCACCATGTGCCCTAGGGCCTGCACAGGAAAGGCCTGCCCACACCCAGCTAACCCCCCTGCCCAGCTCCAGTAGGAACCCCACCCTATTTCACCACCTCCTCTTTGTGAAACTGTCACTCTGGAAAGCAGGAGTCCAGCAGCTGGCCCTCAGCACCAGCTCTCCATGGAGGCACCCAAGCCCCGGGTCAGCATGCTGCCCAGCCACATCCTGGACTCCCATGGCACTCAGCGCCAAGAAGTCAGCCCCTTTCCAAAAGCAATGGAAAACCCCACTGGCCACCTCCCCTGGCCCTCTGGTTTCTGTTCTCCAATGGCCAGCTTGGAGCCCAGGTCTTACAGCCACCATCAGTCCATTTTGCATCTTGCCCTTCCAGGGAGTACCCCCAACCCAAATGGACAAGCCCAGCTGCCTGCCTCTCACTGTCAGTGCAGCTGGGAATGGGGATTCCTTGGAGAGGGGGTGCCACAGATCTGCGGACTCCAGCGCTCCTGGGTCTGCCATGCTGCACTGAGACCCATCTGCTTTTCTTGGTGGTTTTCCCCAGCCTCTATGGGGATGTTCACGAGGGACGACAGCAGCCCCTGCACACGACCCACTTTGTTTCTCTACCGTCTCTGGACTCACTAGCAGAACCTCCGGCTCAGCCTCCTTCCTCTCTCTCTTGCAAGTCTGTGTGGTCATCTGCCCCCAACCCCCTACCGGCTCCTTGAACAGAATGGTGCCCAACAAATGGTCCCTCCTCACAGCCTTGGGAATGGCTTCCTTCCCTCTTTTCACAAACACTCGAGGTACCCGCTCCTAAGAACATCCACCTTTGACGGTGTGCCCCCACCTTTTCTCTGCAGATTCTGGAGCAAGGAAATTCCTCCTGTGCAACCCCATAGCCAGAAGCCACTCAGTTAAAGATTACAGAGCTGTCTCATAAAAATCCAATGTTCTTCTTGGGGAGGAGGACGGAAACTCAACAGTGGAAATCATTCACGGCTCAGACAAAGGGGTTGATATCTGATACATAAATAGTGCTTCTGAGGCAACGAGAAAGAACCATTCCAACAAGAGGCTGAGAGGACCCTGATTAGCAACAGCCAAGGTGCAAACAGCCTGTAAGTTCGTGAAAAGAACCCGGCCACGAATGAACGCGAAAGCCAGAAAGACAACAGGCACCCACACGCCATCACATGACTTCCCTCTTGGGAGGGAATCTGGCCTACCTTAATGTGCACACCCCAAGGTTGGAAATTCCACCCTTACGGATGTATGTATTTCAAAGGAAAAAAAATGAGCAAATAAGTGATTTTTTCAACGGAAAAAAATCAAGTGGTGCATAGCAGCAACGTGTCAGAAAATCTAAATGTCTTCTAATAGGGCACGAAAACTAAAAGATCTTTTAAAACCTTAAAAATGACAGACTTATTTTAAGGGTAAAGATGCCCTAGTAATTAGTGAAAGCAGATTACTAAATGGCATACACATTTATCACTTTTTATTTAAAATTCTGCACCTACAAGAAAAAGTCTGGGAGGATGTACACCAGAGCTTAAGGAGGGCTTGTGAGTAGTGGATCACTGGACAGCCACATCATGGCACCGCCCAGAGACCCCTTTCCACCTTTTATTGTGTGTCCCTGAACTTGGTGTGCTCCCAGCACTCAGTGTCCATGGCTTTCTGGAAGAATGTCCTTAGCCAACTGGAACCTGCTTGAGCCTCAGGCTTCAAGAACCAGAGGTACCTGGGAATTTCCCCATGTCCCAGGACCTCTACCAAGGAACTGCTAACAGGAGCTGACACTCTGAGTCCTGTCTCTGAACCTCCCAAGACAACAAAGGCAAACGTCTCCACCATTCTAACATCACCTCATACCATTAGTGACTGCTGTCGCAAGCCCAGCAGATACACCCAAACACTGATCTTTTTCTTCACTGGGAACTCCAGCTCATCGACACCTCTACTTCCTACCTTACGCCCTACCTTTGTCCTATTTTCACTTACCCTCTTCAAGGTGATAACATCTTCTAGTTGTCTCCTAGGTGCTCTCTACACTCGAATGACTTCAGCTGCCATCTCTATATTTTTTACTCCTGTTTTAGTTTGGAATGTCCCCCAAAGTCTCATGTATTAAAGGTTTGGTCTTTAGCTGGTGGTTTTTGGGAGGAGTGGAACCTTAAGAAGTTTCGATCGAATTGGAGGAATAGGCAGCTGGGGTATGGGTATGTTTGTGAAGGTTATATCATGTCCCCAGCTCCCAGCTTCCCATCTCCTATGAGGTGGGCCACTTTGTGCTTCCAGGGCTCCCTAACATGTTGTTCTGCTTCACCGTAGGCCCAGAGCAATGGGAGCCAGATGATCATGAACTGAAACCTCTAAAACCATGAGTCAAAATTAATATTTCCTCACTTCAAGTTATGTCTGGCATACTGTCACAGCAATGGAGAGCTAGCACAGAAAACTGGTACCAAGTGGGTTGCTGCCATGAATATAACTGATCGTGTGGTTCAAAAGTCTTCACAGGGGGTTTGGCGGGGAGATTCACAAAAGTCTGAAGATGTAGGCTAGAAAACGCTTAGAACACTACAAGCAGAACTTAATGGGCAACCAGTGGGATCTCAGAATGTATCTGCATTTTGTCCATGGCCTGAGCCTGTGTGTGAAGCTGAGTTTAAAGGTGATGGACTAATAAATCAGGTGAAAGAAATCTGAAGGCAGCATGGCATTCAGGCTGTCATCGGCATTGCTGGCTGCTTTTAGTCAAATTTATAGTAAGAACTGGGAGCAACAAGCTGAGTGGAAAGCTTTGAAAAACTTGCAGTTTGGCCAGAAAAGGAGCATACTTAAAGTTGCAGGCAAGAAGGGTGCAATTGCTAAAATGCTTAGCACCAACAAAAAGAAACCAAATGCTTTGCACTAGGACAATAGGGAAGATGCCTTGAGGACATCTCAGGAACTGGCCAGACCCCACCTATAGTAGGCCCAAGAGTATGAAAAGAATAAAACTTGTCTGAAAGACTTTTGAGAAGTGTACCTGGGTGTCCTGCTCCCATGGGCCATGTAGAAGTTGTTTCCCCAGGATTTGTTTCACTGCGTTCAGCCATTTGGGAACAAAAAGGCCACTGCACCACTGTCTAGGGGGCCTGGCTACTGTTCAAACAGACCCTGGCATTGTTCATGAGGTGCTGGTTTTGCAGGCATGCAGAATGTAGGAGTTATGGGGTTCCAAGAGCTTCCACCCAGGTTTTAAGCACCGTGGCAGGCTTACAATGCCTAAAGGTAGTCCCAGAGAAGGCAGTATGTGGAGCTGTAAAAATAAAGCCAAAGCTGCAATGGAGACTCTAGAAAGAGATGCCAGGAATGGACCATCTCCAGAGCAAAGCCACAGACAATGAGCAGAGCCAGTGCAAAAACGTGGCCATGTGGGATGCAGCCAGCAAGGCCACATCCAAGACCCACATCTTTGGGGCCCACATCTCATCACCACATGGACATGTGCTGGACATGGAGCTATAGGATTTAATGTTTGCCCTGCTGTGCTTTGGTCTTGTTTTGTTCTGATCCTTCCTTGGCATTCTCCTATTCCTTTATTTTCGAATGGTAATGATTTTCCTGTGTTATTGCAAGTTGGAATTATGCTTTTGATTTTTACAGGGCTTACAGCTAAGAGTCTCAGAAGAGACTGGACTTGGACTTTGGAGTAATAACGGAACTGTGGACTATGGAAATTCTTGGAGACAGACTGAATGCACTTCATATGTGAGAAGGGCATGAGCCTTTGGGGGCTAGGTGCAAAATGTTACAGTTTGGATCTGGAATATTCCCTAAGGCTCATGTGTTGAAAGTTTGGGAGGTGGTGAAAACTTTAGGAACTGGGCCCGAGGTGGAGGAAGTTGGTAACAGGAGCATGGCCTTGAAGGGTGCATCCTGTCCCCAGTCTGTCTCCTGGTAGCGAGGGTGAGCATCTTTTCTGTACCGTGTGCGCCCCACCATGCAGTCCTGCCTCACCATAGACTCATGCAACAGAGCCAGGTGACCATGGACTGAAACCTCTGAAGACATGAGCCCAAATAAACCTTTCCTCCTTTTAAAAGGTATTTTCAGTTGTAGATGGACACAATACCTTTATTTTTTCTATTTAGGTTTTTTCATGTGGTGCTGGGGATCAAACCCAGTGCCTCACACATGCTAGGCAAGCGCTGTACCACTGAGCCACAACCCCAACCCCCTTTCCTCCTTTTAAGGTGTATTTCTCAGGATCACAACAAAGGAAAGCTGACCAACACAGCTCCCAAAATATATTTCAGGATGTCTGAATTGCCGATCCACATATGTAACTGCTCTTGCCTCCCTGGACAACGCTCACAGGATAGTGTTCACATGTGAGATTGTGAGCCTTATTCCACCCTGCTGGTTTCTTCTCCAGAATTCAGCAGGGAAACCCCTGCCTAGTTCCCTGCCCTGCTTAACTCAAATTTGCAGAAATTCACTTAATCTCTTCCAAACTCATCACTTCTCTCCATCCCACAGTCCCATCCTATCCTCAATCACTCTCACATGCTTCACCGCAAACTTTCTCTTGAAATTTTTCTCATTCCAAAATACTTTCTCCGCAGCTGCCACAGAAACTGGATTTAAATATGTCTGAAATTCAGCAACTCTACTCCTGGTCCTACCTACACCCAACAGAAATCAAAGACATGAGCGAGAGTATTCACAGTAACACCATCAGTCACAGACAACTCTGCAAACAACCTACATGCCCATCAGTCCAACTGATGAGTAAGGTGGGTGTACCATGCAGCAAGGTCAGCAGATGAACCACAACATGCAAACTGAGAGGACTCTAGCAAAGGGGAGGCATGCCTGCCTATGCTGCATGATCCCACTGGCAGTATTCCAGTCTACGTCATCCATGGGGGCAGTCAGGGCAGCGGTCCCCAAGGGCCTTCCAGGGTTTGACCATGAATCCATTTCTCAGGTAGTGGTGTTTTGTGAAAATTCACTGCCTTTTGTTCTTGTCCTTTTTCCCTGTATAAAGTTTATCTCAACAAAAGATATTCAGAAAATAAAAATTAGCACGTCGCTGACTGTGACTATCTAGCCTGCTCCAAACCAGGCACGCCCACGGCAGCAGACACTGTAGGGGGCTTTGCAGTTCCCGTACTCCCTCCGCTGCCCCTGAGAACCTCCACCCCACGCTCCTCACTCTATCCAGTCCCTCAGGGACCCCTGCCCCTGGGGACCCCGCCCCACGCTCCCCCGCCCCGTCCCCCCGCCCGGCCCGGCCGAGACCTTTGCCGAGGCAGAAGTCGCAGTACACATGCCCACAGCTGGTCAGGCTGAAGGACGGCTTCCTGCTCGGCGACTGGAAGCAGTAGTTACAGAACACCCAGCTGGCCATGCTACCGCGTCCGCACCGCGCCCGGCGAGGGCCAGGCCCGCGCGAGGCCCTCGAGGCGGGGACACACTCCCGGCCTGCAGGCAGCTCTGCGCCTGCGCACACAGGACCCCGCGTGCGTAACGCGTGCGTCCCGCCACCACCCGCGCTGTGGGGTACCTACGGTGTGGGCGGGGAGGAGGCAGCTCTGCGCCTGCGCACACACGACCCTGCGCCTGCGCACCAGACGCGTCCCGCCAAAACCCACGCTGGTGCTAACGAAGCTGCCGACCGTGTGTTGCTCCTGGCAGGTTGGTAGGGGGCACTGGAGGACCAGCGGCCCTCGTCGCCGTTGATGAAAGCTCAGCCCACGTCTCCATCGCCCATCCAATGAGGAGGAAAGGTTTTGAGGAAAAGAGACCGGTTCACTGACTTGCTAGGGGACCCCACCCCGAGGCCATGTCCTCGGGCCTCGGCCTCCAGGGAGCGCCCGGCCCCAGATGCGGCGCTGTTTCTGCTGGTGGGCCGCGCGGGTGCTGTGGCTTCGGCGGGGTAGTGTCAGTCTCTTCCCCGGAAAGAAGCGGGAAGCGGGCTCTGAATGGGCCCCTGCGGTGGGCGCGGAGCTCGGCCCAGGCCGGCCGGGGCAGCGGCGGCCAGCGGCGGTGGAACGGGCAGGAGGCTGGGGACCAGGGGACTGAGGGGAGGCCGGTCTCGGGAGAACCGGGAGAACCGAGTGAGCCGACCCGGAGGCGCAGGCCCGCCGCCCCGGGCGGAAGCTCTGCTGCCCCAGCATGCGCGGGGAGGGTTCCACTTAGGGAAGGTGGTTTCCCTTTAAAAATAGTAGTTGGGGGAAGGGACTGCACTATATTTGCAACTTCTAATGAGATTATAATTGTTTCAAAATTAAAAGTTGAAAACGCGAAAGTTAGTTTTAGAATAAGAGGTCCACTCCTCAAATAATGCTGGGCCTGCCCTGGTTTTGTGCGGCCTGCAAGGGTTGGTGGAGACCACATGAGAAGGGAAGTGCCTGGGCCCCTTATGTGGACATGGTGCCGGGAAGCGTGACCGTTTCTTGCGGAGTGGCCTTGGGACAGGGTGTACTTGCTCTTAGTAGTACTGTAGCTGTGGGCCTCCTGTAACTTCTGAGCCCTGGGAAGGTGGGTGGTCCCAATCGGGACATTATGAGTACGACCAATAACCTGGCTTCCAAGACTTCGTATGACTGATAGATAGAATATCTCATTAGTAACTATGTTGAGTGTGTTTTAAAATGGCAATATTTTTGACATGTTGGGTTAAATATATGTCACCAGGATTGATGGTACTCCTCTTAAACATCCTTTTTATTGAGGTGACCAGAAAACTTAAAATCACATATGCAGGTCACATTGTAATCCTATTAGTGCTCATTCATACCAAGTTTAAATAAGATAAGATGCTTACTTTATAAAATTCAGAAACTACATTGTTAAAGTAATATTTTATCAATGTTGCAATTCTGTAACATTGATTTCAACCACTGGTATCTTTGAAGTCACAATACACATTTATGCACACATTTTGGTTTATTCATTCAAACATTATGCAGATTATTTGCTTTACCTATAATGTTTTAAATAAGCTTCTTAGCCATAAAGAAGTCTTTAAGGTACTTCATTTGGAAAATTCCAACTGAGATGAAGATTAATGTTTGTGCAAAAGCCCACCATAAAACATTGCTGTTTGTATCTTCACTGGTCATTCGAAAAATTTCTTCACGGTCCTATGCAGAAAAGAAATAAATGGGTTTAGTTTCTTAAAGTATTTAATGTGTGATTTTGAGGGGAAGGTTGCTATATGTGCTCAAGATATTTAATACTACCCAGTTAATATTATGCTAAAGTACACCGTCTGGTTTTCTAAACTAGAATCTGTTGTTTAGCTGAGTATGAAAGAGTAAAAATCAACCTTATAAAACACATTTTGGTGTAAAACGCAGGAATTTAATCTGTGAGTGTATCCATCTTATTTGCCACCATCAAGCAAAGCATGCACTGCCTGCCCAGTTGGGTGAGTCCACTGCTGCATTCTTGCTTTACACGGGGTGCTGTGCCACCCTCTTGCCTTATCTAACTGTCACTCCAGTCCTTATTGTCCAGATCATGAACCCAGGCTTAGAGCTGACACAGAGTTGGTGAGTGGCAGAGCAGATTTGAGCCCACTGAGCACAGTGACTCAGAAAGCAGGGTCAAGGACAAAGTGATCTAGAAAGTAGGCCCACTTGGCTCTGCAGACACACGGAGTGCATAAGCTCCCATGGGCTTTGCTGGTACAGGGATAGAACAGCCAAAGAGTGCAGTGCCTTGCCTAGCAGAGCTCAGCCCGGCACAGTGCCGACGATCTCTCCCCTCGCTGCCTGCCCACGTGGTTCTACCTTAGGAGGCCAGGAAACAACGGCAGTTCCTTCTTTCCCTGGTCCAGGGGCTTTGTGTTGAGAAATGAGTTCCTGGCAGGAAGAGGTCAAATAAGCTGAGTAGGCAGACTGACCCTTTGATAGTTTTGTTCTCTGAGTATTTGCTCGATTTGTTCCATTAGATGTTCAAGCTTGAAGGTAACGTCATTAACCTTGTCCTTTGCCTGAGCGATCGCGGCCTCAAGGTCGTGTTCTCCAACTCGAACATCCAAGTGGATGCGCTACTTAAACAGTGAAGAGGAGAAAACAGGCGTTTGAAGGCAGCTCGGTGCTTCCTGCCGTTCTTGCGCCCTCCTTCCAACCCCCCTTTCCTTCTTGACAAGACGGGGAGTGGGGTGCCACTTCATGTCTGGTCTCCCGTTTCATCCCCATTCTACTCAGTTGCCTTTCTTTAACAATGATGCCAACCTAATGACCTGAGAATGTATTGATAGCTTCCTGAAAATCAGATTTACTATGAGGTGCTGAGAAAATTTGATCGATGCTCTCAGGAGCTTTTCTTTACATATAACTGAATTTCTTATACTAAAGGACAAATTCTCTTCGTCTGTCCTCAACACATGTAGAGAACAGCCACTCAGTGCCTGCCTGTAAGAGTTTCATTTTTTAGAATTCCATTATTAACTCACCCTTCAGCCTTCACTTGCTTTCAAGTCTGAGTGACTACAGTTCTTTAAACCTTCCCTCAGCTCTTACTTTTCAGACCCTTTGATTGATTTCATGGCTCCCTCCGAAAGCCTTCTGAGTGCTCCAGCTCCCTCCTTGGCTGCTGCACAGAGAGCAGGCAGGACCTTACTGAGTTTCCCCAAGGTGGCAGCAAGGCCTCCAGAGGTGCACACTCACCAGCCTTCTCTCTCCCGGCGACGTGAGCCTTGTAGAATTAGATTCTAAGCAAATGATGTGTTCGCCAGGTGAATATGAAGTAAAGTAGAATGTTCCTTCTGGGCCAAATAACTTTGATAATAATACCTAGGGTTAAGGATTTCCATAGTTTATTATTCTCTACATTCTTAAAAATAAATTTCGCTATATAAATCTGTTTAAAGTATGCAGTTCTCAGAGAAGAATCAGATGGCTAATAAACATGAAAAATATTCAGCCTTACAAGTAATAAAAAATTCAGAAGAGAATAAGGCATTCCTTGTGTATTATCAGATTGGTAAGGATTTTAAAAAATATTTTTTAGATGTTGATAGACCTTTATATTATTCATTTATTTGTATGTGGTACCGAAAATTGAACCCAGTGCCTCACTCGTGCTAGGCAAGCACTCTACCACTAAGCCACAACCCCAGTCCCTTGATAAGGATTTAAAAGTACTCAGGTAGTATGGAAATATAAGCACTCTCTAAATGCTATTAGGCTATAAACAGAGCAGTTGTTTTAGAGGGCAGTTAGGCAAAATGTATTACAAATTCAAATGTTTAAATCATAGGACCATAAATTCTACTATACAAACTTATTCCAATAAAATGCATAAGAAGACAAAGTTGTATGTAAAAGGATATTAACTGTGAAGTTTGTATTAACAAAATTGTATTTTTGAAATAACGAATACCTTTCAGTAGGGGATTGATGAGATAAGTTTAGGAAAGCCCCTAAAGGAGTGCTGTGTGTCAGTGAAAAGGATGCTAAACCCACATCTCCACCAGAGGGATCCTTGATAAAGAAGTCTATAGAGGATGCTGTTTTATGAAAAGCATTTTTATATAAGTATATCTGCATGCATATGTACCTATGTGCATAGAAAAGAATGCCAGAGAATATTCACCAAGCTGTAAACAGTGGTTACATTTACTATGGAACTCTAGTTTCCTACGTAGAATATTTTATAGTGTCAGGATTTCAGTAGAAAATTACAGAGCATGCTAACAGCCAGAAGACACAGTTTGAAGAGACAGAGAAAGCATCAGAACCAGATACAGATATGGCAGAGTCAGGAATTAAAAAGCAACTCTGATTAATATACTAAAGATTCTGATTGGAAAAGTAGACAACATGCCAGAAAAATGGGTAATATAAGCAAGGAAATGGAAATTCTAAGAAAGAAATTGTAGAGATTTAAAAATACTGTAAAAGCAATGAAGAATGCCTTTGATAGCAGGTTCTTTAGTAGACTGGTCACAGCTGAGGAGCAAGTCTTTGAGCTTGAGGCTGTGTGGATGGAAACTTGCAAAACTGAAATGCAAAGAGGGAGGAAAGGAAGGGAATGTCCAGGAACCTGGACAGGGCAGAAGGGAAAACCAGGAGGAGAAAAAAGCAAGAGAAATACTTGAAGCAATAATGGCTGAGAATTTTCCCCAAGTTAATGTCAGACCCTGGAAGCTCAGAGAACACCGTACAGGATAAACACCCAAATAAAACAAACAGCACCAACAACAAAAACTCTACCATGACATATACACCAACACTTCAGAAGTTCAAAGCTAAAGAAAACATCTTAAATGGAGCCAGAGGGGAAAACCTTGCCTGACGGGGCAAAGGCAAGAATTAATCTATCTCCTCAGAAACTGAGCAAGAAGAGAGTGAAGTGATATACTGTATTGGAAGAGAAAGACAAAGCTCCAGCGAGGCTCCTGTGTCCTGCAGAGGCATCCTTCAGGAATTGAGAAGAACTTTGTCAGAAAAATAAAACTGAGGGAGATTGTTGCCAGTTGAACTGCCTTTCCAGACATGTTAAAGTAAGATCCTCAGAAAGAAGGAAAATGACGTAGGCCAGAGGCTCCAATTACAGAAAGGTCATTAGAGGACAGCAAGTGGAGGTAACTGGGATGTGTCCTCCTCTCATTCCTAACTGCCTGACAGGATGATGGCAGCAGGGCGTCTAGTGGTCACAGTTTGTGTGTAAGGGAGGTAGCAGAGGCAATGAGTGAAAAACAGGAGAATCCGAAACGCTGTATCAGAAAGCACTTGCACACCTATAAGTGGCCTGTATCTGAAACCAGACTTGGGTTTGTTGTAAATGTGTATTGCAGACACATGTAGGACAGCACCTTTAAAAAGGTTTTTAAAAGTACAATTGATATGTTAAGAAGAGAAAAGGAAATCACAGAAAATGCACAATTGAAACTACAAAAAGAAAAAGAGAAAATTGGAACAAAGAATAAGGGCAATGAAAAGAAACAGAACAAATCTTACAGATGGTAATCAAACTATATCAATAATCATTTCAGATATTAGAGGTCTAAATGTATCAATTAAAAGACAGATTGTCAGAATGGCTCAAAAAAACAAAACCCAATTCCATGTGTACAGAAAAATCACTATATAAAAACATATAGATTAAAAATAATGGGACAAGAGAAAGAGAAACCTAAGAAACCTAAGAAAACCTAACCTTGAGAAAGAGAAAGCTAAGATAGCTATATTAGTTCAGACAGTAAATTTCAGAACCAAAGAACTTATCAGGGATAATTAGGAAACAGCACAATGTGATAAGAGGCCCAGTTCTCCAAGAAGGTGTGTGATTCTTACTGTGCATGCACTTAAGAACAACACATCAGAACACGAAGAAAACCAATAGAGCTGCAAGAAATAGATTAATCCACTGTTTTAATTGCAGATGTCAAATCTTTTTTCAGAAATGGATCTATCATGGGCAAAATAAGGACATAGTTGATCTCTTCAGCATCATCAGTTGACTGGAGGTAATTGACATCTGTACACTAGTTCAGCCAAGAAAAGCAGAATGCAGTTTTTTGTTTGTTTTTATCAAACTCTCATGAAATATAAACTTCTGGACCATATGTATACCAGAACAAATTTAAAAGAATATAAATCATACAGTGTGCACTCTCAGACCACAATCTAATGAAACTAGCAATCAACAGCAGAATGATAGCTGTGGAATCCCCAAAGTCTTGGAAGTTAGCATGCTTCCATTAACACATGGGTCAAGGAACAGATTTTAAGAGATCTGTACAAGTGTTTCAAAAAATTAAAACACAGTTTAACAAAATTCATTGGATGCAGTGAAGTCTGCGATTACAGGGATATCTAAAACACTGAATGCATTTATTAGGAAAAAAGGAAGGTCTAAAGTCCATAATCCAAGGAAAAGAAAAGCAAATGCAATGTAAGCAGAAGAAGAGAAATAACAACTAGAGCAGAAACAATGGGATTATGAACAGGAAATAGAAACATCAAAAGAAACTAAAAAGCTGGTTCTTGGAAAAGATAAACCAGTAAGCCTCTCGACAATGTAAATAAGAAAAAAAAAAAAAAAAAGGAAGATGCAAGTCACTGACATCAGAAGTGCAGGAGGGGCATTCCCGTAGACCCTGTGGACACTGCGAGATGATGAAGGAGTGCTGTGAGTGACTGCCCATGGGCTTGAGAGTGATGTGGTTTGGATCTGAAAGGTCCCCAGCAGCTCCTGTGCTTCAGGCTGGGGTCTTGATGCAGCAGTGGTCAGAGGTGGGGGCTTGAAGGCTCTGACCTCCCCAGCCGATGAGTCCATAATGGGTTCACAACCACAGGGACCATTAGGAGGTCCATTTGGAAAGGGCGGGAGCTGGGGTCTACCTGGGGAAGCTCACTGGGTGTGTTCTGGAGGGCATATCTTATTCTTGGTCATTTCCTTGTTCTCTCTGCTTCACAGCCACCATGCAGTGAGCTGCTGTTTTGCCACATGTTCCCAGTGGTGACATTCTGCCTCACCACAGGCCCGTAGTAATAGGATCCATGGACTGATCATGAGCCAAAATAAATGTTTCCTCCTTTACATTGTTTTTCTCAGGTATTTTGTCATAGTATGAAAAGTTGACTAAAGCATATAACCTAGATGAAATGGACCAATTTCTTGGCAATCTTCCAAAACTCATGCAAGAAGGTATAGGTAATCTGAATAGGCCTGTATTTAGAAACTGAATCAAGAACGAATAACCTGGGCTGAGGTGTGGCTCAGTAGTAGAGCACTTGCCTAGCACGTGTGAGACACTGGGTTCAATCCTCAGCATCATATAAAAATAAATGAATAAACATATACAACTAAAATTTTTTTTTAATAAAATGAATAAGGCTGAGGCTGGGGCTCAGTGGCAGAGCATTTGACTAGCATGTATGAGGCACTGGGTTCAGTCCTCAGCACCACATAAAAACAAAGGCATAATATCATCTACAACTACAAAAAATAAATTAAAAAAAAATGAATAACCTTTCAAAACAGAAAGCACCAGGCCCAGATGGGTTCACTGGTGAATTCTACCAAGCACTGAGTAAATAAATTAGGACAATTGATTACAGTCTCTTTCCAAGATAGAAACAGAAATAATACTTCCTGATTTTTTTTTGAACACCTGGACTCAAGTGATCCCACCTCAGCCTCTCCAGACACCACTGTGCCTGAATCTTATTTCAATCTTATTTCAATCTTAACTCAATTAGGGTAAAGTAACATCACCCTAATACAAAACCAAATACAAAAAGGCATAAGAAAGGAAATCTACGGATGACTCTCCTGAACATACACAGCACGGGAGCAGACACTGTGAAGGGAATTGTATGCTGTGGCCCACGGGGGCTGTGGCACGTGTGCCAGGCTGGCTGAGCGTCCAGCAGGTGGAAGAAGAACCATGAGCATATCAGCTGGTGCAGAAAAGCTTTTGACAGGAGATGCAGCTCGTGCATGATAGACTCATTAAACAAGGATGGGGAACTGATTCAATTTCAAGATTATCTGCAGAAAACCCATAGCTAGCATACTTAACGGTGAGAATCCAGAATCTTTTCCACTAAGGTCGGGAGGAAGACAGGGTGCCGTTTCTTACCACTTTATTTAACATAGTACTGGGAGGTGTAGCTATCGTGACAAGAAAAGGAAACAACAGGAAAACAGACTGGCAAAGAAGAAGTAAGACTCCTGATTCACAGAGGATATGACAACATGCACACAAAATGCAGAGTTCCCAGAAACTTGGGAGGCCAAGGCAGAAGGATGGCAAGTCCAAGGCCAGCCTTAGCAACTTAGTAAGAATAGAAACAAAAAAGGTTGGAGATGTGGCTCAGTGGGAGAGCATCCCAGGTTTAATTCCAGTACCAAAAAGAAAAAAAAATTCAAAAGAACTACATACCAAAGAGATAAGAGATTTTAGCAAGGTTGGAGGATACAAGATTAATATATTAAAGTGAATCACTTTTCTACATATGGACAATGAACAAATGGAATGTGAAAAATACTGTTTACATTAGCACCCTCCCCAAAATGAAATATTTATAAGTCTAACAAACTGTATAAAATCAGTGTGAGAAAACCTACAAAACTGATGGATGAATTCTAAGAACCAAATAAATAGAGAGGAGTCCATGTTCACCAGCAGGAAGACTCAATATTGTCAGGATGTCAGTTCTTCCCAATTTGGTCTACAGATTCAACCCAATTCCAGTAAAACCTCCCAAGTTGTTTTGTGACTCAACAAACTGATTCTTGTGTTCACATTGCAGAGGTGAAAGGCTCCAGGAGCCCACAGGAGGGAGAAGGGTGGCGTCGGGGACTGACGCCCCATGGAGCTGCCGTCATTACAGCAGCATGGTCATGGCTGATGAACAGACAAGAGGGCCCACAGGACCGAATGGAGTCCAGAAATACAGCCACTTAAACATATTTTTAAATTTTTTGTGTTTATTTTTAGTGGTGCTGAGGATCGGACCTAGTGCCCCACACATTCGAGGCCACTGCTCTGCCACTGAGCCACAGCCCCAGCCCCCACTTAAACATTTTACCTGACCTTCAGCAAAGGAAAAAAGCAATACAGTGGAGAAAACACGGTCTCTTAAAAAATGGTGCTGGGACCACTGGACAAGGATATGCAAAAAGCCTAGATGTGGACCTCACATCCTCTTTGAGAATCATCTCAAAGTGGACAGAGACCTAAATGCAAATGCAAAACTATGCCAAATCCTCAAAGATAACAAGGAAAAAATAGATGACCTTGGGTTCAGTAATGATTGTTTTAGTTCAACACCAAAGGCATGACCCAAGAAAGCATTGATAAGATGGACCTGAAAAGCTCAAAGTTTATGCCTTGCAGAAGACGGTGTCAAGGCCTGGGAATGTAGCTCAGTGGTAGAGTTCTTGCCTAGCATGAGGCCCTGGGCTCAATTCCAAGTACTGAAGAGGTTAGGGGGAGACACTGTCAAGCTGGTTGTGGTGACCACACCTGTGATCCCAGCAACTCAGGAGCCTGAGGCAGGAGGACCACAAATTCAAGGTCAGCCTCAGCAACTTAGCGAGACCCTGTCTCAAATTTTTTTTTAAAGGGTTGGGGATGTAGCCCAGTGGTTAAGCACCCCTGGGTTTAATCCCCAGCACCAAAAAAAAAAAAAAAAAAAAAAAAAATTGTGACGAGGAGAATGAGACAACGAACCACAGACTGGGAGAGAATATCTGTGGAAGACATATCTAACAAGGGACAGCTGCTCAAACTAAACAAACTTAAAAGTCAGCAAGGAGAAAGCAGCCCCCTTTTAAATGGGTAAATATCTGAACAGATACCTGGCAAAGAAGAATACAGGTGGCAAATAAGTATGTGAAAAGAGACTCAAAGCATGTGTAGGGAATTGCAGATTAACACAGCGAGATGTCCCTCATACCTATTACCTATTAGAATGACCCAGATCCAGAACACCTCCCACACCGAGTGCTGACAAGGACATGGAGCAACAGGAGCACTCATGCACTGCTGGAAGAGAGCAAGCAGCGCACAGACTGAAACCTAGGTCCACGCAGACTTGCAAGTGGATGTCCACAGCCGCTCTGTGCATGGTTGCACCAACTTATAAGCAACCACGCTGTCCTCGCACAGGTGAATGTGTAAGCTGGCACATGGGACACGTGTTGCTACCCAGCATGCCAGGCCAGGAACTTAAGAGCACATTATCAAGTGGAGCATGCTGAAAAGACTGCTGTTTCCAACAGCATGACATTCTGAAAACACAGAACTCAGACACAGTGAGACGAGTGGTGGCCATGGGTTGATGAGAGGGAGGTTCTGGTGAGCACAGGGTTGTGGCAAAGTCCTCGAGGGCTGGGGGCTGTTTGTAGTGGGGGACGCCATGCCTGAGCCAGAGCAGGGAAATCGCTGTACAGGCTCCTCAGTTTTGCTGTGACCCTAAAACTTCTCTAAAATAGCAAAGTCTTAAAAACATATATACTACACAGATAGAAAAATGCAGGAAAAATGCTTTTTAAAGTGTCTTTCAATTTTGATTTGGAGAAAATAAAGGACACTGTCATGTACTTGATTTCTTTCAATATGCCATTAAAAGGGAAGGTTTGTCAGGCTGTGGTCAAGGGTGAGGTTTTATACTTCCTATGTTTGTATGAATAGCAAAAACTCTCTCTTCTCTGAAGAAATGTTCTGTGACTATTCACTACTTTTGTATCCAAGAGCCTATATTGCCTGTTTCACCGAATATGCAATTCACCAAACATTTTTGAATGCTTATTCCATTGGTGTGTTGGGGGGAAAACACACTTGAGTTTCAATCTCAGTGTTGCAACTTGCTGACAATCTGTAAGTCGCTTAACCCTGGAGCCACAGTTGCCTCCACCAGACAGGATAGGAATGCTGGAAGTGGGAGACAGGATGAGGAGATAGAGGTTGGTGTGCACACACCCATGATTACCGCCTGCTCTGCCCACCCACCAGCCACTTCATTCCCTCAGGTTGTTCCTCACTGCTGCAAGAATGGGCTGCTCATCAAGACTGGCAGCACGAGGAGTCCTGAGCTCTGACACTGACCGAGCAAAAGCAGACTACCGGGGATGCTGGTCTTTCAGAACTTTCTTTCAGAGGACAGCAGAGCTGGTTCCTGTCACCTAAATCTCCACACGGAGGGACCGTCCTGAGAATAAGACCTGTGGGGCAGGAATGTTGTCCCTCCTGGGCATAGAAAAGGCTTGGGCATGCATTTCACACATGATGTGTGTTTATCAAAAGTTTACAGAGTGGATGGAAATATATCTCACTTCCAACAGGAAACGTCGTCTCAGGCAGCTGTGTGTTTGTTTTTCTTTAGAAACAAGATATGCTGCAAGTTCTAGGCTGGACTCCACCGTGGATTCAGGCAATCCTCCTGCTTTAGACTCCCTGTCCCTATCTCATGAGAGGCCCGTACTGCCCTGCAGGGCTCTGGTCCTCACCTCCACGTCCACGCAGCACCCTGTCCCTGTCTCCTGAGAGGCCTGTGCTGCCCTGCCGGGCTTCATTCCACCACCACCTGCTGCCCTTAAGCTCATTTCTAGGACCACTGTTTTGTGGGTGATGGACTGACAATTGATTGCAGAGCACCTTGTGCTGGTACCTGAGATCTGGATGTTATATCCACTGTACAAAGAAACCGAGGTGAAGCCAGTCAAGGAATCTGACCCAGGTTTCCCCTTAGAGATGACAAGTGCACTTGAAGCTGGTTCTGCCTTCTGGATCTACACTCTTTCCCTTTGGCCATGATGAGTTTTCTACTCCTTCACTGCTGCCTGTGGGGATGAGGTTCTATATGACCCGACAGAACCAGAGGCTTCTGAATTACTTGAGAAAGCCTCTGCCAGAATCTGAGGAAGGAGATAGGCTGTGGTTTTTCTGACCCTTGATCTTTGGGGAAGCCGTAGCTACAGCAAAGATGGGGTCCAACCCAGGCAAAATGGGGAAGCCTCCATGTGGTCCACAGGAGGCCCTCACTTGACTTGCTATGTGAGGAGTGTTTCTGTTCCTCACCTAGACTGCAGGGTCTTTGAGGGTGAGCTACTAAGGTTTTCTGTCCTAAATAAAATGTTGTCAGTGGACGTGGTAGTGCACACCTGAACCCCAGCAGCTCAGGAGGCTGGGGCAGAATATTGCAAGTTTGAGGCCAGCCTGGGCAACTTAGCAAGGCCCTAAGCAACTTAGCAAGACCCTGTCTCAAAAGAAAAAATAAAGGGCTGGGGATGTGACTCAGTGATAAAGCACCTCTGGGTTCAAACTCTGGTACAAAAAAAAAAAAAATGCAAACGCTGCCTGGTGGCGCTCAGTTGTGCCGAAGCTATGACACCATGGGTGTGAGCGGCGCATGGGTCCTGCAAGTGCAGTTAGTATCTTGGCATGGATGCGTGCTCACCTCATCGTTGTAGGTTGTGACAGTCACCCACATCCCCAGACCAGGGGCTGGTTCTCGGAAGTCCTGTCTGCCTGTGTCCCATTGCTGGATCTTGAAAGTCCCTGTGTCACAAGCAGGAGATGGTGACTGCATACACAGGAATCAGCAATAAGTTATGACCTCTAGGTTAGGCCAGTTGTCTTTCTCTATTCGTCTTGGTCATCGAAGACCCTTGGCTGGAGCAGCCTCCACCCTGAGGACTAGGCTGTCCACCCACAGGCTGGCCCTGGGCAGGTAGCATGGCTGGAGGTGCTGGGCCAGCTTGTGTTGTCTGGGTGGCCTGCAGGGCTGTCCCACCACACAGCCAGGTTTCCCACATGGGAGACTGAGGCACACTCTGCCCTGCTCAAACCCCAGAGTGCTGAGGCTGCTGGCAGCGAGCCTGGGAAGGGTTTCCCTACACACGAACCCCACTGTCCAGCACCATGGCCGCTCCAGCATCACCAATGGCTCTTCTGCCTTCACCCTCCCCACAACTCTGCCCCATGCCTGTCCATAGGACTCCCTCCTAAGCACACAGTCCTGTGACTGCCACACTGGCCCTACAGAGCCGTTCTCTCAGCATGCTTGTGGTTAGTGCCCCTTGTCTGCGCTGTGAGGTGTAGGAGCCACAGACATTTTATTCCTCTTTCTGTGGCTCTCTGGGGCCTGGCAATAAGCCTAGGGAAGTGTTTGGCTCCGTGGTAGGGGCTCAATAAATGTTTGTGGAATGAGTGAAAGGGTCCCACAGTTCAGGTTCAATGAAGGACTGAATGGGGCCAGTCGTCCCCACCCCCACTAAACACCAGTGTTCCTGGCATGCTGCCTGGAGCTCTCAGGCGGGCAGCGTGATTCCTCCTGTCCCTGTGTGAGCCTGCAGCCGCAAGCACATGCCTCCCCAAGGTGCCCTCCAGGCAGGAGGACCTGTTGGCAGGAGGTGTCATGGCCAGGGAGGCCAGCAGATGGCAGGAGAGAAGCATGCTCACGGGCCAGTCAGCAGGAGAGGCTCACTTCCTGTGGGTGAAGCAGTCCCTGAGACAGAACCTGCAGCCCAGCACAGAGCCCTGCAGAGCTTCTCACCACATGGCCAAGGAGCTGGCAGGGCGCACTGGCTAGGAACCGGCACACAACTTTAGGTGGCCATCTTGGGCCCTGCACTCTGGACCTTGCTGTGCCTCTGTCTCCCCGCTGATAGAGCAAGGGTAGCATGTTATCTCTCAGCCAGGTGTGGTGGTACACACCTGTAAGCCCAGCTACTATGGAGGCTGAGGCTGGAAGAAACGTAGGGAGACTCCAAAATTAAAATGAAAGGGCTGGGGTGCAGCTCAGTGGTAGAGCGCCCCTGGGTTCAGTCCCCAGGACCACAAGCCGACAAGGACAGTGGTGACAATAATGGCACACCTCCCTCTGGGTGTGAGGAGCAGCGAGTTCCCGTGTGCTCCCTAGTGTGCAGCCAAGCACGCCAGAAGCACTCCGTGCCAGAGCGAGAGAGCACCTTTGCATCAGCTCTCCACAGGAGGTGAGGAGCATGAGGCCTGCCCAGCCACCCAGCACGGGACCCAGCCAGGGCCATGCTTGGGCCGGTCACAGGGCCTCTGGCAGCACTTACTGCCAGCGCCCTCCTCCTGGCACTCGGTTAGAGCCAGCACCTCGGGGCAGGGCCCTGACACCCTCTTCTGGTGCCTGTGGTCACCGAAGGTCACCCCGTTCCTCCAGACTGAGTCCTGGAGACCAGAACTGTGCTCCATGGGACTGTATTATAGGAACAGACACATTCATTGTAGGAATTTCAGAAAATTCAATCCCCTCCAGGAATTTCTAGTGTTGGTATTATCCCTCTAGCCTTTTTCCTATAAATACATGTTATATATTTTATCAAAAATGAGCTTGGAGGGCTGGGGTTGTGGCTCAGTGGTAGAGTGCTCACCTAGCACACCTGAGGCCCTGGGTTCCATCCTCAGCACCACATAAAAGTAAGGTAAAGTTATTGTGTCCACCTACAACTAAAAACATACGCATATAAAATGTTCTACAAAAATGAGATTAGGGCCAGGCACAATGGCGCATGCCCATGATCCCAGTGCCTGGGGAAGCTGAGGCAGGAGAATCATGAGTTTAAAGTCAACCTCGGCGACGTAGTGAGGCCCTTCTCTCAATAAAATATTTAAAAAGGGCTGGGGGTGTGGCTCAGTGGTTGAGCGTCCCTGGGTTCAATCCCCAGTACCAAAAAAAAAAAAAAAAATGAGATTGGAACATGCATACTATCTGTGCCTTGGTTTTCCAACCTAGCTTTTTGGGATCAGTTTTCCATGTCTTAAATTTTCTTCTGTAACCTTAAATTGAGGTCTGTTCAGAGAACATGGCCAAGCACTGAGCACAGAGTGTGGCTCCTGTGGGAGCCTCTGCGTCTTGGGGAGCTTGCTGCCATGGGGGGTTAGGCCCAAAGCCACCCTTGCTTCTCCAGAAGCCAAGTTAGGGAGGTTGGAGGCAGTGTGGGCAGTGGGAACTGACCTTGACAGAGCACCTGTGGCCCTGGAAGCCAGGGCAGCTGTCTGCAGCTCAGGGGAGGACACCACAGTCACCCGCTATGGGGAAGGGCCGCGGGTTCCAGAGCTTGCTGTCTCCAACCGTTCCTTATTCCTCTGTGGCGCTGAGTCACCACCACCAAGGAAGGTGGGCGCCTTCCTCCCCACCTACATTCAGTGCTAAGGAGAAACACCTTCAGGCAGATCTTGGCCTCTTTGAACATCTAGATGGCCCTGAGCCAAAAGGACCTTTGGCATGGGGCTTCTGGGCCTCCCTGAAAATTTTAAACTTGTTTTTAACAGTGATCTCGTGAGTGGATGTGGGCAAGTTCGTAGCAGCTCTTACCTGGTGCGCTTGACACTGCACTCATGAACCAGCGGGCTCTGTGTGGCTGCACAGCCTCAGAAGGCCGTGGCCCTGCAGGGAAGCGAGTGAGGGTGGAGGTGTGCCTCCACGAGCGGGGGAGAGGCTGAGGCGGGCTCTGGCCTCCAGACCCAGTGCCCTGCGGTGCGGGCTCTCTGCCTAGTGGTCGACTGCTGCTGCTCCTCCCCGCGCTCCGCTCCTCAGTGGCTCTGAAGCCCTCTGCGCATCTGGTGTCTCCCTGGCTGGGCTTGTCCTTCGGCTCTCAGTCCTTCCCTGTTGTTTTGGGGCCTGCCTCACAGCTGTTGACTGGATGCTGAACACCAAGGAATTTTCCACAGTCACCCTCCTCCAGCGGTGTCACTTCCTGGGCATTGGGGCTGCCCACTGCAGCTCCATCCTGATCCTGAGCCTGATCTTGCTCCCAGGTGGTGGTCCTCTGGGTGTCTGCTGCAGGTCCCCCCAACCTGCTGGGGCTCGACCTTCACCTAAGTCCACGCGACTGGTGATGCCTCTGCTCCGTTCCTGGCCTCTGAGTGACTACTTTCGGCATGGGCCCAAAGCTCACCTGGCGACCCTACTCCCTAAGCTCTAAATCTGCAGAGCTGTGTGGGGGTGATGGCAAGGAGACCTCAGTGTGGGGTCACAGACTTGGACGCACAGAGACAGGGAGGAGAGGGCAGTTGGAATTGGGGAAGAGCCAGGGCAAGGGGCAAGGGAGGAGTGGTGGACAGCAGTGTCCCTGGGGTGAGGCCTGAGGCTCTTGAGGGTAGTTGAAAGCTGAGGTTGGGACCAGGGTGCCAGTCAGGCCACAGCAAGGCCCCTGCTCACACGGCTGCTGGAGCCCCACCTCAGGTCCTCTGTGGTTCTGTGGCTACAGCCTCTGCTGCAAAGTGCACTAGCCAGGTCTGTCCCGCCAGTGGTGGCAGGCAGCGGGCAGACAGGAGCTACTCTCCCTCTTACTCCTCCTTGGCCCCTTAAAAGGTCGGCAGGAAATTCCACAAGCTTCCCTGGAGGAGTCCAGGGGCCCAGGACTCACCAGGAGGTACTCCTCTGGGTACACACCAGACAGAGCCTGGTGCCGTCTGTGCGCTGGTGGGCTCAAAGCGCCTGCAGATACACTGTCCCCACAGCTAAAAGGAGTAGGCGCCACCGTCACCACCATAGTTGTAGTTGACACAGAGGCTGAGGAGCTTGCTAGCCGTGGCCATGGCAGGTCAGAATGCTGCTCCCCTTGCTGACCCTGACAGCAGGAAGGCTCCAGCCTGCTCCGGCCTGTCTGCTGGCCCTTGTCATCCCGGGGGGCTGCCTGCATCCTGGCCCTCCCCTCCTGGCTGTGGAGTGTGTTTGATTTTGGCAGACTGGGCCATGACTGGGAACAGAGCCCTGAAGCCTAGTGGTCGGGGTGGGCCGAAAGCAGGGCTCAGCTCCCCCTGGTGGAGAGTGAGCGGGACTTGGGATGCCTCGAGACTTGGAGTCTACCTTTTTATTGTTTTCTTTTGCACTGAAATCGGAGAGTCCCACATGGTTCTGACTGGAATGTTAGGTGGCGTGCTGGACTTCCCACACAGCGTTGAGACTACCAGGCACTTGCTTCTTTCCCAGAAGGTGGGCCGAGCTCCCCTGTGAGGATGTGCATGCTGCACGGGACTCGTGCAGAAGTCACTGTGTGATGGGATTTAAGGGTAGTCTGCCTGGCGGAGAGTGAGTGGGTCTCAGGTCTGCACGGGGTGCCTCCGGCCCATGGGCTCCAGGAGGCATGTGGACTCCTGCTGTGTCCTGCTTTACTGGGCCGGTCTGGAGACCTCTCATGTGTTTTGACTACTCAGCCACAATTAGCATGTTACATGGCAGCAGAGATTCTTTTGCTCAAGGAAGCCTGACACCCAGAAGAACAGGTCAAACTTAGTGCTGGGTCCCATCTCCTGCTTTAAGAATCACACAATTCACTCCTGAGCCTATTCACATTAGCTTGCTGCACTTGTGATGGGTGGAGGGAGAACCATGCAGCCTCATACTCACTGTCCAATAGTCAATGTGAAGAAACCCGAGTCAGCCTGCGGCTGAGGACGTGCCACCTACCTGCTACCCACGTGTCTCCTGGAACATCTTCTATTAGGCATTTCTGCTCTCGTTCCCCTGCATGGAGATAAAAAGCAGCCAAAGGTGAAAGGCTGAGACATACGAGAACTGCGTGCAGCCGCATGGCCCTCGCTGTGGCCCAGGCGGCTGTGCTTCCTATGGCCTGGAGCAGAGGCACTGGCTGCTTCTTGCAGGCCTGTGTTTGCTTCCTTGGGTGACCTTGTAAGACTGATTATCGTGAGAAGCAACACATGTGCATACGCTTGGGCAGGTGACTGCAGCAAACCCCAGGGACAAGACACAAAGGCACCTGGACCTTCAGGCCCCTCCAAGCACAGTGCCCTCAGAGCCCACTTCAGTCCACTAAGTTTTCAAGGTTTTGAAGTGTTCCGTTGGGGTAGGAGGCTCTGCCAGGCCCAGGAGGGGCACTGGCAGGAGGCTGTGTGAAGGGTCATGGAAAATGATATTCCTGTAGGATAACTCCCCAAGAAAATGGGCAGTGTGGCTGGAGAAGTGGGAAAGGAAATCGGCCAAACTTTAAACCTCTCCCAGTGCATTCCTAAAACAAGGAGCCCTGCAGGGAAAGGGCAGAGATGGAATGCTAGGCCCTAAACCTTGACCTTCCCCATGTCAACCAAGTCCTGAATGACATTGGGCAAGATTTGAATACTCATCCTTCGGGGCCTGGTTTTAACCTGAACAGCGAGCCCCTGATGGTCGAAACTGCACGCACACGATGGTTACATCCTCCTCCTCATACCCTATGAAACCAGAATCCCCCTGGAACTGGCAACCATTTTCCCATCCAGAAAGTGGACCCGAATGACGCCCGAGTCTTTGAAGGAATAAAGGCTTCTCTGCATCCGCCGAGGTCTGCCTCCCGTTTCCTTTTCATGCTTACACTTTGGTTCCATGACAGGGAAATGGGTGTAAGGTAGAAATGGCCCTTCCCCTTAACCATTCCCCCTTACCCATTCCCCTCCCCTGCAGTTAAGTTAAACGGCTGATGAAACCTGGGAGTGACCGTTGAGAGTCTGGCACCCCTATGGTTCTCTGAAGTCGGGGGTCCCCCAGCCACCGCTTACGCTACGGCTGAATCCCCAAACTGACTGCATACCCTGCCCTGCAGAAAGAGACCCTCCACACCCTCCGAGTCCACTGCAGCTTAAGGGCTGCCGGAGTGCGGCCCGTAACCAACCCCAACCTGACCCCAGCCCTGGGCTAGGTTTCTGCGGCCTATGCCACATGGACGGTGCAAGGACTTGCTTGGAGTCCTTTATTGGTGCTGGAGGCATCCTCCTTCTGACCCCTGCCCACACCCCACCACCCTCTCCCCACCCCTCCCTTCCGGATACCCCACAGACCTCCGGATCAGAGACCAGGGGCTGCTTTTTTTTTTTTTTTTTTTTCTTTTTGCTCCTGCATACACCACCAGTCTTTGAATTCTCCAGAGGTAAAATCCCGTCTGTCTATGTGCGTCCATCTGTCCATTTGTCCATCGGTCTTTAGCAGATAGGTGCCCTGCCCTGAGACCCTGCCTTTTGGCTCACGGGACCCCAGGAGTGCCTCCACCATTGAAATTGAGGTGAAGACATTCCCCAGAAATGGGGAAAAAATCCAGGGGACGCTTTGGTTTCAATCTGACACCCCGTTCACCCCTGCCCCCACAGCACGGGAATCAGTCAATTATCTCAAAATCAAAAGCCTCATTAAGCTCAGCATGAGAATTTGGCCACAGTACAAATTAAATAATCTGCACCAATGGCCCAAATATGGAACGTTTGATCAAGAAATTCTCCAAAAATTAAAAAATCATTTATTTCAAAATGGCAAAAGAAGTGAGGTCCCAGCCCAAAGTTAGGTAAAAAGCCTTATTTTAAGCCCCTAGCCTCAACTTACCTATGGAACAAAAATTTAACCTCTTGTCACTGAGAGAGAGAAAAATAACCCCAAGCAGCCCAACAAGCGGTGGCATGTCTCAGTAAGGAATATGATGTAGCAGCCCCACTCCTCAAAAGTCATGGAAGAGAGCGTTTCATGGTTTTCTGCATCCAAACCTGACCTGATTACTGACCAGGGGAAAAAGGGTTAAAAAGCCCTAGGCAATTTCCCTGCCCAGCCTGGCTGAAGCCCAC
>JAJEJO010000579.1:146270-203779 GCA_020662805.1 Glaucomys volans | reverse complement strand
CGAGCCCCTGATGGTCGAAACTGCACGCACACGATGGTTACATCCTCTTCCTCATACCCTATGAAACCAGAATCCCCCTGGAACTGGTGGCCATTTTCCCATCCAGAAAGTGGACCCGAATGACGCCCGAGTCTTTGAAGGAATAAAGGCTTCTCTGAATCTGTCGAGGTCTGCCTCCCGTTTCCCTTTTGCACTTACACCGAGCACCCAGGACCCTGTGGCAGAGGGCCTGCAGCAGGCCTTGGCAACCACCTGGAATGACCCCTGCCTGGCCAGAGGCAGGGAGGAAGAGTGAGGAGGGTGTCCTGGAGTGAGAGTGGGAGTGGGCAGGGAGGAAGAGCCTGGTGTGGCAGTGGGCAGGAGGGAGGGGTGGGCTGCTGGACTGTGAGGAGAGGAGACCAGAGCCTCCCTGAGGCCTCGCCTGCCGAGACTGCTTCCTCATGAGGACAGGAGTGGAATCTACCTGGGGATGTGGCTCAGTGGTGGAGCACTCCTGTCAAGGTGAAGCCCTGTGTCCTACAAAACAAAGAAAAGGAATGAAACCACTTAGCACTCAGTCAGGCCCTTTGGTTCTGGCCCAGTGTCTCCTCTTCTCATCTGAAACACTGTGACTCTCAGAAAGTGACGGGAACAGTCCTGTGCGCTGTAGCCCTGCCGTGCTCCAGGGGCAGGTCCCGCTGCAGCTCACCAGCCCTCGATGAGCAACAGCCACCCCTTCTCCACCTCCCTGAGGGTGCCAGGCAGAGCTGAGGGCAGCACACCCCAGTGGGAGCTATGCTAATTTAGCAGAATCAGACCAGGCTGAGCCATGGGACACAGAGGCCTGGCTCCTAGGAACTGTTGGGAGGCATGTGGCGCTGCATGGGAGTGGTTCCCTGTCTCCTTCTGGAATTTTCCCCTTAAGAGAATGGCTCCCCTAACTCCACCCTATCCTTTCCCCCTTTACTTGTGTGTCTATAAATAAAAGAGAGTTGAGCTACACCAAGTCCATGTTATAAGAGGCCAGGCATGGTATGGTCAGACCCATCACACCCCCTCTCATTTAGAGCATTGGCTCTTGTGTGTTTATTGAGTAGATAAGTGTTTTGGGTAATTGAGTGATATACAGCCAACATCCTCCTCAGGCAGTTAACCCTTTTCTCCTGCATGCGGGATGTGGCAGAGGGGATCCTCACACACCACTCCCTTGCCGGTTCCACAAGAGCAGGGAGCCTGGGAACCACCACCCTGCTCCCTCAGTGCAATGTCCTGCGTGAATGAGGCAACTCCATAGCTGCTTCCAGAACGTGGGGCGGGGCTCTGGCACAGTGCAGTGAGTTGGGCCACTGAGCTGAGTGAATGCCACCAGCTTTTACACATGCTACCTTTTAGCATGTACATATACTGTGTAAGAATGCTTCAATAAGCAACTGTCAACACTCTTGAAACAAGTGGAAAATGTAACGAACTCAGGCTGCAGTGCCTAGCCTCTGAGTGCCTAGGTGACTGACCATGGTGAAACAACTTCCTAGTCCCCCCTGTGCAAGTCGTGTGCCCCACTGGTCTCTTCTTAAAGGTAGGTCTTCTTTCCACATTTTAATTGGTGCATTATAGTTATACATGAGAGTGGAATTTGTTGTTACATATTCAATACGTACACAAAATGTAACAATATAATTTGGCCTGTATCACCACCCAGCTCAAAAGAATTTTTAATTTTACACTCTTGAGACTGAATTGGGTTTTGCCAATTCTGAAGATGCCTTCACACTATCTTTCCTATTGTTTCCAAGTAAAGTACTAGGATTAATCTTTAGATTGATCCTAGTAGTTTAGAATTAGTTTAGAGCCTCTTTAACAACCACAACATTTTTAGCCACAGTTTTCCACTCACTTTTCAAGTCAAACTGCTTTTTATTTCTAATAATTACAGTTAATTTTTCTAAAAGCCACTAGCAGTATCCATTCCACTACCTGAATGCTATGCTTCCTTGACATTTCCACTGCCAAATTAATTAGTCCATTATCTTTAAAACAAGCCTCACAGAAATCCTCCAGGCACAGCTAAGACGTGTAGACATCTCTTGCTGAACATAACACAAATGACCTCCAGTCCAATCTCCAAAGTCCTCCTCTTCTGAAACTTCATGAGACCTGTCTTTATAGTCCACTGTCCTATTGACATTCTGGTCTTATGAACCTCCCACCAGAATTACCAATTATGCTTCATTTACAACATTATAAAACTTTTCCAGCTTGCCTCTCTAAAACTTTTCATACCCCCACCACTGACAACCACTTCCAAAGGCTTCTGGACTCCATGGTCAGGTTAGTCACAGCAATGATCCCACTTCTTGGTACCAATTTCTGTTCTAATTATCTTTTTCATCTCTGTGATCAAAAGACCTGACAAGAACAATGTAGAAGAGGAAACGTTTATTTTGGCTCAAGGTTTCAGAGGTTCAGTCCATGGCTGACTGCCTCCATAGCTCCAGAACATCATAGTGGAAGGATGTGGTGGAGGGAAGCTGCTCAAGACATGGCAACCAAGAAAAAGAGAGAGAAGGAAGGGAAGAGAAGGGCAGGGAAGCAAAGGGAAGGTAAGGTAAGGGAAGGGAAGGGAAGGTAAGGGAAGGGAAGGGAAGGGAAGGGAAGGGGAGGGGAGGGGAGAGGAGGGAGGGGAGGGGAGGGGAGGGGAGGGGAGGGGGGGGGAGGGAAGGGAAGGGAAGGGAAGGGAAGGGAAGGGAAGGGAAGGGGAGGGAAGGGAAGGGCAGGGGAGGGCAGGGAAGGGAATGTAAGTGAAGGGAAGGGAAGGGAATGGAAGGGCAGGGAAGGGAAGGGAAGGGAATGAAAGGGCAGGGAAGAGAAGAGAAGGGAAGGGAACGGAAATAAGAAAGAACAGTTTGCTCACCAGGGACAAAACATAAGCCCTGAAAACATGCTCCCAGTGACCTACTTCTTCCAGTCACACACTACGTACCTACAGTGACTATCCAGCTAAGCCATATCCATGGACTGATCCACCGATTGGGTTAAGGCTCTCATAACATAATCATTTCACTTCTGAATATTTTTGAATTGTCTCACACATGAGCTTTAGGGGGACACCTCATATCCAAACTATGACACTGCCAATGACAGGATTTCCCTCTCTTTTGTGGCTGAATGATACTCCATTGTGTATGTGTACCACATTTTCCTCAGCCATTCACCCATCATTGGACACTTGGTTTGGTTCCCCAGGCTGGCCATCTCATGATGTGCTGCAATGAGCATGGTGGTGCCGATGTGTCCTCAACATGCTGGCTTCAGCTGCTTTGGCTGTGTACCCAGAAGTGAGATTGCTGGGCTGCAGAGCAATAACCCTAGTGCTCACTTTTTTTTCCTTTTATGGTGCTGGGGATTGAACCCAGGGCCTTGTGCATGTGAGGCGAGCACTCTGCCCACTGAGCGATATCCCCAGCCTAGTGCTCACACTTTGAGGAGCTCCATACTACCTTCTATAGTGGCTGCACTAACTTACATCACACCAACAGTGACGCTTCCCTTTCTCCACATCCTCACAAGTATTTGCTAGTTTTTGTCTTTTTGGTAACAGATTTTCTAACTAGAGCGAAATAACATCTCATTGTGGTTTTGTTTGCATTTCCCTAATAATTAGGTTGAGAATGTTTTTTCTGTACTGGAAATTAATCACTTGTCAGATGAAGAGTTTGCAGATATTTTCTCTCATTCTGTATGTTGTCTCTTCAATATGAATTGTTTTATTTACTGAACAGAAACTTTTTAGCTTGACATAATCTCATTTGCCAGTCTTTACCGTGTGGCCTGTGCTTTTGGGGTCATAGCCAAACAATATTTGCACAGAACAATGTCCCGAAGCATTTCTCCTATGTTTTCTTCTGGAAGCTTCATATTTTGGGGTCTTATATTTAAGTCTTCAATCCATTTTTAGTTTATTTTTGTATATGGTGAGAGGTAGGGGTCTAGTTTATTTCTTCTGCATATTCTGAAGAGACTTTCCTTTCCTTCCTCCAATGTAGATTCTTGTCGTCTTTTCTGGAAAGCAGTTGGCTGTAAATATGTGTATCTATTTCTGGTTCTGTGGTTTACTGGTCTATACATCTGTTTTATGCCGGTTCATGCTGTTCGCATCACTCTTGCTTTATAGTGTGTTTGATGTCACATTATAATCCCCCCAGACTTTCCTTGTTTGCTCAGGATTGTTTTGGCTACTTATGGTCTTTTATGGTCCCATACAAAATTTAAGTGTCTTTTTTTTTTTTTTTCTATTTTTGTGAAGAATATCATTGAGAATTCTATAGGAATTTTATTGACTATATAGATTGATTAATTTGGGTAATACAGACATTTTGACAATATTAATTCTTTCAATCCGTGAGCATGGGGTGTCTTTCCATTGTGTTCGTGTGTCCTCTTCAGTTTATCAGTGCTTTGTAATTTTCATTTGGAGATCATTCACTTCCTTGGTTAAGTTTATTCCCAAGTATTTTTTTGATAACTATTGTGAATGGGGTTGCTTTCTTGAGCCCTTAACAAATTCAATATTAACGTATTAAAAAGTCAGTGAGTTTTGCATGTTGGTTTGATGTCCTGCAGCCCTTTGAGTTCATCAGTTAACAGGGTTGGTTTGACTATGTATAAAAGCACACAACCTGCAAACGGGTGTGACTCAGTCTCTGTCTTTCCTATCTGGTTCCACTTGTTTGTTTGTTTGTGTATTTATTATTGTCTTCTTGTGATGTATTGCATTTATTGATTTGCACATGTCGAATCATCCTTGCATCCCTGAGATGAATCTCACTTGACCATGGTGGATCATTTTTTATGCATGGTTAATTTGCTAGTACTTCATTGAGAAGTTTTGCACATGTGCTCATTAGGGATATTGGTCTTGGTTTTCTTCTGTGGTTGAGTCCTTGTCTGGTGTGGGTGTCGGGATAATGCTGGTCTCATAGGATGAGTCTCTTTTCTGTACTTTGGAACGTTTGAGAAGAACTGGCCCTAATTCTGTAAAAGTTTGGTGAAATCTAAGAGTGACGCCGTGTAATCCCGGGCTTTTCTTTGTTAAGGGGCTTTTATTACCAGCTGGGTCTCATGCCGTGTGACTGGCTGTGCTTGTGTTCTCTGGCTGTGATTCTGACTGTCTGTGTCCAGGGCTGCCTCCCTTCCTTCTGGGTCTTCCTACTTGTTGGCATCGAGTTCTTCATGGTGTTCCCTAGTGGTCACTTGTGTATCTGTGGAATCAGGGTTTTAAACTTTATCTCCTTATTTCCATGAGGTGCTGAGGATCAAACCCAGGGCCTCGCACATCCTAGGCAAGCGCCCTGCCACTGAGCCACAACCCCAGCCCCAAAGAGTCAGTCAGTTATGGTGTCTCTGATTTTTCCAAAGCTTCTCTGCTCTTGGCTTTGTTGCGGGGTGGACTGACTTCTTCACACTCCCGCCAATGAGGCCACCCGACCTCCTCCTTGAGCCACAGACACTCTTGCTGCCAACTGGAATGGTGAGTCGTTACCAGAAGGTTCCCAGCTGAGTTTCCCAGACCCCTTGGAGGAATTGTGTGGCCTTACAAATTGTATTTTTGTTGTTTGTTTTGGTACCGGGGATTGAACCCAGCAGCGCTTAACCACCAAGGCGCATCCCGAGCCTGGTTTTTAAAATTTTTTATTTGGGACAGGGTGTCACAAAGTTGCTGAGGCTGGTGTTGAACTTGCAATCCTCCTGCCTCAGCCTCCTGAGCCACGGGAACTACAGACGCATGCCACAGTTCCCAGCACAACACATATTTCTTAAATAACAAGACCTGAAAGTCAAAATGGCCCCTAACACACAGGTTGCAGCGTGGAAGCAGACTCACCTCATGGTGCATCTCCAGAGCTCCCGGGTGGCCAGGGCGTGGGCCATGTCATACTTTGAAAGGAATCTTTCTTCTGAGCAGGTCTCAACAGTGGCCTACAATGCTCAGTGAGCCAGGTTGCGGCCACTGTGCTGCCACCAGCCTGGCTGTTCCACCTTCAGTCACAGGCAGGAGGATCTGCTGGAGTTCTTACGGGCCCAGGGTTTGAGATGTGAATGAGCAATCGCCTCAATCTGAAGTCACCAGCTGTGGGGTGCCCTAGAGAGTCGGTCTGTCCTTCCAGTGTGGGGCCAGCACTGACTCCTCTGCTGTGCCCTGGGCTGAGCACACCTGTGGCCCCGGGCAGCTGGCAGCTCCTCCCGGGCTGCTGCGCTCTGCACCGTGTGTGTGCAAATGGCCTCCTTCCTTCCCCTGGCCCAGGGACCAGCCTCTGCTGGTCACACTCTCCTCAGTGCTCTCGCCTCTCTGGGTCTTCACAGGAGTAAAGAGTCTGGGCCTTGCTCTGGGTTAGGCTCTGCTGGAGGGTGTGGGCTGGCTGTCCTTCTGCCCAGGCCCTGGAGCCTTCTCCGCACCAGCGGCGGCTGTGCTACTCCCCGTCCTTCAGCTGGTCCTGGAGCCGCACCTGCAGTTTCACAGCGTGGCAAACTGCCTCCTGCCAGAGGCCTGGCCTTCAGCCCTGCCTCCCTGTGTCTCCTCAGTCATTCCCAGCCTCTGACTCCAGAGGGAGAGGCACTTGGAGGCTGCCAGGGCTGTTAACTGTCCTGACTCAATATTGCTGTGTCTTGGGAATAGGGAGGTCAGAGGAGAGGGCTGGACGGAGAGTGGCCAGTGAGTGCGGTGGTCAGTGCAGAGCCTGTGGACAGAGCCCGCGGTCTTATTTAGGCATGGGTGTGGCAGAAGCCCCGCAGATCGCAGATCACAGACCTCCATAGCAGACAAGTGGAATGAGGAGCTGGACACCCTGGCAGATCACCAGCTTGAGATGCAGGGACACCAAGTGAGCAGGTGAGACTCGCTTGGTGCAGAGCGGCTCTGATGGCAAAGAGGAACCCAACAGTGCACAAGAAGAGGAGGCGAGCCCTGCCCTTCGCACCCCAGTCCCAGAGGTGGGCACCTGGGTGTGCTCCCGGGGCTCTGTGGCCTCTGGAGGGGGCACTCAGCAGACATGAGGGACACTTCACAGCAGCAAAACCACCACCTTGAATGTGTCTGCACCCCAGGACACGCTTCAAAAGAGGTAGGTGAGGGCTCCAGCTGGAGGTCCAGCACTCCTCTGCCAGCAACAGAGCCAACGGTCCGGAAGGCTAGAGAGTCCCGGGCACCAGCAGCCGCCTGGGCCTGAGGCGCCCGACCAAGCGTGTGAAGCGCTGCCCTCAACGGGACGGGTGCGCCCTCCAGAGGACAGTGATTCTGCCCAGACAGACCACTCCGTGGGCAGCACACTAGTCTCAAAAGTGTAGAAAGGTTGAAATCAGAGTATGCTCCTGGCCATGAGTCACTGAATCAGGTATCAGCAACAAAACTATGTGAAAAATCTCCAGACATCTGCAAATTAAACTCAGCTAAATAAACCTCACATTAAAGAAGATGCAGGGAAGGCAGAGGATATTTTCACTGAATTACAATGCAAATATATTGCACATGCAGCTAAGCAGTGCTTAAAGTGACATTATGCCTTTCAATGCTTGTATTAGAAAGTTTAAAATGTATGACCTAAATTCCCACCTTCATAAATGATAAGGAAAAGCAAGTTATACCCAAAGTAAGAAGAAGGAAGGAAATATTAAAGTGATACTAAAGTATGGGAATCATCAAAGCAAAATGCACATACACTAAAGAAATTAATCAAACAGAAAACTGGTTCTTTGAAAAGATTAATAAATTCAATAAACACTTAGCTGGACCAATAAGGATAAAGGAGAAAAAACACAAATTACCAATGTCAGAATGAGAAAGGGACATCACTATTAATCCTACAAGCACAGGAGAAAAACCGAGGGTTATTATGAAAAAGCTACATTAGACAGAATCAACAAATTCCCTGAAAGCACAAATCGCCAAAATCCACACAAGTAAAACGAGCTGGCTGAACAGTGGTCCACTGGTAAAGAAGCTGCACCGTGACCACAACTCCTCCCATAAAGAGCACTGGGCTGAGCTGCTGGGCGCCATGAGGAGCCCTGTCCTGCCTCTTTCCAGGAGGAGGACCAGTGGGTTCACCTCTCGAGGTCGGCTTTATCCAATAACAAATTCACAGCGGCCTCTCGGAGCCTGTGATGAAGGCCAGTCCCCAGCTTCCAAAGGCTCTGTGGTTAAAAATCTGCCTGGTTCTTTGAATTTGTGCACCTGAACTTCTGGCCTAGAATCTGTTTTCCTTCAGCCTGAGAATGACTTGTGACTTCACCACTACTTTTCGACTTTCCAGACTTTGCTGTTGTTTTCCCTCCATCCTTGGGGAAGTCATGCTTTCCCTGTTTGAGACTGAAGAATTTCAGACCATCCTTCTGGGCTCCTGAAGCGCCCTGGAGAGGGCTCCGCAGCGAGGTTCTCCTGGTAGGAAGCACTCGCAGCCCGCCATTCTGCAATGACTGTGCTTCGCGCGGGCACAGCTCGGGTGACAGCTGCCCTCGACATCAGGAAGTCCAATCCAACCGCCTCTGACCGACGGGCTGCTGCTGAGCAGTTCTGACACTGACCAGCAGCACCTCTGCGGACAAGGGTCCCTTCCCCCGGGGCCCTGAAGGTCTCTGTGTGCTCGGCCTCCGTTCCAGGGCGCTGCGCGGGGCAGGACTGCCCCCATCCGTCCTGCTTGGGATACACTGGCTGCTCTGCAGACCCCTCTTATTCTCACCAGTCCTCTGGATTGCAGTGATTTCACTTGAAATCGGGCCTCTTCTCCATCGAGCCTATCATCTCCTTTAGAGTCACAATTTTTAAAAATCCTGGAATTTCCCATGTGTCTTCCACTGCAGGGTCCCCTCTGCGGTGTCTGTGCTGCATTCCGGGTGACAGCCTCAGCGCCACCTTCCTGCTCACCAGCTCTTTAGCCACGCCCAGCGCTGTCTCTAGCCACGCCCATATCTTGCTAGTCATACCTCTCTGGCCACGCCCACCTGTAGCCACGCCCAGCTCCCTAGCCTCACCTAGCCAAGCCTGGCTCTCTCTGACCACACCCAGTTCTCTCTGGCCACACCCACCTATCTAGCTACCCCTAGCTTTGTGGGGGGTTTTGGGGGGGTTTTTTGGTACTGGGATTTGAACCCAGGGGCACTCTACCACTGAGCCACATCCCCAGCCCTATTTTGTATTTTATTTAGAGACAGGGTCTCACTGAGTTGCTTAGGGCCTCGCTAAGTTGCTGAGGCTGGCTTTGAACTCGCGATTCTCCTGCCTCAGCCTCCCAAGTGCTGGGATTACAGGCATGTGCCACTGCGCCCGGCTACCCCTAGCTTTTGCTGGACACGCTCATACCTCTAGGCATGGTCAGCTCTCTCTAGGCATGCCTTGCTCTCTGCACACAAGGCTACTCAGCTCTTTGGTCCACCAACAGCTTATTTAGTACCTTTTCCTTTCCAAATTTGTTTCTAAAGGCCATTCACCAACTGGTCCTTTTGTTCTACCTGTTTTATATAGTTCTGCAGTTTCCTTAGTGATCTTGGCTGTCTGGTTCTGTTGGACTCTGCTGATGCCCATCAATGGTGGAGACTGTTTTCTTGTTATGAGATGATCTGTGTCTTGTGCCCATGACTTGCTGTGATTGTGGGGGTCTGGAGGCCACCTTGGGGGCTGGGGAACTTCCCGTAGACAGTCTCCACTGCTCCTCCCTACTGAGGCCTGCTCGGCCCTGCCTTGACGCTGCTGTCCTGCATTCAGTGTCCCACCCTTCCCAGGGCTTGCTCTCTGTGCCTGGTCCCCAGCCTCTCCTTGCTGAAGCTCCAGTTCAATTTGTTTGTTTGCTGACTTTGAGAAGTGGGGAGGGAGGTCTTCTAGAAAAGGCAGTGTTTCAGATGGAGTCTCCACCAGAGTGCAGAGTCCAGCTGTTCTGAGGGCGGGGCGACTCCCCAGAGCACCGGGCCAGCCCTAAGTCAACGAGGGACAGCAGGAATGCCATCTTCACATCTTATCCAGAAGCGGCACTGGAGTGGGGTGGGAGTGTTCAGTCTGCTGTCTGCCAGGAAGTCCCTCCTGTCACTTCTGAATGCCCTGCCTTCCCTTCTTCCTGCCCTGCTACAGACTGCCTGGCCATGGCCCTCCACTGCCTGTTACTGAGCACGGGGGCCATTCTCACCATGACCCCGGGCTGACCACTTCCTCCTCTCACTGCACCCGTGGGCCCAGCACCCCTCGCCCCAGTGCACAGCCAGCCGATGGAGCACCTGCAGGCATTGGTGGGGTGCTGTGCTCAACTGCCCTCAGGTGGTCAGTGTGTGATGGGGCCGCAGACCCCGCCAGGATCCTCAGGTGTGGACAGTGGGGACCCTCCTTGCACTGGCCTTCTCATGCCAGGCTGGCTGCTGGGCTCTCAGGTGCAGGTCTATGTGTGTCCGTGCTGCCTGGTCAACAGCATAGGCCCAGAACCACCCCTTCTCACTCCTCCAGGGCACTGCTGTGGCCTTTCTGGGTGACCACAGGGTCCTCTCTCCTCCCACTCCCACCCTTGCCCTTGCTGCTCTCTGTGCACACAGCCTTCCTGTGGCCTGTCCAGCTCCATGCCACAGGAGGGAGGGGAAGTGGACGTGGGGCCAGGGAGGTGTTCCACAGGACTGCAGGCCCTGCACAACCTGGGCTGTGGATCTGGTCTGGCGGCGGCCATCTCTCCACTGGGCCTTCAGTTGACCGTCCGTTCAGGTTTAAGTTCATCAGCTTGACGCTTCCCACTCTGGGCCTGGGCTGCGGTCTCGACCCTCCTGATGTATGATGACCCTAACCCTGTGGCTGGCCATCTGGTCCTGTGGTTTGCTGATCCAGGGCGAGGGCGTCAGGGCCGTGGCACCCTGCCTGGTGGTTTCGTGGGGTGCGTGGTCCTGGGCAGAGTGCAGCCTCTTGGCAGGGCTCTGCCCTTGGTCTCCTCGTGCCTCAGGCACTGCCGTGCAGGGGACCTTAAGGAACGCAGCTCACGGCCCTGTGAGCTTGGCACACGTCCAGGGCTTTTCAAGGATGACAGGGTCCAGGGGGTGGGAGTGGACCTGGGGTCTGACTCTGGAGGCATCAGGGTGGGGGTCTTAGCCAGCCTGAGAGTGTTCCACTGGGCCCCCGTGGTGTCGGGGGCCCTTCCCCATGTCTGGGCTGCTAGGGGAAGGCTGTGGGGGCTGCATCTCCTGAGTGCCTGCACCCCAGACGGGGCCCACCCTGCTCCAGCACTCGGGACTCTGGTGTGCACAGCAAAGAGTGCTGGGAGGCCCCTGGCCCCGGCAGATCAGAGCGGGCTGGAGTGCCCCCAGCATCCTGTGCACTGAGGTCCTGCTCCCAGGAGGGCTGCTATTGGAGCTGGGGGTCCTGCAGGAGGTGGGGCCTCTCAGGAGGTCTTAGGTCACTGGGCTGTGCCTTCGACAGGAGCCGTGGGACCAGCCCTTCCTCTTTCTTCCACTCCAGCCATGACGTGAATGCTCTGCTGCCCCACAGGCGCCTCCCTGGATGTGCTGCCTCACCACAGGGCCCAAAACAACAGGCCTGCCAGACCGTGGGCTGCGACCTGGACACCAGGCCCAGACGACTGCAGGCTCTGACACAGTGACAGAAAGCCAACGCCCAAGGGCACCCTCGAGGTTGGAGGCTGCAGCCCCTGAGCTCAGAGCCCTGGAGGTGCCTGCCAGGGGCCCGCAGAGCTGCTCCCGTGGGAGGGACAGAGCGGGGGCCCGTGGTCGCAGCCATCCGTGGGTGCTCTGGGCTTCCTGTCCCTCCCCACCTGCCATGTGCCCTAGGCCCCTGGGAGGAGCCACAGCCCTTCTTGCTGCTCTGGGGCTGACCGCTGGCTTCAGAAGCCTTGGCGACTCCCCTGCCCCACTCCCTTCGTCCAGGCACTTGTGCCCCACCCACCTCTCAAATGTGTCCCCTGTTACCACATACCCAGTGTCCCTCCGCCCTGGTGTCCAGGGGAGGTGTGGGGATGGCCACCAGTGGTCATCAGGGACAGAGAGCCTTTATTTCAATGCAGAGAGCTCATGACCAGAGGACACCAAGTTCTGAAGCTGCCCCCTGGTCGCCTCTCATGTGGCCACCCTGCTCCCTGCCAGCGGCAGCCCAAGGTGGCAGCCTTGCCTGGGAGCGGGGTGATGTTGGCCTGGGGCTCCGGGTGCGAGGTATTCCACACCCTTGTGTGCACAGGGCAGCGTCCCTCTCCCGGTCCCGGGTCGGGGTGGCTGTGTTCGCTGAGGCAGCCTCCCAGAAGAGTCATAAGTTACAGGACATAATTTAGAGCGCAGACTCGCAGCCTCAGGGCCAGTGCACGGAGGAAGTGGGTCCCCACCTCCACCGGCGGCTCTCTGCAGTGAGGAGTGGTGCCTGGCTTCCTGCCTGCAGCCGCCAGCCCTGCTCGCGGGGCCCTGTGTAACCCAGACCTGAGGCCCAAGGCCACCTGGGGTCCGGAGCGCGGGGCTCTGGTTAGACGCAGTTGTCAGGAACACACTCGGCCTCTTCTTCCAGCTCAGGGCAGGGGGTCCCGTTGTTGGCGGGCTGGACGCGGACATAGCGAGTCCTTCTCTTAGCACTCAGGTGCCCACAGGGGCCTCCACATAGTCCCCAGGATGACCACAGGGAAACCTCACAGTCCAGCGGCGTTTCTGGAACTGGACCAAGCACAGGGAGGGGGTAAAGAAGCAGAGCTGTGTCCAGGAACCGGCCTCCCCCTGCCTGCCCAGCAGCCCTGCCTTTCTGGGCTGAGTCTGCAGCACTGTGGGCTCCGGGAGCAGCCCTGGCAGCCTCGCAGGGGAACCGCTGGGGTGGGGGTGCTCCAGGTGGAGGGTCTCAGGCCACACCGACCCTTGGAATCTGCTTATTTCTGAAGACCGAGGATCCGGTGAGCCCTCGGGCGGTGGGCCTGGTCCCGGTGGGCTGGGCATTTTGGCATTGCTCTTCTTTCCCACACCCTGTCTTCACCATATCCATGAAATTAAGATCGTCAATTTGGGATTATAATTAAACCACCTGGTAATTTCCATTTTCCAGCCAGATGGACAGCACTTCTCTGTGGCCACTGCCCATAGGAGGGACTCCCCCCATAGGGGCCAGGAGCCCAGATGAGGTTGTGCCAGCAGCCAGCAGCAGGGCAGAGGCCTCACTCTGAAGGGCTCAGTTGTCACACACCCACCCTCACCATGCTTCCAGCTCTGTGGCCGCTGAAGGACGAGACCCCCAGAACGAGTTGCAGATGTTGGAAGAATCAGGAAGGAGGGGAGAGGACGAGGAGCTGGGGTGCTGGGCACAGGGCCTGGAATGTTCCAGAAGCCCCAGCCAGCCTGTGCCTGGAGCAGCCCTCTCCACAGCACAGGGGCTTCTACGACCCTCTGGAGCTGGGGTGTCAGGGAAGAGACACATCCCAGGGCATTCCCAGAGCCCGGCCTGAGGATGAGGGCCCTGGGCAGCAGGCAGGGGGACAACCGAGCGCCGTCGGGGCTCCTGGCCTCGCTGGGAGGACTTGCAGCAGCCCTGGGCCTCACAGGGGACCTCTTGGGCCTGAGGACCAGGGGGTCCACTTGCAAGCTGGAAACAAGTGGAGCCAGACCTGGGCCTGGCGGGGGCTTCCTGGTGGCACCTGCTGCTGCCCAGCCTGGCCTCCGCCCCGGGGAGCACAGCGTGGGTGCTGCCCCCTAGGGACAGTGGCAGTTGCCAGACAGAGAACCCAAGGCCCGGGCGTGGGGGATGTGAGCAGCCAGCCTGCAGGCGGGGGTGGCTCTGCAGCCCTAGTGGGGCACGTGGGGAGCCGTTCCCGTGTGGCTAGACTCGGGTGCCGGACGCAGGGCTCAGCTCGAGCCTGCGCCCTCTAGTGGAAGCTCTGAGTGGGACTCCACATCGCCCACTCGGCACTGTGGTCCCCGCTGGCCCGCTGGCTCCGTCCACCCTATCACACTTCTCTGTCCCTCCTCCACACAGACCTTCCCCACTGTCCCTGCCTACCCTTCTCTGCACTGTCCCCTCTGCCCCTGGTCCTGACTGCCCTGCAGTGGATTTGCACATAAGTGGGACAGACAGAGCTTCTCCAGGGGTCTGCCACACATGACTCTTTCCACCAGCCAGTCTGTGGGTGCAGCTGGTGGCACAAGTGAGTGACGCAAGGCAGTCCACCCCAGTGGGGCATCCACTCAGACAAGGAGTGGGCACCTCATGGAGCAGGCGGGGCAGTGCCACCCCCGGCATCCCGGGACTGCTGTCTGAGAGCAGGGGCAGGAGTCACCAGGACCACAGGAGGCGCTCGGAGTTAGGCTCTGATTTAATCTCCATGGTGCCAGCCCAGCCTCCCTGAGGCCTTGACCTGCCCCACGTGAGGACAGAGGCCCACAGGAGAGGCTGGGCTGTGAGCAGGCCTGAGCCTCCTTCCACTCCAGCCAGCAAGGCAGAGGTGCACAGGCCCACTGTGAACCAGGCTCCAGGCATGCCAGATCTCGGTTGAGCCCAGCTGTCCCCAGGAGCCGTCCCTGCAGCCAACTGAACTGAGCCCTCACTTCTCTTAAGGCCTGGAAGCAGCTGAGAGACCACCCTGCCCCGCCTGTGTCCGGAGGGAAGCCCCAGCCTTGGAACAGCTCAGCTGCTGTCCACCCACACCCGGGGCTGCCTGGGCCTCCACTGGCTAGAGGCCGCTGAGCAGCAAGGGAACTGGGCCCCCTCCATGCACCAGCGTGCACCACTGCAGCCGACGCTGTGAGAGGAAGGCAGGCCACCGTGCTGCAGAGCATGCATGCCACGCCCAGGCAGGCACCTACCACCTGTGGATGGGACCTGAGGCCCCGCGGGAGCCCTGTGACAGCTGTCACCCTGTGGGTGGTGACACCTCTGTCACTGCCCTCTGCTTCTTTGGCCAATGAAGAGAGAATGGAGCCTGAACATGCCAATCACTGTGGGCATGGACGTTGAACCTTGCCTCCCTCTGGGACCTTTTCCGAACCCCCCTGGCCATGGAGGAGCGTGTCCTTCACTGCACCTGTGAAGAGCTGGACCTGCAGTTTGGAGCCAGCACATCCTGAATCCCTAGGATCAGCAGCACCGTGCCACGGAGGCCCTGAGGCTGCTCAGACTGGATCTGAGTGACCCATGGGCATCCATCCCTCGGGTGCCCCTGGGAGGCTCATACTCAGGGACTGGGAAGGATGCACCTGGCCAAGGGGGCTCCCAGGGTGGTGGCGGCACATGCCCCACGGGGGGCAGGTCACAGACAGCTGTGACTTCTTCCCCACATGGCCAATGGTGACACGGAGTCCCAGGGTGGGATGGTGGGGCCTGGCGCCTGGGACACACGTGTTCCTCGAGGGCTCCCAGGCACTTCCCAGCTCTGTGGCGGCCTAGTATCCGCCACCTGTCCACCCGAAGTGTGCAGGGGACTGAAGCCTGGACATTACCTGAGACACTATCCACGATCTCATTGTCCCTGCTGACCAGGTCCGGGGCAGGTGGGACAATGGCCCTGGGGCTCTGCCGAAGTCGCACCAGGGTCACTCTGGCCATGGGGGGCAAGGACTTCAGTCGCGGGTAATAGAAGGAATTCGCTGGGTGGCTGGGAGAGGACGACGTTATCTGTGTTGGAGAAAGAGAGGGCATTGGCACAGGGGTCCGGGAAGCCCACCCTCATGTGTGTGTGTTACCTACCCGGCAGCACCCAGCACCCAGTCGGCACTGCTGGAAAACAGACCCCGATGGACCTCATCTGAGCAAAGCCCACGCCCAGTACAGCTGGCCAGGCTCGCCTCGGCCTCCCCCAAACCTCGGCCTCACCCTGACTGGGCCGGCGTGGGGCGGGGCTCCCTGCAGCAGCCCTGGAACGGGGGAAGCAGGCCAGCAGGGGGCGTGGCTAGCGGCCAAGTGGGACAGGGACGTTCCCACAGGAGCCCAGGCCAGTCCTGCCACCCTGGTCCACTCACCTCAGTCACCGTGTCCTGAGGGATGGTCGCAAAGTTGGGGGAGGAGAAGGTGAAGCCACTGTCTGTCCCGGCGTCGTGCGGGTAGAGGTCCAGGGAGGCCTGCTCCTTCCAGCGGCCTCCCTCGCACAGGTCCAGGCTGTCCACGCCCACAAACCAGTCGGGGCTGGGCACGATGCGCACGGCGAAGGACACCTGCGGCGGCAGCGCAGCGGCTCAGCGCGGGCGGCGCGGGCGCGCCTCCCACCTGGCGGGCACGCTTACCAGCGAGTGCCGGGGCTGCACCTCCAGCTCCGTGGACGTCTGTCCCGTGCCGCTGGGGATGGCGGGGGCGGAGAACACGGCGTGCACGCTCTGCAGCTTCTCCCCCGCCGCCTCCATCTCCTTCATCAGGGCCCAGGCCTCCCCACGCTCCGCGAACTCCCGCAGCCCGTTGCTGACGTAGGTGTCCTTCCGCCACATGCTGTAGTCCGAGCTGTGCGCGGCCCCTGCGACAGCGACAGCCAGGGCGTGAGCAGGTGGCCCGCCGGCCAGCCCGGCGGATCCCTGCCACGTCCTCCCTCAGCCAGGAGGCAAGGAGCCACGTCCACTCCTGCCACTTGCAGACGGCGACATTCTGCGTCCACACATGGAGGGACACCTGGCTGGGTGATGTCCAGCCAACCTTGCCCTGACTGCCACCCTGCTGCTCACTGCACCCCGAGCTCAGAACGTCACCGGCTGGCACACAGTAGGTGCTTAGCAAATTTCCCGAAGTCTGTTGGCTGAGAGTGCCCGGAATGGCCAAGCGCTGCGCGGGGTGTGCTCGCTCCTGTGCTGAGCCCGCCCGGGGCGGGTCACCCAGGACAGGCCGGCGTGGGGAGGGGGCTGCCTTACCCAGCAGGGAGGACCACTGCGCAGGGGGCCGGAAGAGCGGGTACTGCTTGGGGAAGGCCGTCTGGCTCCACTTGCCCGTGAAGGTGAGGCTGTACTTGGCCGGAGGGCGGGCGGTGCAGACGGCCTCGCCCCCTAGCGGCTGGCTGGCAGCGGAGCCGAGCGCGGCCAGGAGGAGGGCCCAGAGGGTGCCGGCCCGGGCGGCGGCGGTGCTCAGGCTTTCCATCACCTACGGCGCAGGAGAGCAGTGCCAGCGGCGTTGGTCCCAACGAGCCCCTCCCGCAGGGTCCCGGGCGAGAGCAGAGAGGCTCGGAGGTTGTGCACACCCTGCTCCCCGGAGCTTTCCCGCCGAGTCCCGGAGCCCGCACCCAGAGAAGCTCAAGTGCCTTAGGATGGCCAAGGAGTCTGCCAGGAGCTCAGGGAGCTGGCAGCCCTGCAGCCCCCGGGGGCCGCATCGAGTCCCGGCCTTGCTGAGAGCGCTGAGCCCAGCATGCCTCGGGGTTTGGGGCTTGGCACAGCCTGCAGTGGCTCCCTGCGGTGCCTCCAGGCGGGCCTGGCACGGGTGTGTGGCGCACAGTGCTGCAGGCGAGCCAGCAGAGCCCAGGGTGGCCGCTCAGGGTGGGGCTGGGGGGGCCCTCCGAGGCTCAGGTCGCAGGAGGCCAGGCCGGCTCTGGTCGGCACTTCCCAGGGACCTGCGCACCCAGGGTACTCACTGGACAGGAGAGACGGTGCACGCTGCGACCTGGCTGCAGGCTGTGCTGGCCCCCCAAGAACCCAGAGCTCCTGCTTCTGGCTGCTCCTCTCCGTGGCAGCCCACTCCTGGTTCCAGAGAGTGGCAGGTGGGCTTCTGCGTCTGCCGGGGCCTGCAGGGGCAGCGTGCTCCAGCCTCCACAGCTGACTGTGGTGCCGACCTGCTCGGCAGAGCTCACGCCCGCCCCTGGCTGGCCAGGCCGCACCCCTTCTTTGTCTTCCCCTCCCTCCCTGCCTCCTGCCTCCGCCCTCCCGTCCCTCCTTCCCAGCACTCCCGGCCCAGGCTGGGCTCCCAGGGTGGTGCTGTGAGCCCTGTGCACTCAGTCAGGGAGACTCAGGCCAGGACCACAGAGGTGCCTGTTCTTACCTTGCCCACAGGTGAGGCCTGAATGGCCACCTTCACAGCCTGACCTGAAAGAGAGGGAGGTGGGTTGGAGCGCCCAGGGCTCCCAGCGCAGTATCCCAGGCCTTTGGGGCCTGGGCGGCAGCCAAACACAGCTTCTTCCCATGGCAGCCTGCAACTGCGTGGAGCGGCCCAGGAGGTCCACGCTGCTGGCCAGAGGGCAGCCAGAGTCAGTCCCTCCCACAGGGACTTAGATCCAGGCCACAGTGAGGTGCTCAGGGCTCGAGGATGAGCCACGAAAAGGGGGGCGCCCTCCCCAGGGTCAGCGTTTTCTGAAGCCACCCCCCACACACACCCCAAGAGGTTCATTGAGACAGGCAAAGACCCTCTGCAGTTTATTGCTGCCCAGTGTCGGGAAGATGTTTCTAGAACCCCAGTTGTGCAGTCAGGAATCGGAAGGTCAGTCCTCCCAGCCACTGGCCGTTGGTGGGGCTGTCAAGCCGGACAGAACACGTCAGCTCCACACGCAGACAGAGACAGACAGTGGGAATAAATAGAACCGGCAAGGATAGAACGCAAACACAAATGTCGAACCTGCACTTGAGACAAACACCAGGACCACAGAGAAGTGGGGCAGATCCAGCCTGCAGCCTCCGGGAGCAGGCAGTCTTCACGGGGAGTCCCCACTGCTGAGCTCAGGGCCACGAGCACTCGTAGGTGTGGGTTATGTCTGTGGAGCTTACCATGTCCTAGATGAGTGCTCACAACACTTATTAACTTGCTTAAAAGTAACAAAAGTAAGCTATTGCATGTTCGCATAAACAGCACGATGTTTATAGAAAACAGCTACTTTTCAAAATAAAAGCCTTGGCCACGTGGCCGGTTACCCTGGGGCAGATCCTCACTGTCTGGCTAATGGGAGACAGCTGGACTCCCCACCCGCCTCTGCAGTCCCTCTGCTGAGTGGGGAGTTGGAGCCTGTGAAGAGGTCTTGCAGGGACACAGGAAGAGGTGCTCACTCGGCAGGACATGGCCCCCCAAAACTCGGAGGACCCACACCCTAGAGGGACAGTGAAGGAACACCCTCCTGAGTGGCTTTGACCTCACACACCCCGAGGGATTCAGAGGCTCATTTCTCGGGGTCGCCTGGGCAGCAGTTCTGCACCTGCCCTGTGTTCGAGGACCCAGAGGACAGCAGTACCAGCCCAGGGGCCTTAGGAGGCTCCCCTCCATCTCCTGGGCCCCAGCTGGGAGCTGCAGCCAGGGGGCAAAAAGGCCCCGGGTGCCCCAGGCAGGGTGCCTCGGAGTCAGCTTCACCTGTGGCCAGGTGCCCCGCCCAGCACACCCGAGGAGGTTCCTGGAGACGATGGGGCACAGGGAGGACTCCACCTTGCAGAGAGGACACCCAGGAGGCCTGGGGACAGGCGGACTTCATCACTGTTCCCGTTGGCCCCTGGCTTAGGCTGGGCTGGGGTCTGCAGGGGCAGAGAGGATCTGCTGAGGGGTGGCTCATTTGTCTGCTTTCACAGGCTCACTGGAGACCCTCTGACCCTTGGGCTCCTCTGTGAACAGGCACTGTCCCCTCCCACCGAAGCCCACATGAGATAACACCCTGCAGGGGTCCCCACAGACACACAGCGCAAGTTCACTCCCTCAACAGGATCTGAGCACCTCCTGCCTCCCAGAGGTAAGGACCAGAGTGACCCAACAGGCCTGGGGCCGCAGATCAGGGGTGGGAGGACATGTTCTGTAGACTGGGTTCTGTTACTCAGCAAGGCTGGGGTCCTCTGAGGACAGGGCTTTCCTGGAGGCCACTCAGCCGTGGCCTGAGCTGGTGTTCTGGGGCCTGGGTCTCGGTGCCTGTGTTCCCTGTCCCACACAGCCAGAGGCCTGCTGCCCTGCCCACACCCAGGCCTCCCCTCAGCCTAGGGGACGCTCAGGCCGCGCACACTGTAATCGACAGGCAGCACTCCTGGGGAGCTGGCCCTTCCGAAGGGCCTGTTGGCCCAGGGCGCTGCCAGCTGGCCCCTGCCAGGGGCTCTGGAGCCCCCCACCCGCAGCGGGCGGCTGGGCTTGTTCTCTCAGCTCAGAGTGTGCGGGTGTGGGTCCAGGAGCGTCTGAGCCGAGTGGCGGCACACAGGCGTGCCAGCCAGCACCCTGCCCTCCAGGCCCAGAGTCTGTGTGACCAGGGCTCTTTGAGGGCTCACCCAGGGTCCCTCCCTGGGGTGTGGCACCAGCCCGGGCAGAGCCCAGCTCCCGGCCACATCTGCTGACTCAGCCCTGGAATCCCCACCCGTGGGAGGCTGTCTCTTGCCCGAGGCATGTCTGGTGCCCAGAGGGGCCCTGGGGTGCATTTAGAAACTCGCCCACAGGTGCTGCACACGCCAACCCTCGCAGGCACGCTGTGTGCTCATTCCCTCACTCAGGACACACTTACCTAAGGCCTGGCTCCTGCCAGGAGCCCAACCCTGAACATGCTTCCTTTCTAAAGGCTGCTCCAAACCCTTGGAGGCTACTGTCCCAGGAACGGGGCATGCCATGTGGCTCTCCCCCTCACACTGCCCCGTCTCCTTTCAGCCCCTCATGGCCTTCCTGCACTAGGACCTCCCAGCTTGCTCATGCCCCAGGTCCTTTGCACTCACAGCTCCTTTGCCTGAAGAACTCTTCCCATGTGGCTTCTTCCTGTCCTGCCTGTCTGGGTCTCAGGGAGGAAGTCTTTGACTCCCAGTCCAGAGGAGCACCTGGACATGTCCTACCACACACGTCATGGTTTTATTTTTGATGAGGTTCCTGCAGAGAAGGAAGTCCACGCCAAGCAGAACGAGCAGACAGGGGTGCTACAGGGTGTTAAGTGGCTGAAGGCAGGTTGATGGGCTTCCAGGGTCCAGATGCTGGACGTGCTGGAAACAGACTTTAGCATCTGAAGTGTGTTCAACAAGTAAAGGAGGCCGTGTCTGAAAAGTGGGACCACAAGAGTGATGGACACCAAGCAGAGAGGGGCAGGGCCAAGGCCGGAGGAGAGAGGACGGAACTGGAAGGCTCGCCGGCCTCCAGCAGACCTGAGCTCCTGCGTTAGCGCGGGCAGAAGAAGGGAACAGTCGCCGTGCTCACCCAGCCTGGGGGAGGGAGAGGGTGGGCGAGGAAAGGTGGGTGGACGCAGAGGCCCCCAGCAGACGGGCGGGGAGGGTGGGAGTCAGGCCGAGATTCCAGGCACCTGCGCATCCAGGCACCCAGTTCCACAGGAGCGGGACGGGGAGCCGCACGGGGCGCTGGCCAGCTGCCCAGCCGGGAGAGAACGCGAGAGGCTGCCTGGCCTCTGGCCAGAGGGCGTGGGGCCAGTGGGTGGGGAGACGGCGCACGCAAGGCACTGAGAGAAAAGCCACCGTCAGCAAGAAGACCACACTCCAGAAACGAGGGGCCCGGGCAGGCCTGTGACCACAGCAGACTCATCGTCAGGACGTCCGCAGGCCCAGAGGGCTGCAGGCAGCTGACTCAGAGCAGGCGCGGGAGGAGCGAGGCGGGCGGCCAGGCCCCTGCGTGGAGGAGCCGTGTGCGCTCACGGGGGCTCTGGACTCCGGGCATCAACCGCCCAAGGACTCACATGGCCACGGGCTGTGGGAGGTGGAGGAGGCCCGGGGGAGAGGGCTTGCCCTGCCCTCCGCTTGGCCCCCTTCCGCTGCCCGAGCTGAGCCTCTTCCTCCACTTGCTCTGCCATCTCAGACCCGGAGCCCCGGAGCTGACAACCCGAAGGAGCCCCCTGCAGCCAGGAGTGAGCCCAGCCTCCCGCCTCCAAGCTGTCTCCCTCTGAGATTCTGTCACAGGGACGAGAAGCTGGCAGACGCAGCCCGAGGGCACCACCGTCCACAGCAGCAGGGGCAGGACGCCGCGCCAAGGCCAGGAGGCAGACTTCAAGAGAGACGAGGCCCGCGTGCAGCGCTCAGCGGCCACCGCGAGCAGCAGAGGAGCAGCGCGGACCCCTCGCTGCCGACGGGCCCCAGACCCAGGCAGCAGGCCTGCCACGGCCGGCACAGCCAGGGGGCCGCAGGGCAGCGAGGGCTCTGCTGCCCAGGGCGCCCTGCCCGTCCGCACACACACCCTGGGCGCTGGGCCGGGTTCCAGGCTGGACCCCGTGTTAGGACGTGGACTGGGACCCACGGACTGTGATGGGTGTCGCGGGCTCCACCCCTTCAACAGGGAAGGAACACGGAGAAGCCATAGGAAGCACTCAGCACACTCCCGTATAAACAGAGGCGCCAGGAACCCGGAGGCCTGAGGAAGCACCTGGAGGAGCCGCGAGCCTGCGCCCCACCCACCGCCCAGCTCCGCAGAGCTGAGGGGAGAGGCTCTGAGGCCACCACGGAGCGCCAGCCTCGGGAGCCAGGGAGGGAGGACAGCCCAGCCATCGCGCTGCAGGGCCCGAGACCCAGGCAAGCAGCAGAGCTGGTGGCAGACCAGAGCCTGTTCTCTGAAAGGTGACCAACGTGGACAGCCTCGGGCCGGCCTGCTGGGAGGGGAGGAGCCTGGAGCCTGTGATGGTGACGATGGTGGAGCTGGCCCAGGGTGGCCGGCAGCAGAAGGTGCAGGAGGAGGTGGGGACCCGGGGGGCTGCACAGCACCCACTCCTCCTAGGCTGAGGGACGCAGAGCAGGGAGCTCTGGGGTCAGGTGGCCTCGCCGCATCACTGGTGCAAGTGCCCTCAGAGGCCGGGCCTCTGTCCTCACTGGGGACACCACCCATGTGCAGGGGACAGTGAAAACAGCCCTCCTGGGACGTCACAGAAGGGAAGGGCAGGAGTGGCTCTGAGGCCAGCAGCACCTTGCACTGAGACCAGACAGAGGCTCTGCAGGAGGGAGGCCACAGAGCAGCGTCCCCTGGAGGGCTTGGGACCCCAGCGCAGCGGCCTGTGGAGGCCCGGCTGTGCGGGGCTGTGTGGAAGTGCGTCTGCGCGGCTCCCTGGGGGAGCAGGCAGCCCGCACCCCACGGCCAGAGCGGCACTTAGCAGCATCCACACGCTCGTGACCGTCATCTTTTGGAAAACCTGTTACAGACTAGGAATGAAGGGAACGACGCAATCAAGGGTGAATGTGAAAGCACAGCGATCCTCTCAGAGGTGGAGGGTGGAAGGAATGTCCTCCAAGCCTGCGTCCTCCCCTGCCCCACACAGGGCCTCACGTCCAACCCGAGCCACTGGGAAAGGGAGAGAAATGGCAGGCACCGCACTCTCAGGAGAAGCTGACTGTCACTGCTTGCAGACGACGGGACCTTTGACGTGGAAACCCTCGCCAGCCACAGAGCTCACGTGCAGACCCACACCTCCGAACTCAGGACCAGAAAGCGGTTCCAACCAAGGAGTGGACGGGAAAGCCAACCTCCAAAACTCAGTCACGTTGCTGCTGACAAACAAGCTGCAAGGCCCCGTGGGAACACTGCCACGTACAGCCGCGTCAGGAAGAAAGCAGATCGAAGGGATCAGCCAACGAGGCGAGCGACGTGCAGGACGAGAACCCAGAACATTCCTGAAGGTTCTGAAGAAGGTCTGGCTAAATGGACGTGCGTCCCCGTTCACGCACTGGAGGCCGAATCCTGGATCCGTGCTCGTACCCCTGAGCGTGGTCTGCGGATGCCACGCGCTCCTGGAGCAGTCTCAGTAATGATTTCACAGAAACGGGAAAGCTCATTCTAAAAGCCACATGGAGGCTTGAGGAGCCCCGATAGCTAACAGAGGAGGGATGACACCGGAAGACTTGCGCTTCCCGACTTCAGAAATGCCACAAAGCCACAGCGACACCATCAAGAACACAGTGACAGATAGCTGTGAGGGTCACGGGAAAGCAGGGCAGGGCAGCAAAGCCCGGAGGGAGGCCAGGTGACTTCTCAGGGAGGCGCTGGAAGCGTCAGGGGAGGAGAGAGCAATGCTGACCCGAGGCCTGGTTCCCAGGTGAGCGGCACAGTGGACGCGCCGAGTGAGGAGGCAGTGCAGTGCCTGGCACATGCCCCTGCCCCTGCCAGGAGAGCAGGAGGCCCTCTCTGCAGGTCGGTGGGCAGTGACTTGTCCAGTGACAGCAAAGCCCAGGAAACAAAGGGGAGGCCAGGTGGGCTTCGTAAAGGTCAGCACACCGGTGCCTGACATGGCGCCCACGGGGTGAGGAGACCCTGGCAGGATGGACATGTCCGAGGACCACTGACCCAGAGTGCATGCGGGAGCCTGGAGCCCAACAGCAAAGCCCCGACAGCCCCCTGCACCAGCAGCACGTGAATGGCCAGTAACCCAGGAGCGTGCCCAGCGTCGTCCACCTGGGGCAGCACCATGTGCTCCTGGAGATGGCCACAGCAAACAACCAGGAAGGGACAAGAGTCGACAAGGTGGGAAGAGCCGGAGCCTCTGCCCGGCTGGGAGTCCAGGTAGGCAGCCACAGAGCCTCCAGGAGCCAGGAGTGGAGCTGCTGAGGGGGCTGGAGCCAGGGCCGCATAACTCTCGGCAGCCCACACAGCGCTGTCCACCGCAGAGGACACGTGCAACCAGCCTGGGGTCCCCGGGGATGCAGGTGAGCCACCGCAGTGCATGCACAGCGAGCTGGGTCCCCCTTAAAGGAAAGGAGCTCCAACTCTGCCCCTGGAGGACCTCTGGGGGTCACATGACCTCCCAAAAGAGGGCACCTGGTGAGTCAGAGGCAGACGTGGGTGGGGGTTGCCTGGGGACGGAGTGGGCGCGGCTGCTCAGTGCGTGTGGAGTGTCAGGTTTACACGATGGGGGTGACGATCCCACAGCAGAGTGACCTACTCAGCACCAGCACCCCGTGGGGGCACGACGGCCGGGGGTCGGCTTCGTGAGCATCTCACCAGAGTGCAAGCCTGGTGCGCAGCAGCGGGGGCCGCACCTGTAATCCCGGCAACGTGGGAGGCCAAGGCAGGAGGGTCCCAAGTTCGAGGCCTCAGCACCTTAGCGAGGCCCTGAATCAAAATTAAAAAAGAAAGGGCTGGGAGGTGGCTTGGTGGCAAGCAGCCCTGGGTTCAATCCCCACACAACGGCAACAGTCACCGGAGTCGGGGGGAGTTCAGCCACAGTGTGCACTCTTCTGACGTAAAAGACGGATGCAGGAGTGACACCTGTCGATCATGCTGAGGGATGGCAGGGGACAGCCCACAGGAGGAAGCAGGAGCAGAGCCCGCGTGAGGTTTACACGCCCTTTGAATTAGGTGGACCCCAAAGTGGTTGTCATGAATTAAGATGTTAATCGTGGTCCCCAAAAGAAGAAGACTTGGAGAACGTGGCTCGCGGGCCTGGCAGACACGGAGACCCTCTCCACCCAACAGAAAACCCGCCATCCTGAGTGCCTGGTGCGCTCCCCAGGTCAGACCTCAGGTCACACCAAAATAAGTCTTGCAAAGCGAAGACGATGACCATCAGGCAACAGGGTCCTCTCACCATGACGGATGGAATTAGAACTCGGTGACAAAAAGAAACTGGAGAAATTTTTAAAATGTGTTGATATGAAACATATGTTTTAGTAACTGAGCCTCAAAAAGAATCACAAGAAAAGTTAGAAAACACTTCAAGACCCTCAGAAATGGAAACGCGGATCTGAAACGTGAAGGAAGCGAAGCAGCGCTCAGAGGCCAGCCCTGCGGGAGGGCGAGGCGGGGCGCAGGCCAGGAGGCAAGTCCCCGAGAACGTCCACAGAAACCTCGGTTCTGTGAGAAGAACAAGGGAATTGAACAGTCAGACCAAGAAAGAGAGAGAGAAGACTCAGACCGTGAAATCAGGATTGAAATAGGAGCCATCGCAACCAACCTCACGGAAGTGAAGATGGGTGACCAAAGCCACGAGCAACCTCACGCCAACTCATGAGACAACCCATGAGACAAATGTGCAACTTCCCAGAAGGAAAAAGGATGGAAACTGACTCGAGAAGAAACGGAGAATCTGAATAGACCAGTACAGAGACTAAGTCAGCATCAGCAAAGTCACGGAGGAGAAGCCACGGCGGGGCCTCCCGGCTGAGGGGTCCAAGGAGGGGGTGCTGTCGAGCTCATCCACGGGCCCGGCAGGCAAAGCCACCTGAGGGAAGAAAACGACAGGCAAAGAGTGTCCACGAAACACCAGCAAACGGAGCCCGGTGACAACAGCTCACGACAATGAGCACAAGCTTGGAGCCCACGGGAGTTTCCGCCTCCAGGCACCTTGGAAAGGGCAGAACCACGTGGCCGTCCCAGCGAACCGGGTGGCAGAAGTCCACACCCACCTGCACTCACAGGCCGGACTGGACTTTCCCTCCACCTGAGGATCAAGGTGCCCGCCCAGCACCCCACCGGCTGTCCTGGCCGGAGAATTAGGCGAGAAGATGAAAGTAAAGCCACGCAGTTCGGCCAGCGGGGAGGGGACCTGCCTCTACTGGCAGATGACACAACTTCGCACGTACCAAACAAACACACTGAAGCTGGGACAGCGGTTCAGCAGGACTTCAGACACAAGAGCCACAGGGGTCTGCGCACCAGTGGCGAGCAGGATGCAGGTGGGTTCCAGGGCACGACCCGTCCACAGCGCCAGCACCTAGGAAGGAAGTCGGCGCAAGACCTGAGCCCGGAAAGCTGCAAGATGTCGCTGCAAGAAGTCACAGAAGACCGGAGTGAGTGGAAGGGCAGCTCGGGCTCGGGTGACGCTGTCACTAGCCAGCAGTCGGGCCTGCGTTCAACTACAGACTCAGAGTCATTCCTGTGAGAACTGCAACTGCTTTGTTTTTGCAGAAAATGGAAAAACGGATCCTAAAATTCATAAGGAATTTGAATTCATATGAAGACAACTGCAAAAATGAATAAATCCAGACTCTACCTCACTCCCTAGTGAAAAGTGACTCGGAACAGAGCAGAGACCAAGCAGGGTCGCAGCTCAAGGCCTGGGTTCAACCCCACGCACGGCAAGAAGCAAACAAACAGGACCAAACGGTAACACTGAAGTCATACGACTCTTACGAGAACCCGCAGGCGTGAATTCTGTGACCTCTGGGATCTCAGCTGTGACACCAGAAGCACAGCAAAGAAAAGCCAGTCGTGCCTCATCAAAATTTAAAAGCACTTTGTACTTCAAAAGGACAGTATCAGGAAAGAGAAAAGAAGTCATGACATGGATGGAAACTATTTGCAGGGCATGTGTCCGCCGAGAGTTGATGATCCAGAATATGTAAAGAGCTCTACAACTCAATGAGAGAAGACCACAGCAGAAAATGGGAGGGACATTTCTCCAAAGCAGACATTCAAAGGAGAGGGTGCTGAGCTCCAGGCCTCAGGGAAAGGCCGACCTAAGCACAGTGGCAGGCTCCTGAGGCCCAGGGTGGATGAGCTGTCGTGGGTGAGGAGGGGTCAGGCGGCAGAGGCAGGAGAGCAGGGCCCCCTCCTCAGAATGTCCACCACAAGGCCCCGGCACAGCAAGCCCACTCCTGGGGTCTGCCTGACACTCCTGGAATCCGCGTTCCATCTGGGGAGGCCTCCGAGAGCCTTGTCACCCTATCGACACTTGGGGGCCTCCACACCGCGGTCTGCGGGTAGCACTGAGGGGCGGCTGAGCGCTCCCAACAGCGCCTGCCCTGGCTCTGCCTGCGGCTGGCGGCTGGCCCTCGCCCACTCTCCGTGAGTGAGGGTGTGGGGCTGGGCGGGCACACTCAAGAGAAAAGAGAGCGTGCAACGCACACTCACACACGTCGCACACTCACACATGTCGCACACTCACGCACAACGCACACTCATGCATGTCCCACACTCACACACGTCCCACACTCACACTACACACACTCAACGCAATGCACACGCATGTCGCACTCACACACATCGCACACTCACACGACGCACACTCACACGACGCACACTCACACACGTCGCACACTCACGCACGTCACACGCACACCGCACTCACACACACACACTCACATGTCACGCACACACGTCGCACACTCACACACGGGGCACCGCAGCTCTGTCCAAACCACCCAGAGGCGCAGACTCCAGCCGGGCCCCTGCGGGTGAGGACAGAGCCTGTCCCCCACACCAGGTGCTCCTGCCCCTGCCAGCTCCGTGAGCCCCGGGTCACCATGCCACTGGGAAGAGCCAGGCACCCGAGTCCAGCAGGCAGCTGCTGGGAGGCTGTGTGGGTGGTACTTCCAGGCCGGGCAGCAGGAGGGGACCCCGCGACCCCCGTGGCCCCGGCACACGGCTCACCCCGCCTGCAGGAAGATGTCTGGCTGGGGCGGCTGCATCGGAAGGGCGGCTGCCTGGTCCTGAGGCCCAGCCACTGCTGCCATCGCAGTCCCCATCAGTGGACCGCGGCCTACCTGGTACTGTGGAGCGTGCTGTGGACCTGGGCCTCTGGGCTGCCGTCCTCCATGAGAGGAGTGACCTCCCCACTCCGGAGGGGGCACATGGTGACGTGAGAAGCCCTGGACGCTGCGTGCCTGCAGCCTCAGCAGCCGCTCCCCTGCCACGGACCCTGCATGCTGGGTCCCTGGGGGGCTCGGTCTGTCTGTGATGGGCTGGGCGTCGATGGCCATCTCACTGGCCTCCTGTGACCTCGCCCATGGGATCGCAGGTCCCGCGGGGGCACTGCCCTTCGCCCACAGGCAGCAGCGTGCACTCCGGGTCGAGGATGAGGACGAGGACACCATCTGAAGCGCCCTCCTCCTCTTACGGGGGCCTCTGGAGGGCAGGAAGGTCTCAGTTTTAACTTGGCCAGTCCATCCATTGTCCCCATCAGGCCAGTGCTTCCAGGACCCTCCAAGGAACCCCACCTGGGGTGCAGGGAGGGCAGGACTGGCTGAGCGTCCAGGGAGCGTGGTCCGCAGACTTGCTTCTCTCTGTGAAGTGGGATGAGGACGAGGAGCCAGCCGCACAAAGACCCCTCAGAGAGCCCCCGGCAGAGCAAAAGACCTGCCTGCCTCACACCTCACCACAGAATGTTCTGGAAGCACAGCAGCCCTGGAGCTGGCTTCAGGGCTCACTTTCAGGAGTCTAAGCAAGGTCCATGGGGCCCCTGAAGGTCCTCTCGGGCGAGGGCGAGCGCTCACACCCAGAACTGCAGCTGGAGGGTCCCGGACGGGAGCCACGGCAACTGCAGGCGGCACCTGGGACTGGCGTGGGGCCCACCCTGGCCACTTCCTGCCGCACAGTCACCCAAACCCAATGGCTTAAAGCCATGGCAAGTGTTTTGATGGAGTCACACCAGGGCAGGACTCGAGTGGACACTGGGCTCTCACTATCACTGAGGTGGCTCAAAGGTCAAATGGAGGTGCCTGCTGGGCCCTCGCTGGGCGACGACCAGAACCCCTGTGTGTGGCCTCGGTTGGTGTGTTGGGGTTCTCGAGGGAGCAGAATCAACAGGAAGCATGACGGGAAAAGGAATCCCATGCCCAAACCCTCTGCCCCTCGGCTCCTGGCAGCCAGCGGGAAGTGGTGTGGGGGACCCTCAGAATGCAGGGCCAGGGCAGGGCCAGGGAGAGCTGGGGGCTTGTGATGTCCTGCACAGGAGGGCACCCAGTCACATGCAGGGCATCTCAGAACGCAGGGAAGGCCTGGGGGACCCAGGGGGGTCACCTGCAGGCTCCTGTGCTGAGGCTGGGAGAGAGGGGAGGGCGGCTGCCTGAGGGCGCAGCCCACGCCCAGGGTCGCGTGCTCTGGGCAGGGGGTCCCAGGTAGCCCCAGGCTGGTGGCCTCAGTCCACGTGGGCCCCATTTCCAGGGCAGCAGGGGTTCACCACGAGGAGCGAGCTGGCAGCCCTGGCCTGCTTCTCCTCCCCAGCTGGAGCAGGGGTTGAGGGCTGGTGAGCAGCTCCCTCGGCTCCCGTGCCTGATGCCTCTCCAGGCCTCGGTTTCTCCCCCTGCAGGGCATGGGGTGGGCCTGAGCTCACCAGATGGCCCTCGGCCCCAGCGCCTGACATGCTTCCCCGCGGAGATCACCCGCTCCCCGTGACCCGCAGGCAGGCTGAGAGCTTTGCCGGGAGTGGACTCGGTCCCAGCTCTGAATCAGCCCAGCCCCTCGCCCAGCCAGGCTGGGCTGTGCTCCGGGCAGGGGCTCGTGTCTGGGCCGCGGGCTTCGGCACCCACGGCATCTGCCGGGCTCTGCTTCTTGCTCGGCAGCTCTGGCGAGCGGGAGCTGCCTTGGTCCTGGGCGCTGGCTGCATGGGCACCGGGTGCACGGGCTGTGTGTGCCCAGAAGGCGTCCGTCACAGCTCACACTGGGAAGGGGCGTTGGTGGGGGTGGGCTGCGGGCCCAGAGGGCACCCCAGGCAAGGCAGAGTGGGTGTGCCTGTCCTTGTCAGACGCTGACGGCTGGATTCCAGGAAAGCCGGGGCACAGACACTGCGGGGAGGCCGGGCTGAGAGGCCAGAGCGCCTTCCTGCCCGGTCCAGGGGCCCCTGGCCACACCCCTCACCCTCGCCATCAGCAGAGGTCCCTGGCAGTGGGCACTTGCCCAGGACAGAGCCTAGACCCCGTCAGCAGCAGGGCAGCATCGAGGAGGGAGGAGCCAGACCAGGTGGCAGACCTGTGTCCAGGTGCAGAGGCTGCGGCAGTGGCTGTGCTGCCCACCGGCACAGGCAGGACCCGGATGGAGACATGGGCACCACTCTGTGGGCACGCGGGCACACTGCCCACGTCCGGCACGGAGAGCAAGCCACGCTCATCACACACAGGCACAGCTGGTGTCCAAGGCTGACCGGCCGCTGTCCTGGGGCAGGTCCTGCTGGGAGCCCTGGCTCTGCGGGGACGGCGCGGCCTGTGAGCACCACCACCCAGTGCCCAAGGCCTCCCTCCAGCCTGCCCAGGCCCGACCCAGGCCCACGCGCCCCTCGCCACTGTGAGCCTCCTGGGTGGCCGTTGTGAGGGGAGAGACGCCTTGGAGATGGGGGCTGACCCTGCTCCAGGACCCCCACCTGGGGGAAGGAGCGGGAGGGAAGCTGACCTCCGAGGAAGGCTGAGGCTGCGGGAAGACAGGAGGGGCTGGCTCCTCCCTGACGGGAGAGGGCTGTGTGCTCCCTGCCTGCTGGCCCCTGGGCCCACCTCCCAGAGCAGTGGGGACACTCATGGGACATGCTGCACGCTGGCAAGGAGACAAGGATGGGGGGTGGCATGGCCGGTGTCCCTCCTCCCGTCTGTGGGTGGGTGTCAGGGCAGCCCTGTCCCCAGCAGCTGCTCCCACAGCCTCACAGCCCCATGAACTCCCACAGGGAGTCGGGGATGAGGAGCAGCCTGGTGGGCATGGGGCCTTGGTGGGAGGCAGCAGCCCTGGCCTCGCGCACAGCACGGGCCTGGGAGGCACAGAGCCTCCACACCTGGCCCGAGGACAACAGGTCCTCTGGGCCTCCAGTGAGTGCCCAGCCTCCCCGGGTCCCCTGTACAGGGTGCCCAGGGCCACCACCATGGAAAGAGGGACAGGAAGGGCAGAGCGCAGCGGGGGCAGCCAGGTCCTCATCTGCTGCCCCCACCCCAGCCCCACAGCAGGACAGTTCTGGAGGGTGGGAAGTCTCGGGTGGGGCAGTGGCAATGGAACCTCTGCCTCCCACCCTTGGCCTCCGCCTGCGCTGCCACCCCCCGCCCCGCCCAGCGACACCGAGGTCAGAGGCCCAGAGAGGCCCAGGGAGGCCCCCTTCCCGGCCCCCTTCCCGCTCAGGACCTCCTTCCTGGGCTGGAAACTCTGAGCCGGCTGCGGGGCCGCAGGCCGCCCGGCTCCAGCCTCGCGGGTGGCCCACTTTCCACCCTGCCCAGTGGGAAGTGGGTCACGTCTGCTCGCCCGGCCAGGACCAGAGCCAGCGGGAGGAAAAACACCAGGCCTGGGCCAGGCCGCCCCGCCCAGGCCAGCAGCTCAGGGCTGGGGTGCTGGGGAGGACATCCTGGTCCTGCCGCCCAGAGGCCCAGGCCAGCTCTGCGGCCGGGGCCCATCCACCCTGTCCTGTTCTCTGCGGGGGGAGCTCACGGGTGACACTCATGCTCCTTCCTGCTCCCTCCCGTGTGCGCCCAGACCATCGGGCTGGGTGGCATCTAAGGGAGCTCACTGCTTCCCCGTCCACTTCTCCCCAGAGGCAACTGGACTAGCTGTGGCCCCTCGGCAGCCTCTGGTGGCACAGGACTGGCTGACCTGGTGGCCTCTTGCCTGGCAGATGCTGGGAAGTGCTGAGCCGCCCACCAGCACCCAGGCCAGGGCCTCTGAGGCCTCTGTCCCAGGGACTGCTTCTGGCCGCCCACCCCCAGGCCCCAGGAGCAGGCCCCTCGCCCTGCTGAGAGCTGCTGCCTCTGTGCTCCAGTGCAGCCTGCGCAGGCCTGAGCCTGGGCTCCCACCTGGACATGCGGTCAGCTGCAGCCCCCGAGGAGAGCCTGGGTGTCCTCTGGTCAGCGCTGGGCTGCGGGGAGGGGCCCTGGTCAGCCTGGAGGGAGTGCCGGGGGGACACAGCTCTCCCCCCAAGACATGGAAGAGATGACTTCTGAAATATGCTTAGACTCAAAGTCACAGACACAGCAGCCCCGCCACCTCACCTGGCGTCCCTGGAGCTTCACAGGACCCGACACGAGCACAGCACAGCTGGCCGCCCTCCCAGGTCTCCGTCTTCAGCAGCTTCCCTGGGGCCTCCTTAGAGGCTCATGGAAGGCTGTCGGAGGTTCAGGTTTGCTGCAGCCTCATGACTCGGGGGGACTCGCCCTTCCCAGGTGGCTGTGCCCACTCCTGTCGGCCCCCAACAGAGTGTGACATGTGAACCATCTTGCTGACATCCAGGACATGCCGGCCACCAGAGGGGTCCAGCCCAGGGGATGAGTTATGAGGGGCTGGCCCAGCAGGAAAAAGGAAGGACGAGAATGCGCTCTGCAGGCTCAGGGGGATGGCGCTGGACGAGTGGTTGGTGCGGAGTCAGCTGTGGGGCCGCGGGCAGCATGTGCTGCCCTCACAGCCACTGCCCTAGTGCCCTCACTCTCTAGGCCTGCAGAGCAGCCAGGGCAAGGGGAAGGTGCTGGCCCCTGACCACAGGAAGACCATGAAGGCGTCCTCGTCTGCAGCACGGGAGCAGAGCACGGCGCAGCGCCATCCTTGGATCAGGCACCCACAGCAGGAAAGAAGATGCCAGGGCACAGGCTGTCTCTGTGTCCTGCCCAGCAGAAGCACCAGGGAGGCCAACCAACTGAGTGTGAGCCAGCACAGAGGGTAGAGGACAAAAGGAGGAGACTGGGGTTGAGCAAGGAGCCTGGGCAAAACGTAAGCACACACTAACTGCACATTGATGAGCAAGAACAGTGTTGGGAGCGACTGAGATACAAGCCATAAACCTCTATGCACCAAACAACACAGCAGCTAAACCTATAAAGCCAACTGGTAGGTCAGGCAGGGACTGGCTGCACTGAGCCCCATCAGGCCCTGTGCTTTCCTGACAGAGAAAATGCAGTACTTCTGTAAGTCCATGTCTATTACACGTCTGGCTGCAGAGAAAACCTGAGTGAACTAAAAAGCAGATTTGCTAAAATGACCTTATTACAATCCAACAAAATTTAAAATAACAGGAAGTGCTGCCTTCTTCCCCAAACCTAACCACTCGGAAGCTGAGGCACTCATTCCCAGCCCCACCAGTTGAGGCAGCAGTCAGACCTGAACTGTGCACTCTGGACACCTGGAAATGCAGGATGTGCCCAGCACCCAGGGCAGACCCGAGGGTTCCACCACCATGGGGACGAACTCGAGGGGAAACAGTGAAACACTCTCTGGGAAGCAGAGAGAGGGAGTCACAAAGATCAAACTAGGAAACAATGAAGGAGAAAAGAAGAGGAAAGCAGAAACTATCGGGTGTTTTCCTAATGAAGAGCCCCTCGTCCCCCCCCAAAGCCTGATGGGGGAAATGACTCCTCCAACCCTTGCAGAGGCTGAGATTTAGAGGCCCACGTGTGCAGGAAGGGCAGGGGAGACCAGGCCTGGAGGAGGCTGCAAGATGACCTGGCCAGCACAAACCCAGGCAGTTGTCCAGGCAGACGGCCTCTGCAACTCAGGTCGGGAAGGACACGGTGGGTGAGTCGGGGAAGCTGGAAGGGACTCCAGCGAGCAGCCAGGGTCACCCGCCGTGGACGCCCACGCCCACCGAGGCCCCAGCCTCCGCTAGGCGTCAGCATGAGGGAATGAGAATCTGACTCGTCCCTTGAAACCAGAATGAGCAATTCGAAGGCCTGGTTCCAGGCAAAGGGAGAGCCGCAGGTGGCCCCACGCCAAGCGCAGACTCAAGACAAAGGAAAGTGGCCAGCAGAGCCCAGGGACACCGTGCATGGGCACCGCTTGGCAAGGGGCACATTGTGGCACCGAGGCTCAGCAGAGCGCCCAGGGCCCGGCTGATGGAGGCAGGAACTCTGACCAGCTCAGCGGCCGCTGCGTGACAAGGCTGGGGCAGAGGAGGCCGCTCCACGTGGGCACAAAGCTGTGGGAAGGACACAGAGCAACCTCGATGCCACATGGCCGCTGGGCCCCACATCCCCCAGGGACCTAACAAAGGCACGAGGACGAGGAATGACACAAGCGTCAGGGAAATAGTGAGGGGCCTGGTGGGGGCAGGGCCCTGAGCCACACTCGCCAGCCTCACTGAACCGGGGAACCCATGCCCTGGGAGGAAGAGTCGGAGGCCGGGAACGCCCAGGAGCAGGAGCAGGGTCGCCAGGGCCACCAGAGCCGCGCAGGCCGAGGAGGCCCAGGGCGCTGGACCAGGCACTCTAGCCCGTGGGCGGGGGGCTGCAGAGTGGGTGGCCGCTCTGTTCCCTGGGCCTGGGGACCAGACTGCCCTCCAGCCTCCAGCTGCAGCCCTGGGCGGGGTCGGGCGAGGAGTCCCATCCTCAGTCCCATCCTTTGAGTGCCCCTGCCTCCCCTGCCGTGCTCAGGGCCTTGGGGGCTGTGGGCCAGGGCACCATCCACCAGAGACGTCCAGGGAGTGGCCAAGCAGTCTCCACTTGCATGGCAGAAATAGTGACCAGGGCCAGGAAGACCAGGCTGGAAGCGCAGGGAAGGGCCAAATACAGGGCCTCGAGGCCTGGCCGTCCGGTGCGGCCTCCCCTGCCTACACAGGTGCACTGTCACCACCTGCCCACAGCAGCCCAGAGGAGACGCAGGTCGAGCACATGGCCACCAGGTGGCCGCCCTGGTCCAGCACACGAGCTCCCGAGTGCCAGCCGCCTGGTGCCCTTTCCAGGCAGCCTGACCAGCGCCAGTGCTGCCCGAGGGCAGAGCCCAGAGTCGGAGCCTGTGGACGGCGAGGTGGAGCTGCAGAAGCAGGAGTAGGAAGGCCTGGACGGGCCAGTGGGGACTGCGCAGGCTGGGCCTGGGGCTCAGGAACGGGCTGCGGAGCAGGGGAGACCCTAGCCAGGAGGACAGGCCCAGGCCCGGAGGAGACAGCAGTCCCTGGAAAGCAGCCCCGCACGGCAGGACCTGGGCCCTGAGAGGCCCTGGCGCGGGCGGGTTGGCTCTGCGCCCTGAGGCTCCGTCCAGCTCTGGGCTGCTCCCCGTCCTGACCTTATCAATCTGCCCGGAATGCGTAACCATGAGCTAACCGCGTGGGGAATGTGCTTTCCGCCGGCCGCCCCCGCAGTGGACAGCTGTTCCCCATCAGCACGGCGTCCACCCCACTTCCACGGCCACTCTTTGCTTTCCAGTGGGAAATGGGGGCTGCCCTGCAGGCCAGGTGTGCACGGCCTCCGCGGCCCCTCCCACGGCGAGTGCACACCACCTGGTGGCCAGTGGGCGGCACCTCTCCCCGAAGGTCTTGGTGTCCACCTTCAGGTGACCATGTCAAGGACCCTCAGCCCCAGGTGGGCGCCCTGGTCCTGCCTCTGCAGCCCGGACAGGAGGAGGCCCTGAGAGGAGGAGGCCCTGAGAGGAGGAGGTCAGCGGGTGGGGCACTGCCCGCAGCAGCTGCACCACCGCCTGCCCCTGGGGGCCTGCCCCCTGGCCACCCTGCTGCAGTTGGAGCGAGCGTCTCAGGGGACCCCAGACTCCGCCACGCAGAGGCAGACTGACTGCTCACGGCACCAGAGGCTGAAGGCCGGGCCTGGCGAGGACAGCCTTCCTCCTTGCGTCTGTCTGGCGGCTGAGGCCCAGCCAGCTCCTGCCGCCCTCTCCTGCCTCCGCCTGGCATGGTGCTGGGGAAGGAGCCCTTGCGCAGGCCAGGGAGGTGCCCACCACCGAGCCACAGAGAGCCTGCGGCGAGGGACCAGCGTCCCCAGGCCTGGCGCCCCAGCCCAGAACGGTGAGGCGGGACCTTGCCCAGGACTCGCACCCCAAGGCGCACGCAGCCGCAGGGCGGATGAGACTCCCCTCCCCGCTCTCGCCCTCCCCAGCCCTGCGCTGCCCTGTCCACGGAGCTGTGCCCTCTGGGCATTGATGTAGTGGGCAGCGACGCGGCTCTGCCTGCCTTCTTCATTCTGTGCAGGTTTTCTGGGCTGTGTCTCCTGTGCAGTGTGAATCAGGTCCTTTTTATGGGTGAATACTATTTGATGGTGGGTAGCACAGTCTGAGTTCAGCGGCTGACAGACGTCGAGGCTGTCCCACCGTCGTTGTCGTGGTGATGTTGCTGTGAATATGTGCGGAAGCCCAGTTTTCTGTTCTCTTAGGCACATGCCGGGGAGTGGCACTGCCAGCCACTTGGCTGCTCCTTTGGGGGTGGGCAGGGCATGGTGCCCCCTCTCCTAGGACGCTGGGCGAGGAGGTGCTGCCTCAGGTTCCAAGGTTACCGATGCCGTGAGCACCTTCCGTGCCCACGCTCCTGTGTTGGTGCTGTGGTGACCTGCCTGTCGGTCCCGGTGCTCTGAATTCCCTGGCTCATTCCTCGCTGTGGGGCCGTGAGGGCTCCTGGGCACCTTGGTCTACAGTGGCCCCAACAGCACTGCTCGGCTTCAGCCCACCGTGGGCGCCCAGGGGCACCGACAGGGTGATGGGTCTGGATCCCATCGGCCACGTTGGTAGGATCACAAGCCGAGTGGGCGGCTGGGCACAGTTTGTTCAGCCGTCCACCTCCACCCTGCGTCACCCTCTCGACGCGCTCAGCCGTCCGTCCGGTGGGTGCCGTCCATCCACCCAGGCAGGCTCTCTCCCTGGGCGATGCCAGAGTGCCCAGGCTTCCTTATCTGGCCGCTTTCCTCAGGATCACTCACCTAGTCGCAGAGCAGCTCCTTGGAGCTCCTCCCGGCCCACGACAGACCCATGCCCGTGGCGTCCGCCAGTGGCTGGACCTGGTGTGCTGCCACGGCTCTGCCCGTGGGCCGCTCTCCCTGCAGCGGTGAGTGGGGCCGCCTCCAAGTGGAGGCTGGGACGCCGAGCCTGGTTCTGAGCGTGGGTTTGCTGGGCCCCTGAGCTCGCCTGTCTTCCAGGGCTCTTCCTGAGGCCGCAGGAAGTCCCCACGAGGCACGATCCGTGCCCAGCCCTTCCTGGAGTCCTGGCCCCGTGGCCTGGCTGGGTCCTCTGAGGCAGGAGGCCCAGTGCCCAGGGCTGCCTGAGCAGGGCGTGGGGCTTTGGCCCCTGTGGACAGTGGGCTGTGGGTGGACAGGGCACTCCCAGCCAAGGTCCCAGGGAAGAGAACATGCTCTGGGCAGCTGGATGTCTACCGCCAGGTGGGGCGAGGCCCGAGGCACGTGCCAGGGGCTGGGGGACACCTCCTAGGGGGTCCCTCCCTGACCAGCAGTGCCTGGGCAAACACCCGCGTGACTTTCTCCTTTGCTGGACAGCAGCCAGTGCCACCGTAGGACAGAGGACTTGTCAGGAGGAGGTGGTGCCTGGCACTCAGGGACACTCGGTAGGCCACCAACGGGAGCCCAGGCCCAGGCATGCTGAGGGATTTGCCATGGTGCCTGTGGGACAAAGGCCTCGGACGGGGAGACACCCAGTGGGGCCAGAGCCGCCTGGTGCCGATCAGGGCAGAGGCTGGCATTCCTGCCAGCTCCAACCTCCCCTGCTCGCCTGTCCTCGCACACCAGTGCCCCCGGGCCCCTGCCAGAGCCAAGCAGGCCTTGGAGGCAGCCTTGGGAGGAAGGCGAGGCTCAGGCCCCACCTCTCTGACCCCTCCGAGCTCTCTCGGCGACGCCTCCCCTCCCCTCCCTCTCCTCCCCTCTCCGGGGCCAGGATGTGCCTGGGCGCAGGAGGAGGAGGGGGGCCGTGGGCGCCAGCGGTGGCCGGAGGGTCAGGCCAGCATGTGGTTCTCATCTGGGGTGTGACAGCTCCCTGCCAGGAGTCCTCCCAACACTGGGCTGGGGCCACCAGGATGACCCTGCCCTGCCTGGGGCAGCAAGCGCCATGAGTGGACACTCACTTGCTCCTCCTGAGCCCCTGAGTCCCTGGCCCCACCCTGAGAACCGGTAAGCAGCCACCGGCCTTGGCCGCCTCTCAGGGCTGCAGGTCTATTCCAGCCTCCAGCAGAGGGGAGGGCCCAGGGCCAGTGGGCAGTGGGTGCTGCCTGTCCACACACCCTTTGGAAGCCCAGCTGCAGCCCCTAGAGTGTCCGCAGCCTCTGCTCCCTGGGCAGACCCTAAGGGTCTGGGCTCTGAGCCCGCGCCCCGCCCTGCTCACAGCTTGTCCCTCAGCCGCGCCCCTGCCGGTGTGGCCCAGGCTCCCAGGAGCCCCGCACACGGACACCTGCGCCCTGCCCACCCCTTCACCCATCACTCCAGCCACCTCAATGGGCAGTGTGGGTGCAGGTGAGGGTGGGACGGAGGCCACAGGTGAGGAGGGTGAGGAGAGCCAGATGTGGGTGCCAGGCCAGGCAGGGCCCCTCAGCCCATCACCAGTCAGGGCTCGGGCCCAGGGGCTGCGGGCAGTGGCCAGCCCTGAGGGCAGAGGGCAGCTGCTGCCAGCTCTGGGAGGGCCTGGTAGTCCCTGCCTGGAGCCCCCCAGGGGCTGTGACTTGAGATAGGGAACAACTCCAAGCCCACATGGACCCCAGCGCTGGGGGGCGTGTCAGCAGGGGGCTTTGGTCACCAGTGGAGGGGCAGACAAGGGGCAGGAGGCAGGGGCAGGTGAACTGCTGCAGGTGAGGGTCCAGGGGTGGGGACAGGAGGAAGGACTGCACTGACAGAGATGGGGTGGGTCAGGGGCCCAGCGGACACTCAGCCAGGGTCAGCTGGAGGAGCGGTTGGACCAGCCTGCCCAGTGCCAGCCACGGTCGGAGGGGCACAGGCAGAGTTACAGAGGTCAACCCAGGAGGCCCAGGCCCAGTGGAGGTAAGGTTTGAGGCCGCTCCACTGTGTGTCCACTCCAGCCACTCCCACCCTGTCTCTGCCCAGCCGGCTGGGCCCGTGGACTGGCTTTTTCCTAAGCGAGGTCCAGGATTCTGCATCTGCTAAAGCTCTCAGCACTTTTATTGGAAAGCTGGCTCCCGCCCTGAGCCTCAGCTCCTGTGCACAGGGCCCTGGCTGCTGCGGGCCTCTGGCCAAAGGCAGGCCCGGGAGCGCTGTGACGCCCTCTGCAGACAGGGACACGAGGCCGGGAAGGCACAGCTGCCCGGGCTCCTGGACGCCCTGCTGCTCTCCAGCAGGATGGGCAGGGCTCCGCCTTTCTCATGGCTGCCCCACGGCCCCCTAACTAATGGCTCCCTGGATGCCCTGGCACTGCGCCCAGGGTGGCTCCTGGCTCCTGTCCCTCCCTGGCTGCGTGTGGAGGAGCCCAGGCAGAGGCTGGCGGAGGGAGGAGGGCCAGAGCCTTGCCCAGGTGCAGGCAGGGCTGACACATAGCCGTGGTGCGCTGCCCGGGGTGTCTGGGAGCCACAGCACAGGTGACAAGTGAGGACTGGGTGGCGGCGTCCTCAGCCGGCACTGCCTTGCTCCTGAGTGGTGGGGCCAGGGTCTGAGGTCCTGCCTGCGAGTTCCCCAGCCCTCCCAGCCCCTCCGTGCAGGACACTGAGCCCCAGGGAGGGCCTGTCAGGGGGTTGTGTGCAGCCCTGTTGGGGTGGGTGCCTCCCCGTGGAGGGGCAGGGCCATGGCTTCCCTCCCGGAAGCAGGGTGCAGGAGTGGTGGGCGGGGTAGGTTGCCTGGTCTCTGCACTGAGCCAGGCCTGCCCTGAGGGCCCTCAGACATGTGGCCCCTGAGGGTCACCAGAGCCTGTCTTCACAGGGCCATTCCTGAGGCTGAAGGCGGACGGCAGGCGATGGGCAGTGGGAAGGGGCGTGGACTGAGCTGGGACCATTCCTCGCACCCAGGATGTGAGGTCAGCACAGGCTCAGGCGGTCGCTGGGCGGAGCAGGCAGCCCTGCCCTGCCTTGGGCCCCTCGTGGGCAGACCTGGATGCCCACCCCCACAGGTCTGCACCCTCCTCCGCCCTGCTCCTCACCTGAGCGGGGGCTGAGGGGAGAGGTCGGGGTGTCTGCGGGCTGGGTCTGGGGGCTCCGTGGCCCTGGGGCTGGGCCTCAGTGTCCTGCCTGGTGTTGAGGAAGGGCTCCGCCTCTCCAATGGGGACCAGCTCCCACCCCCTCCCCAGCAAGGCTAGGGGCGACAGTGTGACCCCCATGGGGCTAACTGGACATTTGAACTGGGCACAAGGGCCACCCTATGCTGGGGAGTGGCTAGTGACTGTCCCCTGGGATGGGCAGGGAAGCCTGGGGACCCCCAGCTCTGGCCTCTCAGGCCTGCCAGATGGAAGTCAAGTGCCCACATCCTGAGTCCAGCCCCACCCAGCCCAGCACTGCCCAGGAAGCCCTAGGTTCTCTGCTCTGGGAACAGCGGCACAGGTGCCAAAGGCCAGCCCTAGACAGTCTCGGGCCTGTTGACTTTGGAGAGTGTCCTCCATGGGAAAGCTTGGTTTCTGGACCAATTAATCCAGACATTAGCCATCTTGGACTGAAGCCCTTGTTCCTCAAGAGTGAGCAGTAAGCCTGCTGCCCTGGCCCCTGGCCACTCCTGCTGCCTCCCATCCCAGGGCCTCCTGGGACACTCTTCCTTCCTGACACCCAAGGGACTCTGCTGGTCTGCATCTGGGCTGCGCCCTCACCTGCAGCCAGGCAGACGCAGGCCCCAGGCTCTGGTGGGTGGGCTCCTCTCAGGTGAAGGGGCCTCAGGGTTTAGCCCAGCCTAGGATCAGGGCCCAGGTCTGCCATCTGAGTGGGGCATCTGGCAAACACCCATTTATTCAATGTTCCCCAGATAAGCACAGAATAAGACCTGAGCTAGGGACAGACAGCCCTTGCCCTGGGCCTCCAGGTTGGAGGACGGACACGTGTGGGCACGAACAATGGAGAGCGGTGAGCAGACTCCCTGTGACCTCACACAGGGAGGCTCTCAGCCTGGCAGACGCAGGAGCAGCAGGATTCCCGGAGAGCAGAGGGGCAGAGAGCAGGGGACAAGCCCCAGGGGCGGCCACCACTGCCTTCCTGGCGGGCCTGCTGTGGGGTGCATGCCCTCCCGGCCAGACGCAGCTGGCGGCCCTGCAGCACGCCACGTGGGTGTGGCCAGACCACAGTGCTGATCCCGGGTGGCCTGGGGATCCCGCTTCCCTGGGGATGCGCCACACACACCTGGTCACGCCAGGGCCGGCCGCACACTGAGGCTCGTGCTGACAGTGAGGCTGGGAGCCTCGAAGACGGAGCCCTGGGAGCAGCCGCCTCCAGCAGAGCCCAGTGCAGCATCAGAGGCCGGCCTGCGGGCGGGAAGCCTTGCTGGCCGACTGCCAGGGAGACGCCTGGGCAGGGCCTGCTCCACCTGTCCCCCTGAGGTCCTGAACACGCTCCAGGGCGCCCAGACAGCCCACCAGAGACATCTTAAGATCCTGGAGATGGAGTGGACCATAGGGGGCAGTGACAGGGGCTCAGCCACAAGTGACAGCAAGGCATGGGGGCAGAAGCTGGTTCACCAGGTGCTGGTGCTCAGGGGCATCAGCCAGTTGGGGCCACAGGCTGCCAGGCCGGGCCAGCCCTACCAGGGCCACCACGAGGCAGCAGGGCTCAGGGCCAAGGGGAGCAGGTCAGGCAACAAGAGGCCTGCAGGCCAGCCTGGGGCAGTGCTGGTCAGGGGACCAGAAGTCCTCCTCTGAGCTGTGGGTGCTGGCCCAGAGGGTCAGGTGGTTTTCTTCGCTGCAGGGCTGGCCAGCAGTGGGGTGGGCGCTGGCCCAGAGGGCCAGATGGTTTTCTTCGCTGCAGGGCTGGCCAGCAGCGGGGTGGGCGGGCAGCTGGCCCCCCCTGCTCTTCTGCTCGGCGCACTGTGCTTTGCTGGGAGATTAATTGGGCAGCTCCCTCTGGGCTCTGGCCGAGAGCAGCTGGGGTGCTTCGTGACCTCTTTGGGGCCTGTTCAGCGTGGGCGCAACCAGGATGGGCTCAGGGCCTTGGGGAGAGGAGCTGGCTCCCTGCCCTGTCCCCAGCTCAGGCTGCCTGGGAATGAGAATCTGCCCCCTCCAAGTTTCCCCAGGAGTGGCCCCAGGCCTCCCCTTCCTCCCCTGCCCAGGCGGAGAGCTGAGGGGGCCACAGGAAAGGCAGTGTCCATGGAGGGACCTGGGGCCTGCCCCACCCTGTCCAGGCCAACCCTCCCCTTGCCATCTGCTCTCAGCTCCAGCTCGCTCCTGCCCACACAGGACCGCTGGCCCATCGTCAGCCCTCACGGCTGTCCTCTGCAGCTGGACCTGCCTGGGGCCCAGCACAATGGACCACCCTGTTCCACAGTCTCTCCAGTGGCCTCCTGGTGACCACACTGTGCCCTGCCTCCATCTGGCCCTGTTGGCACTGCACTGAGCCCGCCATCCTGGGGAGCTCAGCACCGCAGCACCAGGGAGGCTCTGGGGAGCCCAGCCGTCCACCCTGCCCGCAGGCCCTGCCCTGGGGCTCCATGTCCTGCACAGCAGGGTTGCGGGATCCACAGCCACCCCCCAACCCCAGGCCACCAAGGCAGTGCAGGTTGGGGGTAGCCACCAGCCGGTTTGTCACCTGCCTGGGCTGGTGGCTCCTGAACCCCCCAACCAGAGGGTGTGCCCCGACTCATGCCCTTGGTCACGTGCACACCCAGCCTGGCACACCAAGTGCTGTCCCCCGCCAGCACCACCTGTGGGCCTGTGTGTTTTCCATGCTGCCCGAGGCTCGGGCCTCAGACGCGCAGAACTTGGGTGTTCCCTGTACATTTGGGGAAAAATTGTTAGATTCCCTAAAAATAAACGGCTGGAACTGGGTTTGCAAAGGACTCATTTATTAACTGGGAGACGCTCCAGTGTGCACCCAGTGTTTGCCACCGCCCCGACTCACAGGGTCCGCGCCTCCTTGCTGATCCCCTTGCTGGGCCACGTCCCAGGCTGCCACCAGCTGGGGTGCTCGCTGTGGGGTCATCAGGGGGTCAGCCTGCGTGCTCAGTAGCGGATGGAGGCCTCAGAGAGCAGCAGGGCCCTCCTGGAGCTCTGCGTGTTGGGGGTCCAGGAAGGCTGGGCCTCCGCTGGCCCCTCTTTCTGTGGTTGGTCCACGAAGCCCGAGCGAGCGGCCAGCAAGGGCTGGTGTGCTGAGCCTGCGGACCTTCTGCGTGGCTCGGTGGAGGCCGGCTGGGGCTTGTGCGCAGCTCGTCACCAGCAAATTCCACAGGCCCCTCCCACATGCCCGCTTCGCGCCCTCGTAGCTCTGGCCAGAGCCAGAGCCTCGGTCACTGGCAGCCTCACACTTGAAGCAGTGAGGCTGGCAGGGTCGGGCTCTGCCTCCTGCTGCCCGAGCTGCGCCTGGTGCTGAGGCTGTGCCGGCAGCCTCCTTCCCGGGCAGGGTGCGTGGAGGTTCACGTCATGGCTCCAGAAGCTTCCCTGGCGTAGCGCCTGCTCCTCTCACCCTCTGAAGCTGCCTTCCAGGTCAGGGATCCTGGGGAACAAGACCTGGCAGCATTCCTCCTCCAAGGGCAAGCAGCTGTCCAGCTCAGAGACAGGAGGCCCTGTCCTGCAGGGGTGGGGGCACAGGCCTCTTTCCACTGCACAGGCCTGGAGGCCCCTCAGGGACAGGCGCAGAGGCAAGGACAGTGGCCCTGCGCAGCGCCCGCCTGGGCACGACACCATTCTGCAGTCCGTGTCCCAGCCACAACCTCCAGGTCCCTGGAGGTGGCACAGGGCTGGCTCGGGAGGCTGTGGCCTGGGGGTGTGGGACTGTTCCTGCTGGGTTGGGCCACGTCTGGGCAGTGACGTCCCAGGCCTGATTCGCTGAGTGACGGACTCGTGTGGACCTAGCGTCCACAGCTTTCTTGTCTGCTGCCCTTCACGCGCCTTCAGCCAGGTTTTCACTTGGTACATTTTTAAAACCTCCTCACGTCGTGTGCACGTGTGAATACGTAAGAGTCGGCACTACACGTGGTCACCCTGCACCAAGAAAGGACGGAGGAGACTGACCCAGGGGCCAGCAGGGCGTGATGGTGCAGGCCCGGAGCCCAGCCACTCGGGAGGCCCAGGCAGCAGGGCAAGCTCCAGGCCAGCCCCGGCAGCTCGGCAAGGCCCCGTCTCACCAAGTCATTCTGACCACTGCCAGAGGCCATGACGCTCCCCATTTCTCCCAGTATTGGAACTTTCTTGGGTTTTTCATCCACCGGGAAGCGTTTTATCAGTTTTGTTAATTTTTGAAAGACGAGCTTTCGCCTCGACTGCCCTGCGGCCCGTGCTCACCCCACTGCGCCGTCACCCAGCTGCTGTGCTGGGGGCACACGTCTTTAAGACCAGGTGTTCTAGTCCTCGCGGTGGCCACACCTGCAGTCCCAGGGACTTGGGGGGCTGAGGCAGGAGGATCACAAGTTCAAAGCCGGCCTCAGCAACTTAGTGAGACCCTGTCCCCCTGAAAAAAAATTAAAAATAATAATAGGCATTCTTCTAAGTTTAGGGCCATTTACCCTGGGTGGGTGACTAGGCAACTCCAGGACGTGGCCCAGCTCAGGAGGGTGGCAATGTGGAGCACAGTGACATGTGGCAAGGTGGGCTGCCTGCCACCCATGCTTGGTGCGCGGGCACAAAGGACGTCCCCCAGACCCTCAGAGTGTGAGCCCTGCCTCTCCACAGGGCTACGCAGGGGGCTCACCAGCCCACGGCAGTGGAGGGAGGGAGTCTAGGTCATGCCAGGCACCTTGTCTGGGTGAGACAGGGGCGGCTGGGGAGACAGGCCTCTGCTCTGCCGGGCCTACCAGCCTCAGGGACCCCGTCCTAGGAGGGAGGGCAGGCACAGTCACCTGTGGACAGGATTTCTGGGCAAGCTCATGGGAACCAGGAGGCTGCCCACCAATAGCCCAGCTGAAGGGAGGACTCGTCCTGGGTCGTGGCCGGGGCCTCCAGTGGTGGGGGCCAGGCCACTCCCTTCCTCCTGCCACTTGCTTCCCCTACCTGCTGGAGGCCGTGCGCTGGGAAGGGAGGCTGTGGAGCTGAGTGGCCAGTCCCACGCGGGACCTGGCAGTGCCCTCTGCAGGCAGCACTCCACTGCCCCAAGCAGGAGCCCGGGTCCTCTGCAGACGTGGGCAGAGGGTGGGCTCGCACACCCAGGGGTCCAGCCCTTCTGCTGCTGCCCCTCCTCAGGGCCTCCCTGCTCCACAAAGTCGAGTCAGGCCCTGAGCCACGACGGCCAGGACAGAGGCCCACGGGGTCCCCAGAGACAGAACCATAAAGCAGACCCCAGGCGTGCCGGCTCTTTCTGGGACTTTTATTTCTTTAAAATAATTCATACAAATGGTTACAGTCACAAACATGATCTTAACCAAAATATTGCTAGCCTACCACATCAGCAGGACGGCACGGGCGCGGCGGGACTTGGCGACCGCCTTCCCCAGGACAGAGCCAGCGGCAGGGAGCTCAGCGCCCCCTCCTCTGAGCTGCTTCTGGATGCCGTCTCCATTTGGATCGGGGGTTCATGCCAAAATCAGGAAAACAGCCTCTGTTGTTTTTCTAAATTATTCTAAAAATAAGACAAGCAGGTAGAAAAACAGTGCGCTGTGCGGCATGAAGGAAGCGGAGGACCACGCCCTGAGGAGGCCGCCGGGCGTCAGCACAGGAGCTCGGCCCCGCGGGCCCCGCGCTGGCTTGGTGACAGCTAAGCGAACGAATCCCGTGACGTCCTAACGACTGCACACAGACAAGAACATCCATGATAGGTAACTACTAACTTCTGCTCAACGAGGACGCAAAGGACACAGGACAGTGGCCAGCCCGCAGGACGCGACGGTCACGGCGGGGGGGGGGCCCACGCTGCTGCCCGCCCTGCGCGGCCAGTCCCCGGGGCGCGCCGGGCCTCTCCCACACGCCGGCTGAGACGCACGCCCTCCAGGCGAGGCTGCAGAACTCCCGGGCTACAACTGGTCACTCGTGTGGTCTCTGTCCGCCTCGGGCTTGACAGTTTGGCCAGGAGAAGGGGCATGGGGCGGGTGGGCCACAGGGGGCAGGCCGTGGGACAGGGACATGGCGCTGGGCACGATGCCTTCCACGGCTGCCGGGATGCCAGTGGGGGCCACGCCCACCACGCCTGGGGGGTACCTGCTGGGAGAGGAGGGTGCACGTGAGGGTGACCCAGTACTGCAGCGCCCCCACCTCGCGGCACGTCCTGCCCAGCCTCTCCAGGTCCTCTGTGTCCAGCAGGCCCCAGAGGCTGCCCCCACGGCCAGGCTGAGTGCACAGCTTTGGGCCCCGTGGGGCAGGCTCACCTGTAGGCGGCCCCGTTGAGCTCGGGGTGCACCACGGCGGGGTCCATGCTGGCCCAGTGCGTGGCGGCCGTCAGGTGGTCCTTGTTGACGCAGTTCTTCAGGCTGTCAGGGATCCGGCCTGGAGCACAACGGGAGGGCAGTGTGCCCAGGTTGGCAGTGCTGCCCTGCAGGACACCAGCACAGCCCGGGCACAAAGGCGCGGCGCCCAGGCCTGGCGCAGCCCCTGGGCCCCTTCCTCCCCCAGTCCTGAGCTCGCCGGGCACCATGGAGTGAGGATGAGGCCTGAGCACATCCCCGGGGGCACCCACCTGTAATGGCTCTCCGGATCTCGCGGGCAGCCTCCTCTCGCATCTCGATGGACGCCTGCTCGCTGTACCACGCGGCGTGGGGGGTGCAGATGAGGTTGGGCGCGTCCTTCAAGGGGCCCTGGCTGAAACTAATGGCAGCGTGTCACAGGTCAGTGGGCTGAGCGCCCTGGAGGGCAGGGCAGGAGGCGGCCAGGCCTGGGTCAGGGCGCTGCGCCATGCCCGGGGCACCTGAGCACAAGGGCAGGCCCTCTGCTCTGACACTGCATCCCGGGGGCACACTCCTCAGTGCTGGACGCCCACCCAGGCTGCCCACTGCCCCCGGAGGGGCTCCCACTCTGGGAAGCAGAAGTGGCCCTGGGGCCCTGCACACATGGCCCAGCCCAGGCCCACCTGGCACACAACACCGTGCCTGCTGAGGCCCCGCCGGGCCCAGGAGGGTCAACCCAGACCCCTCCCCTGACCCCGGGCTGTCCGAGGCCAGAGCCGGTGGAGGCCACTCGTGGCCTGAGGCAGCCTGGACAGATCCTGCCTCGCCGCCGGGGGCACAGACCTGAAGGGCTCCGATTCGTGCACGTCCAACGCCGCGCCACGGATACGCCCCTCCTTCAGGGCCTGGGCCAGCGCCTTCTCGTCCACCAGCCCCCCACGGGCTGTGTTCACCAGGAAGGCCCCCTGTCTCATCTGGAATGACAGGACAGCAGGGGGCAGTCAGCTGGCAGCGGTCAGCCAGAGTGCCTGTGCCCAGGGCACATCCAGCCTGCGGGGGCCTGGCAGAGGGCCATGGATGAGGGACACGGCAGGAGCAGGCGGCCCCAGGGACAGGCCCCAGCTAGGAGTGCACTGCCCTAGCTCCAGGACTCGGTGCAGCAGCCAGCCCAGACGGCGGCTTCCTCTGGCTGTCCTGGCCTCCTCCAGCAGGGCCTCGACCCATGAGCGGGCTCCAGTGCCCCCGTGAGCCCCAAGCGCAGGACGGCAGCACACAGGTGTCCCTGCTGCAGCTGGGCTCCCACACGGTGAGCCTGGCCGCCCTGCTTCATGGCAGGTGTTTCTCGGGACTTCATTTCATCCCGGGGGCCCTGCCTGGTGCCACCAAGTCAGAAGGGCTTTTCCTTGTCCCACTCCTGCCTCCCACAGCTTGATGACTAAGCACCCAGGTGGCAGGTGGCTGGCACCCTCTGTGTGGATGCAGGCATCTGGGAAAGGCCTGGCGCCCACAGGGCACCCAGCCAAGGAGACCTAAGGCCCACTCCGCTGGCGCCCAGGCGCCCACCTGCTTGACGGTGAAGTCGTTGATGAGGTGGTGGTTGTGCTCGTTGAGGCCGCAGTGCAGCGTCACGCAGTCGCTGTGGAAGAGCAGGTCCTGCAGGGTGCTCACGCGCTGCAGCCCCAGGGCCCGCTCGATGCCGTCCGACAGGTACGGGTCATAGAAGAGCACGCTGAAGCCGAAGGCCTTGGCTCGCAGCGCCACAGCCTGCCCCACGCGACCTGGCAGGGCGGAGACCGCGTGAGACTGCTTCCAGGGCCCCAAGCCAGTGCCGAGTGTCCCCAGAGCAGAGGCTGACCCACCAAGGCCAGCAGGCAGGGAGGAGCCTGCCAGGCGCAGCGTGTGCCCTCTGCTGACCTGCCCACGTCTGCCCACTCAGCCCCTGTCCACCACAGGGCCACTCATCAAAAGCTGCTGGAATCGCAATTCCAGCCGCCCGCGAACAGCGCAGGAGAGGAACCTGCCAGACCAGGAGATGCCCAAGGGATCCCAGCCCAGAGACCCAGGGTCAGAGGAAGGTCACTGCCTGCCTCCCTGGCTCCCGGTCTCCACTGTAGCCTCCACCCGCCATCGGAGGCAGGCAAGCACTGGCACAGGAGGTTCAAGCTGCAGGCCACAGTGTGGGGCCCACAAAATGATGGGCTCCCTTGACCACGTGAGACGGTGACTGCCCAGAGCTTGAGGTGGGATGTGGGCACAGCTCAGAGGGTGGCAGAGCAGGTGACGGGGCAGACACCAGGCAGCAGCTGCCGGGGGGCCAGTACACCAGGCAGTGCAAAACCCAGGGCTGAAGGGCCGCTCAGACGCTCTGTGGGAGGCGGGTCTCAGAGGAAGACATGGAGCGACTGTTGAGCAAGGCTGGGCGCAGGGCGCAGGCACGTGGGGGCTCCGCACAGCAGCCAGCCAGCCCACTCGGTTCCAGGTCACAGCAAGAGGGCAAGAGGCCACCAGGCTCAGGGCAGCCAGGGGCTGCTGCTGAGGACGCAGTGGACAGGGTGTGGACAGCGCTCCCCAGCCAGAGAGCTGGGCTGTGCAGGAGGGGACATCCTGTCCCCTGATGGAGCCGCTGTGGGACGCTCTCAAGTCCTGGGCCCTAGAAGTAACCAGAGCCCCGGGGGGCACCAGCGGAGCCGGCCCTCACGTGGCTCCTGAGGGGAGGCAGCATCCTGGGCCTGGACGATGCTCACTCTAGCCACCACCGTCCACGGAGGTCTGCACTCCACAGAAACCTCCACGTCACACGTGGAGGACAGGTGGCTCCAGGGAAAGACCCCCAGAAGCAGCCCACAGACAGCCAGGGTGGGACCGTGAACATCCACACAGGAGTTCTGGCACCAAAGCCACGGCTGACGTGAGACCTCACTGGACAGGCCAACAGGAAGGGCCAGGGAGCCACCACGGCAGAGTAGGAAAAAGAACTTACTTCCCAAAGAGCAAAGACGGGTTTTGAGAGGAAAAGGACTAAACCCACGGCGTCCACAAACGTGTGCCGAGAGCTGGGCAGCCACGGGCCGCAGGCCAGCGGCAAGCGCTCCTCCCCCGGAGCTCAGCACGCAGGGTGCAGGGAGGAGGCCTTCCCTGGCCCCAGGCCCCCAGCTGTGCGGAGACCACAGGAGTCCACAGCCAGGCCCTGCCAGCTGTGCAGCCTGTGCGTGAGCGCTGACCACCGTGGGAAACGAGACACGCCACGCACGACAGCACCGACGCCCGGCGCCGCTGGGCTGCGCTCGGCAGTCTGCCCAGCCACAAGCCCGAGTTCTGACCCAGTGCTGAAAATAAAGATGCCAACACCAAGTGCAGCTGCGTGGAGACCACGGTGACTGCACAAATGTGGCCAGTCACACCATCACCAAGTGATGGCAGCACCAGGCGTGGGGATGGGGAGCAGACGCAGGGACAGGAGGCCACAGCCAGGGACGGGGCCTCAGAGAAGGGCATGTGGCAGCGGGAGCCTCCATCTGTCTGCACAGGCACGGTGAAGGCCTGTGGGCAGCCCTGAGCCTGGGGGGCTGCGGCAACACAGGAGCCCCTGGGCCCCAGGGGAAGCCTGAGCGGGCACAACCGGGCCACCGGACGGCGCTGGTGAAGCACAGACCACACCCTGGGGCAGGCGCAAGGAGCAGCAGACCGAGCTGGGGCAGTGGGCCTGGGCTGCACAGGGGCCCCGGGCCCACCCAGCTCCCCTGCAGGCTCCCTGGCCTGCTGCTGCTGGAGGCACCCTGAGAACACCCACCACGGGGGCCAGCAGCCACCCAGACACACCTGCCGACACCCCCAAGTCCAGGTGTGCAGCCCCTTCCCACACACACCCGTCTTCCCACCTGTAGCCACCGCCAGCACCAGGAAGGAGGCAGGCACCAAGTGACTGGTCACAGAAGGGGCACACTCAGGGCTACGGGGCACTGACCAGCCCTGTGTCCACATGAATGCCAGCACACAGTGACAGCACCTTGGAGCTGGAGACAGCACGTCCCAGGCACGCCCTCTACCTCCACCTCCTCGGGGGAACCCAGCACACCTGAGCCCTTAATGCTGGCAAAGGCAGGCTGAGGTCAGCCAGCTCTGGGTGCAGCTGAAACCAGGAAGAGGATGGCCCCCAGAGAACACCAGGAAGGCTGGCCACCCACCACGGGGGTCAGGCGGCCACCCAGACCCTCCTGCCGACACCCCCAAGCCCAGGTGAGCACTGTGCACAGGGGAACACCAGGAAGTCAGGCACCGACAAGCCAGAGGCAGCTGCAGGTCAAGAGGGGCCCAGCTGCTACGCAGCAGTGAGTGGGCAGGTGGGAGCACAGGAGCGAGCCAGGATGCCATCCCACGGGGCGACGGGAAGGGCCCAGGGCTGCCCGGGCCTCGCCAGACGGCGGTGTTCCCAAGCACACCCTGCGTGTCCTGCCCATGTGCGCCGTGTGCCGTGTGTGAGGTGCGAGGCCCGACGCCCTCCGGAGCTGCTCCTCAGTCCTGCCCAGGCGGGCCAGCCCTGCAGCACAGCGCCAGCTGGGCCTCAGCTCCTGAGCACACGAAGGGCAGGCCAGCAGGTGCGCCGGCTGTGCGGGCCAAGCTCGCGGCCAACGCACCTAGTCCAATGATGCCCAAGGTCTCCCCGCGGATCCTGGCAGCTCCGGAGGCCACCTCGCGGATCTGCTCGACGCTCTGGACCCGCGTGCCTTCCCGCAGCGCCTGGTGCAGCCAGGTGGTCCTCCGGTACAGGTTCAGGATGTGGCACATGGTGGAGTCCGCGGTCTCCTCCACAGAAGCGGCGGGCACGTTGCAGACAGCAATGCCTGTGGGGACAGGACACGTGTCACCCCGGCACGGCCGGCCTCCCAGGACAGGCACCCAGGCTGTTGGCGCAGGCAGATACTTAAAGTCACGCTTCACCAGCAAAACTCCAAGGGACACTTCCCCACGGCCACCCTGAGCTGCTGGCAGTGCACTGGGCAGCCCAGGACATAGGGTGAGTCCCTCCACCTGAGTGCCCCTCACGCTGCGCCTCAGCCTGGCAGCACACACACTGGTGACCGGTCAGCAAGAAAGAGAGGCTGCTGTGACCCCTCCTGATGGTCTGGGGACCTGGGAGCACAGGCGGCAAAGCAGAAAACAAGGTGGCCAACACCAGACTCCTCTCCAGCCACAGCACTTGACCTTCTGGCTGGCCACATGGGGCAGTGTCCACCCCACCAGTCAGCACCCATGGGCTGGGTGGTGGAGCCCGAGATGCAACACAACACTACGGCCACCTGAGGTGGACAGGCCCCCAGGACCAATGGCCCCACAGTAGTCAGACCTGGAGAAACCCAGTGTGGCCAGGCCTGGGAGTCAGTGACGGGAGATGGCACAGTGGGCCCGTCCTGTTGCCTGGCAGCTTGGGACAGGGACGCTGCCCACGAGTCCTGGGAGGACAGGAGGGCCAGAGGGACCCGACTTGGCACCCCCCCCCCAGCCGTCCCAAAGGCGAACCCGCAGGCCCTGCCTTGGCAGTCCAGAGCAGAGGGGCTGCAGCCGGTCTCAGGCACAGCCGGCCACCAACACTGTGGGCTGGACCCTGGGCCACCCTCTGCCACCAGCAGGGAAACGGAGAAAAGGACCCAAGGAACAGCAGCCCCGCATCCGTGAGCCCACCCAGGCAGCCTACCAAGGTCCCCAGCTGATTTGATGTCGATGTTGTCGAAACCGCTGCCAATCCGCACAATGATGCGCAGGGCCTTGAACTTCTCCAGGTCTTCTCTGGTCAGCGTGATGGTGTGGTACATCAGGGCGCCCACCGCCTCGTTCAGCACCTGCCAGGAGCGGGGAAGGCAGCACTGAGTGGCCGCGGCTGCTGGCGCCGGGCCGCTGGGCAGGACGCAGGGCACTGTCCCCAGCAGTGACTCCAACACTCCAGGCCGCCCTGGGTAGGCTGCACCCCAGGGACACCACCCACACGTGGCCACGCCCCTGCCCACAGGCGGGCCCTTCCCAGGCCTGCACTCCCTGGGGGCGGTGCCAGTATGGTGAGGGCCCGAGGGCCCCGCCCCTGGACCCACTGTGCAGTGTGGACAAGCTGAGGGTGTGAGTGAGCAGAGCAGCCTCGGGCAGGACGGGGTGGCCAGCAGCAGGCTGTGCAGGCCAGAAGTCGGGGAGACCAGGGGCAGGCGTGGCACCAGGTGAGAGCCCAGGCGTCTGGTCTGGCAAGGTGGGTGCACACAGGTCCCTTGGCATGGGCAGGCCAGATACGGGGGCTGGCATAGGCACACAGGTGACAGCTCTTATCCTGTCCAGCGAACCGGCCAGAGGTCTTCAAACAGTTTTAATGACCAAGCAGTTGCACGGGAGGACCCCTTACACGCAGCCCACAGTCCCACTTGGGGCCTCAGGCAGCCTCCAGTGCTGGCCCTTCTGTCAGAACCAGGGTCTGTCCTCTCGTCAGACACGCTGCTGCCAGCCCACCACGGAGGGGCCAGTGGCTCTCGCCACCAGTCCTGGAGGTCCAGAGCAATCAAGGGCAAGCTGGCACCTGCCACCACTGTGGCCTGCATGCTGGGCGCCCTCGGCCCATCTGTGATTGCCTCCCCACGTTTGTTTCGCTTTGCCTTTTCTTCCACTGCGTGTTTTCAGTAGCAGAACAGCAACCTGGACACCAGCGTGTTTATTTTGAGTCATGTTCTTAGAAACAGAAACCATGTGTGCTGGACCCCTGAGGTTCTGAGCACTACCCACCAACATGGCCAGCTGGTGCCCTGGGTGGGCTCACCACCACACACACCAGGCAGTCCTGTGCTCAGTTCAGGACAAGAACCTCCTGGGCTTTGTTGTGAGAGGTGCATCCCCAGAGGTCCACAGCCCAGGGTGCTGAGGCTGCTCCGTCAGCCTGGGGTCCACCTCCCTTCCGATCCCCATGTTCCCTTTAGTGGTTGCAAAGTGGCTGCTCTGCCCTAGGTGTTGCATCAACCTTCCAGGGAGAAGGCCTGCAGGTGGTGGGTGCACCAGGTCTGTCCCTTTAAGTTAAGCCTCCCGAAGCCACATTCTGCCAGCATCTACTCACTTGTCCCCTCCAACAGCTGTGTTACCAGGCCAGGGACCAAACCCTATCTGCTCAGCGTCCACATGGCCAGGATGGAGACCCAGGCTTGCAGGAGGCCACGGTAGGCCCCCGTGTGCTCAGTGTCCAAGGATCAGCTGTCACCTGGCTGAACACTGACCCTGGACACTCCTGTGACAGCAGGTTCCAAGGAGGCTCACTGGGCACCAACCCAAAGCAAGGTCTGGGTGAGGCGTGACTGCAGGGCCACGGCCCCACTCCTGCCGCCCACTCCAGGCAGGTCGCACTCGACTCAGCCCCTCACCTGGGCTCCAGACGCTCCCGACACAGCCACCTGCACGCCGAGTGCCAGAACTGCCCGGCTGGCCAGGAGGCCACTGGGGCAGGACAGCAGCAGCCCCTCCACGCAGCCCGCTGGGCCCTGCCACCCGTGTGAGGCAGCGCCCCTGCCTGGCTGTGCAGAAGTGCCCCTCCCCCCGCTTCCTGCAGCACCCCTGGACAGCCACTGGACCCTGCAGGGAGGCCACATGAGGAGCTGCGCTGGGCCCCTCCTCGCCTGCCCCACCGGCCCTGGACTCAGCTCACCAGCACTTTGCTCACACCAGACACACTGTCCACTCAGTGGCACCAGCACTGGGTCTTGCGGTCTGGACACATCTGGGAGGCCACTCAAGGTCAAATGGTGACAGGTCCTGCACCCCACGAAGTCTCCATCCTCTGGCGCCTGCCCTGGGCCTGGGGCGGTGTGACCGTGGCTGGGTCCTGAGGTCCACGGGCCACAGCCTGTGCAGATCTGCACCCCCGCCCTGCGATGCTGCTGGAGGCGTCTGCTGCCGCTGCCTTACTTCATTTCCCACGTGTCCCCAGAACCCCAACCTGGCAAGGCCTCTGAAGTCCCCCTGCCCCAGACGCAGCGGACTCCTGCTGCCCATGCCTCCCTTCTGCGTGGTTGCTCAGCAGTCGGACTGGATGTGCGATCCTGGCTAGAAGTTCCTTGCCCTCAGAAGCTGGCAGCACCTACTGGGGTGCCTCGGGGCCCCAGTGTTCCTCCAGAGCGTGTGGCAGGACGAGTCTCCCCCGAGTCTGGAAGCACTTCCTCACTGTGTTGTTTTGAAAATCTCATCTATGTTGAGACATTCAGACCATGACTCCAATTGGGTGAGTACAGCGCTATTCCAAAACAGTGACAGAAGATGGGACACTTTTCCAGGGCCAACACTTGGGGCAGGTGGCCCGTGGGCCCCGTGACATCTCCACAGCCATTTGGGCCCCAAGTTCCTTTCTTGTTCCACCACTCCCAGCACATGGTTTCCCTCTTGTGGTCCAAGGTGGCTACCCAGGCTCCAGCCATCACATCTGGTTTCAGTAGCCCAAAGAAAGAAGGGGGACCTGCACACAAAACTTCCACTGTCCTCTCCCTTGCTGAACTGCCACTTGGCCACACCAGCAGCAAGCACATATGGGAAGTGACATCCTCCTTCAGGACTCAGTGCCCACAAGGGAAGGACTCTTCACCTTGCTTGGAGCTCCTGGAGCCCCCTTCCTTCCCGACTTCCGTCTCTCGAGACCCCCGCAGCGGTGTCAAGCTGCTACCACAAACGTTTTCATGCACATTTTAATTTCCCAGCTCTTGGACGATTCTGTCCGCTGGTCCTATTTTTCAATCAGGTGCCACTCTGGATCTGAGAATGCCAACTCCCAGTTCCTAACTCTCCCTCCTCCCTGGAGTAGGCTCTGTCCTGAGGCGGAGTCTGTTGGCACCTCTGGCAGGCTCGGCCTACAGCAGGCCCTTACTGCTCCTCCGGGGGCCACTGCTCGCCGAGCCCCCTGTCCCCAGCCACACCAGGGCTTCTGTCCGCTTGTGTGTCTGCACCTGTTAACTGGCTGAGACACTGCGGGGGCCAGATGGTTTGGGAAAACCGCTGCTCTGTCCTGGACCACGCTCACTGGCAGCTGCTCCAGGACTGCTCGTGATCTTGAGAACCTGCTCGCTCCAGGTCTCCACTTCAGGCAAAGCCCCTCTCCCCACGCTCCCCTGTACATGCAGGTGCCCAGGTGCCTGAGTACAAGTCCTGTGACCGCCAGTTCCTCGGGCATCTGCTCCCACTCCCACGACTTGACCCCTTGACTTAAAGGGAGAGCTGCCATGTGGAATCCTGAGTGAGCCTTTCCCCCACTCTCTGCTGCTCAGGCCTGAGACCAGCAATGCTGCCCATAGCAGCCCTTCATTCCTCTGCTGCACTGAACGGATTCTGTGGCTTGGGTGCACTTGTCTGTGGATACTCACCTCTGATGGGCATCTGGGCTCCTGGCTGGGGCTGCAAGGAACTAAGCGGACCGCACCTTCCCCAGTCCATGTGGATGTACGTTGCCTGTGTTTAGCTCATAGGGATCCACCAGGTGGTCTCCAGAGCAATGGCCCCCGACCTCACTCACCCTAGAAGCAGAGGCGCCATCCCCTCTGCACACTGGCCCTGCCAGCAGAGGCCCTGTCCCCCCTCTGCACACTGGTCCTAGAAGTCCCCCAGAGGTGGTTCTGTCACCCACTCCACAGACTCGCAGCACAGTTTCAGGGTGTTGCTTGCATCTGTCGCTTCTGGAAGTTCTCTGCTATTCTGGTCTCACCCTCTGCTCCAGGCCCCTTCCGTCTCCTGGGCTCTGCTGGGTCATGCGGCCCTGTGCTCTCACCTCTCCCAGCTCTGGCCCCTGGGGCCTGGGCAGAGACTTCTGCCCATCAGTGTGCAAAGCAGTGAACAGGTCCTGCAGATGCTCACTCTCCCAGCTGCGTCCTCTCCTTCTCTCTCAGGTTGGTGTCGCCTCTTCCGAGCCTGCCTTTTCTCTGTGGCTGTGGCAGAAGCAGGTGACCACAGCCAGCCAGGCTCCTGGAGACGGGCACCTCTACTCCCGCCGCACTGGGCTCATCTTGTCTCCCCTCCATGGCCGCCTGGCTGCAGACAGCCTGCAGACCCCCCAACGCCTGTTGCGAGTCTCCCTCTGGAGAGGTCAGCGGTGCTGTCAGCAGCAGACCCTGCAAAGCTGTGCTCGGCCAGACTGGGTGCCAGGCCTTCCAGAGGAACAGAGGCTGCCCACACTTGCAGGTGGGTCCTGCCCGACCAGCTCTCAGAGGCGTCTGGACGTGAGAACGTCACGCAGCTCCTGCAGCTGTCTTCTTGGGAAGGCTGTCCTGAGTCATTCAGTAGAAACCAGATTAACAGGCTTCACACGACAGAGAGACCCTGTGGATCTGGGTGAACAGCCACGAGTTGCCCAGTAGCTGCTGACCACTCGACCGCAGGCCCCAGGAGAACCTGTGGGCAACGCCAAGGCCCAGGGAGACGGTGGGTCCACTGGAAGCAGCTGCTGATGGCCTCTCCGGCAAAATGTGCTACTCCCAGCAACGCCGGTCGACACCGGTTCTGCTTTCTGGGAGAGAACTGTCCATGGTCAAAGTCGAATCCAAATGTCACTTAGAACAGCAGTGGTCAGGGGCGAGGTGCTGGCCCAGGCCATGCCGAGGACAGCCTACACTCTGGGCACCCCACCCCTGCCCTCAGCCCTGCACCCCGTAAAGGTGGATCAACCCAGAAACAGGGATGCACAGCACTACCTTCTCATGGATCTCCTGCGTGGACTGTGCGTCACAGAAGGCCACCGTGGCCACATCCTTCAGGATGGGCATCTCCACCGTGCAGTCCCGGCCATCGAGCAGCGCCACCAGGGGCCGAGGGTGCATGGGCCCATTCATGATCGGGGGTCGGACGCCTGCAAGACAGGACAGACTACTCAGTCCTGCGGCAATGCAGCCAGCTGAACCTGCAGCCCACGCCACAGGGCCAACGGGAGCCCAGCTGAAAAGCGACTGCAAGCTGCCATGCAGATGGGGCTCCCCAAGGAGGGAGGGCAGACCGGCACTGTGAGCTCACTGACCAGGGGACGGGCT
>JAJEJO010000579.1:128763-146260 GCA_020662805.1 Glaucomys volans | reverse complement strand
AGACCGGCACTGTGAGCTCACTGACCAGGGGACGGGCTCCCGAGAAGAGGGGGAAGACCGGCACTGTGAGCTCACTGACCAGGGGATGGGCTCCCGAGAAGAGGGGGCAGACCGGCACTGTGAGCTCACTGACCAGGGGACGGGCTCCATGAGAAGGGGTCCCCCAGGGTATGTGAGCCAGTATCCCCTCCCTGCTCGCCTCACTTCCCTTTGTACATTTGCAGTGCACTGACAGAGAAGGGTCCAGGTACACTCAGGTGGGCACGGTGGCCACGCCTGTAATCCCAGCAGCTCAGGAGGCTGAGGCAGGAGGATTCAAAGCCAGCCTCAGCAACTTAGTGAGGTCCTAAGAAACTCTGTGAGACCCTCTCTCTAAATAAAATGTTTTAAAAGGGCAGGGGACGTGGCTCAGTGGTTAAGCACACTCGGATTCAATCTCCAGTACCACAAAAAAAACAAAAAAACCCCTCAGACCCCTTCCCCTCCCAGAACAGGCCCATCAGGGCTGGGGTAAGCTTAGAACACCCGCCTAGTGAGGCCAACACACTGGTTCAGTTACCAGTACCACAAAGAAGAAAAGGAATTTTTAAAAGCTAACTTCTTCTAAATGTGATACGACTAGTCCACATCCAGGGCACGGTGGGAAACGGGCTTCCAACACGCAACGAGCACCCGGCCCGAGTGCTGCCCTGCAGCAGGACACACGGGGAGGGCCCCAGCCAGCCCTCCCCAGCAGGAGCAGCCACCATCTGCAGCGGGCACTGCGCCTGGCTCCAGCCCACCCCAGCAGCCCGCAGCGTGGCCTGGAAGGGAGGAGCACCGTGGAAGGGCGACACCGTGCCCTGTGCAGCGGGCCTGCAGCTGGCACCTCTGGACAGTGCACAAGGCTCACCAAGTACCCCAGCCAGACAGCAGCTGAGAACTGGGCTGCATGGGATGGGGCACTCCTGGGGCTCAGGGGCTCCACCCCCACCCCCAAAGACGGAGCCCACGTCACCATCTTCTACACGGTGGAGGTGCTGAGACCTGCCAGGCCTGAGCCCTGGAGGCGGGGTCTGCAGCTCAAGCCCCTTCACCTCCGTCCAGCTCCCTCCGCACCAGCCCTCCCCCGGTGCCACACCCAGCCCACGCTGGAGGCGAACATGCCAAGGAGGCACCCTGCTCCTCGCCGTGGACTTGGAAGCGTTACTTATTTGAGCAGGTAACGTCATCGCTACCTGCAGGGACTGAGAGCACCGCTCTTCAGTCTCACCTCTGCGAGAAACAGGGAGTAAGAGCCCGCATGCACAAGCCCTAAGGCCACGGAGCACGTCCCTGGGCAGGGCCTGCCCTGCTCTGCAGACGGCAGACACCCACTCCAGGGCCTCCTCGGGAGGGCCTGGGGCACCTCCCTCACCACACAAACAGCTCCCCACAGGCAGGACCCCGGGGCTGACACGGGTGACCCAGCAAAGGGGCGGCCAAGAGCCAGGCGCCCACCCCGCCCAGTGTGCTTGTGGTGCCTCCACAGCACTGACCCAACCAGCTCCCTGCCCAGGGAGGGGCCTGGGTTGTGAGAACAGCCCGCCCAGTGCTGAGGGAGGTCCCAGCAGCAGCAGCAGCCCGGCCCAGACGTGCGCTGGCTCCATGCATTCCTGCTGAGATCCCAACAGCAGGAGCAAGCCCCCCACACCCGGGGGCTGGCAGGCTAGGGTTCTGGGTCCCCATCAAGGCTCTGCATGGCCCCGAGGACCCACTCTCCTCCACCGCAGCAAACCTGGCCTAGCACCCACCTCTGAGCCTCTCTCGGGTACCTTTCCACAGAAACAAACCCCAGCTCAGGCTGCGCACAGGCCTGACAGAGGACGCCTGCCAGAAGCGCGGGAAGCAGCCCTCTGGAGGCTTCTGCCCTCACCCCAACAGCGAGTGGTGGAGGCAGGAACCTCGGCCAGCCAGGCCCCACGCCACACTGCCGGGCACTGCCTTCACTCCACAGCGCCGGCCACGAGCTCCTCTGCACCTTCAGAGAAGGCCACTCTCAGACTCCAGGAACCCCTACCAACCTGACATTGCTTAATTTAGGCAGGATTTCCACGACCATGAATTCGACAGTCCAAAGCTTTTTGTCTTCAGAATCCCCAGGCAGAACCGCGTCCTGTCACGGAGCCTCATCCCACGTCTTATTGTCTCCAACCAAAGCTCTCGGGCCGCTGCTCCACGGCACCACTGAGGCCTGCGTCGGCTCAAAGTCTTACTAAAAATCAAACACAAGAGACACATTAAAACGCCAGCGAGGTCCAGCTGACACTCAGACTCCAGGACACCATAAGGGTGACCTTCACGCTTCACCTCGACCTGCCCAGATTCAGCCACAGCCAAGGCTGCCGGCCCCACCTACCTGAAGCACAGGGCCTGCTACAAGCTGCAACTCCCGCGCACCCTGTGCAGACCCGTGAGGCGCTCACTCTGAATTCAGGTCCCAGGCCCAAGGCCAGCCCCAAACACCTACGCAGACTTGAGAACAGCTCTGGGCTATGGCCACCCCACAGGCCTCTGGCCCTGCCCAGATGCTAGAAACACCCAAACACCAGGCGGCTAGGGCATGGGTATGTGGCTGGCTCTGGGTGCGGGGCAAGGAAACTGCAGAGAGGAGCCTACTCGTTGTTTCTACCTTTTGTGGACAATTTCTGGGCCTCTGTGAGGCTGGGACATCGCTCTTCCTACAAGACTCCCCAGGGGAGAGGGCTGCCAGGCACTGGCTCTCCAGGGTCCTGCCCAACTCCCCTGCAGTCACTCTGCCCCTGACCAAAGCAGCCCAGCCACCAGCTGACACCCCCTCGGCTCCCGATGCCCTCAGCTCTTCCTGCCTGGCTGCAGCCAGAGCCTGGAGGATACTAAGTAGTGGGCCAAGTACTCCAACATGCCTGGCCAGGGGGCCAAGGCCTGTCCTAGAAGGCTGAACACAAATGGCCCAGACCCCAGGAGCCTACCACTAAGCCATCCAGCACCTGATCCTGCTCTTGGCATGAGGGTGCCACATGGGGCTGACCCCCAAGTCTGACTAGACATCCAACTGACAGATGGAACCCACCTCATCACCCTCTGAACACTGAAGGTGGGACAAGATCACCCGTCAGGCAGCATCTCTGACAGTTCAAAAGAAGAGGCCATGCGTGGCCCGAAGTCCAGGACCTGAGCCCGGCTCAGCCTCCCCTCATTCCCTTTTGTGGCTCCGAGAACACACACTGACCCTTCATCCCTGGCTCCAGGTGCCACCAACTTCTAGGACACGTGCATGGCTCACTGACCACCATGCAGGGTCTCCAAACAGGGCAGCGATGTGGCCCCAGAACTGCAGCCCCAGCCGATGGCAGGTTCCTGCCACAGGGAACCCCAGCAGAGGGCGCTGGAGTGACACTGTGGGGAGAAGGGATGGCCCAGGCGAGCCAACCAGCCCCCCTCCAGCAGCGCTGGGCCTCCCCACCAGGAAGGCACTGCAAGGCCACGCTCCCACCTAGTCCCCACGGCTCGCCTGCTGGCCTGCCAGCACTCGTCCCTGCGCGTCAATGCTGTCGGCACTCTCAATGCCATCAATACTTGAACGAATCAGCGCTGACCATCATTGGCCAATGCTCGCCAATACTGCTCAGTGTTTGCCAATATCTGTCAATACTTGTTAACAGCAGTTGCTCTGAAAAGGAATGCAAGGTTGGAAATGCCACCTGATACACCAGGAGCTCTGGTGATGGCCCTGCAGCCCCAACAATGAGCTGCCACCTCCAAGCTCCCCAAGTGTCACCAGGTCCACCTGCAGCCCCAACAAGGAGATGCTACCTACCAAGCTCCCCAAGGGTCCAGGTCCACCCGGAGCTCCGACAATGAGCTGTCACCTTCAAGGAGCTCCCGAGTGTCAACCAGTCCACTCAGAGCCCCAACAATGAGCTGCCACCTACAAGTAGCTCCTGAGTGTCACCAGGTCCAACAGAGCCCTGACAAGCTGCCACCTATGAGGAGCTCCCTGCATCACAAGGCCTACATCCACTGGTCCCCCCAAGTTCAGAGTGGACACTTAGCAGCCAGCACCCTTATTCCTATTCATGGGCTCATACACAGAAACAGGCCATGAGGCAAGAGGCCCTGAGGAGTGTCCTTCCCTTCGGCCAGGTCTGAGCACCTGCTACGGAGCTGCCCCATCCTGGGCCATGCTTCCCCAGCTGGTCTGAGTCCTGGAGACCGATGCAGCAGGACACCAGGAGCTGGCCTCCCCACCTACCCCAGTGCTCTGAGGTCAGGAGTGCACAGCTCCTAACTGGGAGCCGAAGCCAGGATCCATGGTTCAGCCAGTGGCTTCCCCTGTGCTGGTGAGTCGGCAGGAACAGGGGGGAGACCCTGTGAGGCTGAGGCTGAGAATACCAACCTTCACGTTTCCTGCTTATTGACGGACACCTGATCCTGGGAGATCAGGCACCTGAGGCGAGCAACAGGGCTGGGTGGTCCTCTCACACACAGGCCCTGAGTGCCCACGTCTTCAGGTGATGGCCACATCCCATGGACAAACACCACCCTCCACCTTTCGCCAGAATCAAGCCAGACAGAGCCCAGGGAGTGGTTTTATGCCTTAGAGGAGGATGTGAGCATGTAGAGGGTGGCCCCAGCCAGTGCCCACTCCCCCATCCCCACAGCCAGACAGACCCCCCAGACCAGAGCTCCAAATGAGCCAGGCCATCACCTCCCCAGCTCACCCAGCGGGAGGTGGCTATAGCCCAAGTCGCCTACAGAGGCTGCTCAGAGGTGCACTGGGGAAAAACGGGACAGGACACCACGAGACAGTCCAGCCCTCACGGAAGCCCTGTGGGCAGGTCATCCCAGCAGCCCCTCCCAGTACTCACACCATGGAAGCCCTCCCTGGACAGTCTGGGACACCTACCAGGGCAGCCGCTTGGTCCCCTCACCAGCCAGGGAGTGAGTGCTCCTAGCCATCGGCACCAGCAGACGTGGCACAAGGCAGCCTCACGGATCCGAGGGCAGCAAGCGGCACCTGGCAGGCAGGACCAGGAGTGCACAGGGCTCCACGTGTCACCGCAGGAGCTGTGCGTGCAAAGGGGCCTGGAGAGTACAGGAGGCTCCCAGTGCACAGGGCCCCTGCCCTCCGGGGTCCTCCTCTGTCACTGGCCCCATGCTGCTCTGGTGAGGCCCGACACCCACAGCCACACAGGCTGGTGAAAAGGAAAGGGCACGGATGTGGCTGCAGAGGCCAGGACTCCCCCGTGCTGCACACACAGGCTGAGAGGCAGGACCCCAGGGCTGAAGGAACGAGCCAGGGTGCGTCCACCTAGGACACCCACGCGCCTGGCAGGCATTCAGCCAAATGCCTCAAGGCAGACAGGGGTGCATTGCACGGAGGGTGAGGCAAGACACTGCACCCTGGGGAGGCCCAATGCAGCAGGGCCCTGAGCCAGCACCTCCACACAGGGAACGTGGGGGCACGGATCCACAGGGTGGGTGGGTACACGGAAACTCTCAGTACCATCTGCGTGATTTTTTTGTAAATTCAGAACTATTCTAAAATTAAAATTTTATTTTAAAGCGGGTAAAGCAAATGACAGCAGCCCCCAGGTTTTCAGAGGCAAAGGGTTCAGAGGACTACTGAATGACACAGGCTCCTGTAATGCATGGATGCTCTTGGGGACTCCAAAAGGCCCCAGGACCAAACGCCCTGCCTAAGTCACCTCCATCCACAAGTCTTGGGGGACCAAGTAGGCATATACTGGCCCTCACAGCCCTGATGAGGACCCAGACTCAACTGCCCAAAACAGTCCAGGCTCTTCCCCAGCTGGCTGGTCCACCCACCAGAGCCATCTGGGCATCACTGAGACATCTACTTTGGTTGCCCAGGACCCAAGACACAGAGCCTGGCCTTTTGCACAGGGTAGAGGCTGGGAGGTAAGTGCTGAGCACAACCAAGATGGAGCTGCCTGCTGCCTCAGGGAAGGAGCTGAGCCCTGTGGGGAAGGGGGCACCTGAGGGGTGAGGGCACCACGGAGAGGCTGGCAGAGGGTATGGGGCCACACATGCCTCTAGAGGACAGGTGCTGATGAAGGCATGGGGGCTGATGCCCACAGGAGCCAGGAGCTCATACCCACACCAGGGAAGGCACAGGACGAAGTGGCTGTACCCCCTGCATGCACATGCCAGGTACAGACACCCTGGGCCGTGACCTGAGAACCCTGCCTGCTCCCGGGCGGCCAACAGGAGAGCCACATGTGACAGGAAGAGTCCCAGTCTTCTAGATCACACGTGCTGCAGGTGACAGCCCCACGCAGGGCACAGAGGTCACAGGGCCTACCAAGATGCACACTGGCGACCAGCAGCCCCACCAGAGACCGTGGCAGAGAGGCACCAGGAGCCACGGCAGGAGCCTGGACAGAGGTGCAGAAAGGGCCTGGGTCCCCAGTCATGCACATCTCCCTGTGAGCAGCAGTGGGACACCCCAGCCTATCCAAATCAGCCCAAACCTGCTGGGTGCAGAAGCCATCCCAGGCCTGGGGCAGCAGAGGGCAGGGCTGACTTCCAGTCCCTCCAGATCCTCAAGCTCCTATACTGTCCTCAAGAGCTGCCATAACACCATCAGTAGCAGCATAGGTCCAGGACTGACTGGGGGGTCATTTGGAACCCAGAGGAATGACCTCACAGAACTCAGTCTTGGCTAGATGTTCAGCTTGAAGATTGGCCACCCAAGAGGCTTCTGGTTTTGAAGGAAGAAGTGAGCATTTTGTCTCCCAATACCACGCTGCATTCCTGAAAGAGAATGTGGAGAGCACCCATGGGTCACCCCACCCACCAGACAGGAGTGTGACTGCCCAGTCACAAGAGAGCCCAGGCCAGCCACGTCACCTCACAGAGCTCCCATCTAAAAATGCCAGTACCAGCACAGTGACCATAGGACACCAAGGAGATGCTGGCAGGCCTTCTCCCAGGTGACATGGCTGAAATCAAAACCAGCTGCCCATAACTTGCTGTTCCCCTCATGTCCCTGCCACCTGGGGCTGGGAGCCAGGCCTCCCTACAGAGCAGAGTTCTGGGCCTTGGCCCCCTCCCTGCCTGGCACCGCCCAAGCCAAGTCCTGTCTCCCACCCCTAGCTGGGTGGAAATGACAAGTATCTGCAAAAGGTGTCACCAGGAGCCGAAGTCCTTGGGACATACAACCACCAGCTGGCACTCTGTGGCAAGGAGCCATGGGGACACCATGTCATGGTATGCATGGGCTTGGCCCACACAGGGGTTTCAGCAGCACTCAGTGCCTCCCAGAACGGCGAGGCCTTGGCTCCACACTGCAGACCTTCAGGTGTGCCACACACGGAGCTCAAAGGGCAGGTGACCAACGGCAGAGGAAAACCAGAACTGCTAGCTGGGTGAAGGGCGCAGGAGGCCAAGGGTCCCACCTCAGAAAGCTGAGGGATACTGACTCTCTGAGCCTGGGACCCCTGTGGAGAGGTGGTCACCTGCCATCTGCACTCCTCCAGCGAACTCACTGACCCTGTGCCAAGTGAGTCTGCCAGATTGTCCAGAGTGGCAGCACCAACTCCAGCAAAGACAGAAGGGGGCCCAGCCCTGACACTCACCAGGACATCAGTCCATGAACGGTAGCCAAACTTCCCTAACCCCAATGCTGTCCTCAAGCTAGAAAGAAAAATTGGCTAGGAGGGAAAGACCCTGCTCCAGAGCCCAGATAGGGCCATTCCAATCACACAGTAATCAGCAACCCAAGAGCTGCCTGCTATGGCTGAACGGGGCAAGATCACAGGTGGGGCAGTGAGCCATCCCCAGAGGAGGCTGGGTAGGTGGGCAGAGGATGGGGGCAGCCAGGGCACCAGATGAAGCCCAGTGCGCATCCCTCCCAAAGCCTTGCAGAGCACCCCAGAGGTACAGCACACGCCTAAAAGTGATTAAACCACAGACAAGGGAGGAAAGACAGTTGCAGAGCAGACAAGCCAAGACAAGCTCCTCCCAGAGAGGCACCCCAGCTGAGAAGCCTGTGGATGACAGCTAGGACAGGACCCTGAGGTCCCAGCAGGAATCCATAGGCCCTGGTCCATGTCACACTGGAGCAGATGACATCCACAGCAAGGCTATCTCTGACAAACTTCCAGGTCAGGGAAAGGGTGGCCCAAAACAGCTGCCATCCTAAATAACTACTGTACACAGTTACAGAGCCCAGTATAATCCCGTCTTGCAGATGGGGTCCCAGACAATTGGGAGGCCACACACACTGGTCAAGGGCGGGCCTGGGCCTGGTCCAGTGCTCTTCCCGGCTGTGGCCACTCCCCTCAGGAGCACGCTGTCCCATGATGACCCCACTTAGGAGCGGACGGTGGTGAGCAGTGGGCCTAAGGCCCTGACCACCGCTCCTCCGCGGATGGGCATCCCTTGCCCTCTTGTTTCTGACGAACACGTGCTTTGTGAGCACAAATGAGGAAGAGGCAGGGACTTGTAAAGTAAACATCCAGATCGAGGGCCCCTGTGGGGCACGCTGGCCCCACTTGCAACCGACCGGTGGGCTCACCTTCCTGACCATGCAGGGCACCTGCTTCCTTCCTAGAAGGCAACTGCGCTAACGAGTGGCGGTGAGCCTCCCAGCACCGGGCTTGGCTTGGTGGCGCGCGCCCGCCAGGGGCAGCCCAGCCTCCGACCGGCCCGGCCCTGCGGACGCCGCGCTGCCGCTTCTACGAGCACTGGGGAGTGGCCGGTGCGACGAGAGACTGGGACGCCGCGGCATGGGGAGGCTGCACGCCCGGCGGCGGGCCTCGGGATCCCGCGATTTCTGCAGACGAACTCGAGCAGGGCCGGAAGCCCTGCCGCCCCGCAGGTCGCCGCGGTCCTCGCGGCGCCCCAACGCCAGGCCCCGCTCCGGGCTTGCGGCCCGCTTCCGGAAGCACCGCGCGGGCCGGGTCCGCGAGGTGGCGGTGGCCTGTGCGGCCCGCGGGCCCCTTTGTCACCCGCACCGGCCGCGGCGGGCGGGGAGGGCGTGCGCACGCGCATTCGCACGCAGTAGCCACGCTTGCGCACACCGCTAGGCCCGCCCCCGCCGGCGCGCACGCGCACTCGCACACAAAGCCGGCGTCCGCGCGCGCCCGGCCCGCCCCGCCCCCGCCCGCGGCCGGAAATGCACGCGCGCGGCCTTACCGAGAGGCAGGCCCTTGTTGAGCAAGTGCGAGCTGCCCATTGAAAGGCACGGGCGGCCGCGGGCCCCGACGAGTCCGGCGCGCTCCGCCGCCGCGAGCCCCGCGCCTGGGGCGGCCTCGGCGTCGTCAGCTGCTGCGACCGCCCGCCTGCGCCCGGCCGCCGCCGTGCCCAGCCGCCGCCGCGCCGCCAGCCGCGCTCCGACCGACCGAGCGGGCGGGGACACGCGGCGGCGCGCGGGCGGGCGGGGCCTCGCGTTGGTCTGCTGTTTGCCGGCGAGGCAAAGCGCCGGCCCCACGCGGGCGGCTGAGGGGCAGCCACCCGCCCCGCGGGTCCGGGTCTCCGTCCCCCCACGCCGCTGGGCTGACCCTCCGCAGGCCGCGTCCTTTCCCCGCCTCGCACCCCCTGCCCCAGTCTCCCTCCTCAGCCGCACGGCGGCCCTTCTGCTCCACCGCGTCCCCCGCCCCCGGCCCGAACCCGAGTGAGCAACGTGCAGAGCGCGGGGTGGAGCTGCGGCCCGGCGCTGGGGCGCTGCAGGTGCAGGTGTTGGCGCCTCCGGGCGCACGCCCGTACGAGACCCGGACGGGCGGCGGCCTCGAGTGGCCGTCTGGTGTTCGTCCCAGAAGTCCGGGACCCAGCCTGTTGCCACCCATCTTGGGAGAGCGGCCAGTGCACAGGGCAGAAGCCCTGGGCACCTGGGCCACACACCCCAGGCGAGACGCCCCAGTTGCTGGGGACTGCCGAGCTACCCTCCTAACTGAAACAAAATCTCGAAAACAGTCAAAGCTAGAGAATTCTGTGGTCCATCTTGCTACCTATGCGTTTTGAAAAGTCCTAAGCCATTAAGAAAGGTTGACAGATCAATAAAGCAGGACTGGGATCTGGGCAGCAGTTTGCAAAACAAATGCTTTGACAATACCTTCCAAATTGGATTAATTTGGAGATACGGGGAAATGAGAGAACAGGATGGAAGTGAGCTTTTAGTAAAAGTCTTGCTGAACTTTCCCAAACGTAGAAGGATGCAGGAAGAGTCAGGAAACACCCGCACAGTGAAAGCCGATATAGACCCCAGGTCTGTCTCCAGCTCAAGACAGGGACCCATAACACGGCCTAGTCCTTCAGGGTCTCCTACATCACAATATCCCTGAGGGCTCCAGAGTAAATCCTACCCCTTGCTCTGGACTTCTTGGGCCCTCCCATAGCAGTGCAGAAGCAGCGATGCTTATGGGCAAGAGCCCTGGACTAGGACCACTGCATCTTCCACTGTCCTTCCTGCCTGACACCAGGTCTTTGCTCGTCCGGTGGACGGTGCTTCACCTCTGTTGCTAGAGTGAGGGTGCCTCTTTTGCCCTGGACTTTGTTCCTGCAGGCAGGGGTCTGCTCCCCGACCCCTATGTATTCAAGGTGGGAAACTGCTCCATGGAGGTGTAGAAGGGATATGCCTTCTGAACGCCTGTCCTGGGACTGCCCAGAGGCATCTGCACCACAAGTCTTGTCTCTGGGACAGGGACTGATGTCCCTCAAGCCACTCTCACCCTCTGTACTCTCCTTTGGTCCAGGCTTTTCTCATTGTCTGAAGACCTGAATGACCATCAAGGGACTGCTGGCCAGCAAGAGGGCAAGGACACAAGTCTGCCCTGGCTGCCTCCACAGGCTGAACCTAGCACTGGGGAAGGGCCATTCCTCCTACCTGCATTGCTGAGCTGTCATCTCCTGGCAAAACCGTCCCCTCCTGGGAACTCGGCACTGGGAGGACAAGTGGGGAGGAAGTTCTCAACAAGCTATGTGTGTGTGCTAGGGAATGTCCAGGTCCCACAGTTCTTCCTTCCACTTAAGCAACCTGGGTCTACTAATGGCAGGGGACTCCCACGCCCACCAGAGAAGGCTAGAATGTGCCTTTCCCTTTAGGAGGAGGAAAGACCCTCCCTGCCTGGTCACCACAGGCCCCGCGCCTGCCCAGCCTCTAAGGAATTCAGGAATCTTTCTGATGCCAGATGGTAATATGCGGCTTTATATGAATGATGCTTTGTCTCTACATTGAACACTCTGAAATGTTGTCCAGATAATTCCACAATTTATAAAACAATAGTGTGAAAATTGAATGATGCTTGAGCACCCTACCACTGAGCCAGCTGAAGTGGTACTCACCTATAATACCAGCAACCTGGGAGCTGAGGCAGGAGGATCACAAGTTCAAACCCAGTCTGGGTAATTCAATGACACCCTGTTTCCAAATAAGAGATGTTTTAAATGCTAGAGATTTGGCTCAGTCGTTAAGCACCCCTTGATTCAACCCCTGGTATCCCTCAGAAAAATTCTGTTGATGGTAAGACACCCTATCTCAGAGCTCAGTAGCTCCTGAGGGGCTCACAGCAGCCTAGGCAGTGAAAATGGGTTTGAAAAGAGGGAGGACCTCTTCCCGTCCTCCCTCTCACCTGCCTTCACCAAGCAGGTGGCCAGCATCTGCTGTGTGCTCTGGGGCTGCTGCCAGGAGGATGCTCTGCAGAGACCAGGATAGTTGGGGAAAGTGGCCCCACCAGTGAGGTGGCAGGGGACATGTGGGGCCTGAAGGGGGAGGGTAGCCCTGCAGAGGCCTGAGGGAAGAACATTCCAGAAAAGTGAACAGGAAATTCAAAGCCCAGACTAGTGTCAGGAGGGAAAAGGCCACAGGTGGAGGCCAGTGACCTCCTGACTTGCAGGGTCAGAGGCTCATGGTCACTGGGGTGCAGAGGAGGGAATCACTGCTAAGCCTTACCAGGCTTGCATCTGGCAAGAAGCTGTGGACAGGTACTGCAGCCGTTGGTCAGCACCAGCCACAGGCAGCAGGGGGCAGGGCCCGGAGATCAGCTGCAGGACCGAGGAGGAGCGCGGTGAGAGGGTCCCTGTCCCTCTGCCCTCTGCAGTTGGAGTTGGGCTGTGACAGAGGTGGGATGAGCAGATGGGTTTTCCAGGAAAGACTTTGTGAGCTGGAGCGTGCAGGCCCCATGTGTGCAGTAAGCTTCATGTAGAGCCTCCACCAGCAGCTGCCCAAGGCAGGCAAGCTCAGCCCAAAACCACACTGTCCCCAGGATTCATTTTTTCTTGAAATGCTACTGGAGTGGAGTTCCGAGGATTTACTCAGGCACAGCTGAGATTGAGGCAGACAAAAGTGGGCCAGAGGCGTGTCTCCTGACACACCACAGCCCTGTGGGCCTCATCAGGGCTTTTGTCACGGCCACTGTGTGGCCCATCCCGTTCCCCTTGCTGCCATTTCTGCCCCATTCCTGAGGCTGCCTTCTTCTTACGGCCACTGCACTCTTTCTGTGCCTGGTGTGGTGCCTGGAGTGGCTTGGCCCACACCTCTGAAGAAGGTCTTCCCACCCACCCCAGACCTTCCCACCTGTGGAAGCTGCTGCCGTCAGTCCCCCAGAGTTCATGCGTTATCCCAGGTCCTGAGTAGCCTGCAGGCCTATCTCCTTGTCATGTGGACAACCTGATACTGGGGGTGATGTAATCTACAGAGATGAGGGTTTTGGATGAATGAATGCAACTTCATTCATTCAATGAATGTGACTCTGTGCCAGAGGAATTTAATTCAACTTAAATATTTGTGAAAGTCTCCTTTGGAAAAAAATATCACAAGTTCTTTGACATAAAACATAAACCAGGATACGACTTATGTCCACTGGGCGCTCTTGCTGTTCACCCTCACTGGCCCCAGGCAATCCGAACTCCTAGCTCCAACAGTGAGGATGGCCTCAGGGTTTCCAGGGCCTCTGGCACGAGCTGGAGGCCTTCCAGCCACACCAGTGCTTCAGATGCTGGTCAGGTGCTGAGAAAGGAAGACACCATGAGCAGAGCAGAGCAGCTGGACGCAAAGGGAAAGCCCTGGGCTGGGTGACGCCTGAGCCACTGGTAAGCTGGAGCGGAGCCAAGGAAGACCTGGATACATTTTAACATTTAAAACTTTTGTTTATTTAAACTGACACATACAAATTGTATATATTCAGCATGTATATATAGCACTGGGGCTTGAACATAGGCATGCATTGTGTCCTGGCTACATAGAGCTCATTCCACGCCCGTCTCCTTTCGTGGTGGGAGCTCTTGAAGTCCATATCAAGGTGTTATGCCATAGGTTTTTGAACTTGTTCCTAACTGAAACTTTGTATCTTTTGGCTGATGTCCCCGCCCTTCCCTAGTCCCAGCCCCTGGTTACCACCTTACCACTGGACTTCTCTGAGATCAGGATTGTTGGAGTCCACCACTGAGCCCAGGTCACGTGGCACTTGTCATTCTGTGCCTGGCCCATGTCATACCCTGCCATGGCCCTGAAACTCATGTTGGAGTTTGCTTTTCCCTTGAGACACGAGAGGGTGGAAACTCAGCCGGAACGTGGTGCTTGAGGGTAGGGCCTCTGGGAGGGGGTTAGGGTCAGATGAGACCATTGGGGTGGAGCCTCCATGGCCTTGTCAGAAGAAGGGGGGACCAAGGAGACATACACCGACTCCTGCCTCCCATGTGGCACCTGAGCCCCACGGACTCTGCCAGTGATGCCATCACCACTAGAACTGCGAGCCAAGATCAACCTCTTTTCTTTATATCCTGCCTGGCCTGTGGTATTATGTTGCCAGCAGCAATAGCAACTAACACACATAACATAGTGCCCTCCAGATTCATCCTTGTTATTGCAAAGGACAAGATTTCCTTCTTTTTACAGACTGAATAGTATTCCACTGTGTGAATGCACCACATTTTCTACTTAAAAATACTTTAAGTACAAACATTGGGAACATCCACACATCTTGCATTCCTCCTGTAAGACTCAGGTTTTCACCCATAGGACGGGGAGAGGAGGACATCTTCTCACAGGGTGATTGCAAACTTGGAGGTAAATACAAGTAGACGACCCCTTGAGAGCACCATGACGGCCACCCACGGGCCGCCTTGACAGACCCACAGCAACAGGATGAGACCACAGCATTTCAGCGCAGAGCCGAGTCACGAGACGGGACCCGGGGAGCACGAGAGCGCCAGGACAGCACCGGCCTGGGTCAGGGCTTCAGAGTTCCCACATCCACATGGAGGGTGAGCCCCTGCCTGTGAGAAGAGGTGAGGCAGGTGCTGGAGCGCGGAGGGAGGAGGACGGAGGCCACTGCCCAGGTCTGCAGCCTGCCCTCTCAGAGTTCACAGCCAGGATCGCTGGACTTCAGATAAGGACTTCCCAGGGTCCCACAGTCCAGGCCCCACCACCCTTGCGGCTGGAAGGAACATGGAACCTGGGCCCAACCCAGTGAGGGGTGTGGCCCCGCGATGCAGGCAACCTGGCTCAAACAGACGCTCTGGTCCAGCTGCGTCCGACTCCTACCATGAGGTCCCCGGGGACGGGCTGATTCGCTGGGTACACAACAGAAGAGGAGCCGCGGTGCTGATGGCAGGTGGGTGAACAGCAGGACTGGCCTCCCCCACCCAAGCCTTCAGGAAGGCACTGGGGTAAGGCTGGGCTATGTTCAGTGGTGGAGCACCAGCTCGCATGCAAGGCCCAAGTCCCACACCCAGTGCAGCAAAGCAGAGGTCATTAAACATCTCATCATTCTGGAAAATGAAGAGGAGCAGAGTGAGATTCAGGGGCAGATGGGCAGGTCTGAGGTGCTGAGCACTACTCTGTGGAGAGGCCCACGTCGAGGACACCCCTCCTGCGCATAGCCACCAGGCCAGCCTCAGGCAAGACCACAGTCCTGGAGGGCACTCTAGCCTGTGGGACCCGGACTGTCCTCCATTCACAGGGAGCAAGTGTCTCTCTGAGGAGGTGTCTGAGCGCAGTCGAAGGAGAAGACCCAGATTGGAAAGTGCCTGCCGCCCCGAGGCCCCAAAACATGCTGTGATTTTGGCAAGTCCTGTGTCTCCAGACACACCAATGGATGGCAAGGGCATGGGGTCCAGGGAGACCCAGGCTCTGAGCACAGAGGACACTGGGGCTGAGCTGCCCCTGGTCAGGGAGGCCTTCAAGACTAGAGGTAGAGGCAGGAGAGTCTGGGTGTGAGCCCCACAGGAGCTCCATGCTGCTTGTCCAGGACAGGTGAGGGAGAACTGGAGGCTCCTGTCTGCTGGTCAACATCACCCACCTCCAGGACGCAGCAGAGACTCACAGCACTTGACAAGGCCCCTCCTGGACTCAAGGTGACTTTGAATTTCATGATGCATATAGTTAAGCAAAGGCTTTTGTTGGAGTAACAGGTAGCCCCAGGTGAGTGAGGAACCGCAAGGGAGCGCTGCCCTGCAGCCGCGCGCAGTTGCGCCACCTCCCTGGGCTGGGTGGGTCTCCACGCAGCAGCTGTCTGTCTGTGGCTCCGCACAGCGCAGAAGTATTCAGGAGTCTCCAGGGCACTGAGCGCGGCCTTCCTGGTCAGCGCAGAGAGCCCACCCTGACCTCACTGCCCACCACTTTTGGGAACACAGCACAGACACTGACCTGTTGGATCTGAGCCTGTCACTGCCCTGAGCACTTTTCCATAGACCGGCTCATTTAGAGCTCAAACTCAAAATGGAGCTGTTACACTAGAAAGAGCAGAAACAGGAAGCTTCCTTGAAGAAGGCTCCTCTGTGTGGACGTTTCTTGCCTGAGACCTCACTGCCTGCCTGTGTCAAGCTTTGGGGTTGGACCCAGAGCTTCACCAGTGGGGCCCCATTTTGCAGAGTCCCTGTCTGCTCTGGACTCTGCAGCCATGGCAGCAGGTCCTCTGTCTCCTAGGTGACAAAGCCCTCTGAGGGGCAAATATGAAGAGGAGACCAGGGTTGAGGGATGCTTCTGTGTCCCTGGGAAGCAATCCCAGGGCCTGGTGGGGAGGGGCAGTGTGTGAGCAGAGACAGCCTGAGGGCAGAGCTGGTGTGGAAATGAAGCAGGCGGCCCAGAGTGGGACTGGAGGGAGTGCCTTCCAGGGGACCCAGGCAAGAGGAGCTCAGCCATCTCACAGGCTGGTGGCACAGAGCCTGGAGGAGGGAGGGTGGAGGCCAGGTCCAGCAGCCGTGGAGAGGAATGGCTTTGCATGGTGCAGACAGGATGCAAATCCCGTGATAAAGCACCACAGTGTCAGAGGGCAATCCCCCGCACAGGGGAGTAAGGACAAGGAGGAGCTGCTCAAGGAGGGATGTGGGTGAACCTCTGCAGCGGGGTGGACCTTGTTCCAAAGTAAAAACTAGGTCTGGGATGTGGCTCAGGGTGTAAGCACCCCTGGGCTCAATCCCCAGTGCCAAGGGGTGGTGAGGGTGCAGGTCTACTTCTGGGCCCTGCACACCAAGCACTGTGTCCTTTCCTCCACCAACACCAGTCTTATTTCCTTAAGCTGCACAGTAAGTCTTGAAGAGGAACATTTTATTAATTTCTCAAATTTTTATTAATTTCACCCATTTTATTAATTTCTCAAATCTTTTTTAGTTATCCTGGTTCTTTTACATTTCTATATAAATTTTAGAATAGCCTTGTCCATGCTTATAAAATAAAACTTGCTGAGATTTTGGTAGGAGTTGTGTTAAACCAGCAAATCATCTGGGGAGACTTGAGTCTCCCAATCCATGAACATGGTATATCTCTCCATTTATTTTGATCTTTGATTTTTTTCATCAGTGCTTTGAATATTTCATCATAAAGTCAAATACATGGTTTATGCCTAATATTTCACTGATGATAAATGGTATTATGTTCTTTTTTTTTCTGTTTCTGTATGTTCATTGCCAGAATATAGAAACACAATTGATTTTCATATGTTTATCTTATATCTTACAACCTTGCTGAACTCAATTATTCCAGTGTTTTATTTTTATTTGTGTAGGTTACTTGGATATTTCTACATAGATAATCATGCTATCGGCAAAGGGGGAATTTTACTTTTCCCTTTCCAATTGTATGCCTCCCCCAGACCTTTCTTGTCTTATTGCACTGGCTAGATTTTCCAACATTGTGTTAAATGAAAGTGGTGATAGAAGACATCCTTGCCTTGTTTTTGATCTTTGCAGAAAAGCATTCAGTCTTTCACCATTACGTACAATGTTAGTGCTAGGGTTTATGTAGATATTCTCTATCTAATTGTATTCTTGCCTTTTTTTTTTAAGAGTTTTTATCATGAACAGTTTTTGAATTTTGTCATTTTTTCTGCATTAACTAGTGAATTCTGGTGATTTTTCTCTTTTAGCCTATTAATATTGATTAATTTTCAAATACTGAACCAATCTAGATCCCTGGAACAAACTCCACTTAGTCATGGGGTACGATTCTTTTTGTAACTTGCTGAATGCTATTTGTCAATTTTAGTTTTTTGGGGATCTCCATAGCAAGGGATATTAGTCTATAAGTTTATATATC